>KZ310703.1:170766-244895 GCA_000376725.2 Ladona fulva
TACGAACATTCTCTGATTATAACAATTCCATCATAATTATTTGTATTGATTATTAAAGCTTCAAATCTATATAAATTAATCTAAAGATAATTTATATATCCAGCTTAATTGAAATCTCATGCTCTCACCGATTCATCTTTGCTGTTTATCCCTATATTTCCTGCTAAGTTTGCTTTATATTCGATTCATACAACTTTTTGCGTTAAATCGAAGCTATTTCCTTCATAATTTTCTTGAGAGCAAAGTGGCCTCTAATATTATATCCTATCCTATACTAGCCTCTAGTATTATATTTCATGTAATAAATACGAATTCTTCATATTCTCAAGCGTAGATTGCAGTTAGTGTATCATTTTAAGTCCGACAACTTAAAATTTCATTTCAGTGGAATCCTATGACTATCAAATTGGAATTTCTGCTAAATTTAAATTCTGATACAAATAAAATCTACGGAAAATTAATAATTAAAATTATTGAGTGAGCTTTAGTTTCTAAAATTTCAATCAATACTCCGTTGTTTTATGATTATCACTAGTTTTCGGCAACTCTAAGTACACTTCCACTTAATGCATGTTTATTGTTTTCCAAGAATTATTGGTTAAGGCCAGTTTAATTTGACGCAAGGTCAGAAGATTCACTAATGTTTCTTTGATGAAAATCTTTTACCATTTGCATACAATATCTATTAATAATTTTCATTTGAAAGTGTCTGATAATTATGTATTAGTAGTATAATCTCATTTATTTTCTTCGTTTTATCGAAAGTTGATGAGAAATAGGAAGATTCTCACTCACTAACTGTCATTGCGACGGTCTTCAAGTGAAACCCATTTCCACGTATTGGCAAAATTTAAGAATGGTAAATACAGGAACGTGTGGTTTGCCCAGTGGTAATCAATAGTTAGCAAAAGAAAATAATTCAACATTCAAATATATACCTCTTAAATATTATGAAAAGGTTGTTTTTTGATTAATTTCATTATGAAATGAACTTGAGTTTGGCATATTCTCATTTACAGCTAATAGATATCAATGACTCAGACTCAATGACAAACTCAGTGGTAATGAACTTAATGCTGATCGATTTAATTCAATGCAGAAGCTTGAAAATTTCGCATAAAATAATTCCTTTTGCGGCTCTTTTATGTGGAAGATTTTAAGTCACTTTTGCCTATGAATTTGTATGGTACTTATCACCTTCCTTTTGTTGAGATAATTTTGGATTATTATTTGGATAAAGTTAATTAAAGGTAGCATTTAAGAACGAAATAATAAAATCGGAAATGGTTTTCAAATATCGAGACTAGGAAGAAAAAGGAGAGATCCGGGTTCGAGGATATCGGTCTCTTGAGACTTTTTCATATCTGTTAGACTTTCAGTTTCAGACCTGGTATTATAATAATTTGTTCAAGCTAAATTGATAATTATAGATAATTTCTGTAATATGTGATGGGTTAGCATGAAAATTAACTATAATCTTCACTTTTACTCTATCAAAATATTAAAATACCGGGTCCTTAATAGAACATTGGGTTAAGTCCATTTTAAGTATATGTTATAGTACCGGGACTAAGCGTCATTCATGCAAAGCTACCTAGGCATATGATTTAAGAGCGACTTTTGCTTGGGGTAAAAGAATTACTATGAAAAGTGTGACATGGAAGAGCGATTTCTCCATCATCCGAATGATGAGTTCAATTTCCTATTCGGGCGTTGAGATCTCCCGTCATGTGATCTGAATGAGCGCGACCCCCTTGAATGCTTAAGCAGATTTCACCGGGGGAATGCAGAAAAAGGAATCTATGGAAGTATTTTGGGGGTGGAAGAGGAGGAAAATGAGATGAAATGGAGAATTGAATGAGGAAAAGAAAGTGCCCCTCTCTTCATGCGCGTTAGTGAAAGGAAAGTGGAGGGTGGAAAGTGAAAGAATGGTTCAGAGGAAGGGATCTTTACCTCCAAATTCGATCGAGTGTTTTCCTCTTCCAAAACGCTCGCCCCCACAAGGTCTCTGACCTCCTTCATGTGCTTTCCAAAAGTATTAGGCCGTGTGCTAAACATTACGCGATTCTTCGACATGAGACGTCGGCATTCCTAATTAATACAGCAGGAATCTCCGAATCGGCTGTCTTTAAGAATGCCAGCTGGTATTTATTTTTAATATGTAAGCATTACGGAAGCCGTTTCGGCCCCGCCCTGCTGTGCTTACCCTGTACGGTTTATAAATGTGAGCATTGGACGCACTTTCCACATAAATCGGTCGTGAAACAGAAACTAAAGGCAAGTAATAGATAAGAGCAGCTGAACAGATTATATACTCGGCAATCGTGATCATCTTGGAGAGTATATTTTGCCTTTTTGTTGGAGTACGTAGTACTTCGAAAATTAAAGTTGAATATGATAATCATTATCTCAGGGTGGTTCATCCTGCACACTAAAGACTATTATTCACGTTTAGAGATCCATCGAATAACTAAATCATTCAGGTTTATTGTTCTTATTTATCCTGTCTTTATTCGCTATTCAATCCCAAACTTACACTTTAATTTGTAATTTATGTATTTTTCAGCTTTTGTAATTGGTGAAAACCCCGTTTGTTGAAATAAATATATGGCATGAAGGAACAAGATTCAATGGTACCTACGTTAAAGGTAACTGCAGTTACAATCTTGATAATATGAGAGGAATCATTTTTTCAATCAAGCCATATAGTAATTTTCATTACTCTCATTGCACACTGTTATTGTTCTATAATTGCAGGAAGTGTATTTAATTTAATTAGAAATACAAATGTAAGTTTATTAACATCAGGGCATTCTATCAACACCTAAATGAATTTAATTATCAATATTACTGTATTCAATCGTTTCTGGCCGTACTTCGTGGAAAGCCATTTCATTGAATGAAATAAAGGAAACTGTAATTTCCTGTAATCAGCTGATGATGGCGTTCAGCCGAAACTAGTCGTCTTGAAATATATTCTGTGGAAATTACAAAGTTTCCTTTATTTCATTCAATTACTTTATTCTTTCGGCGAGGTTAGGCCACATAAGCCTCTCTGGCGCCTGAAGCTGCTTAATTCTTGTATGTCACTTAGACCAACAGCGACAACTGGATCGACTTGAAACTTTTAAAATTATGCAAAGAAAGACATAAACGAAGGATTGGCGTTGCTCAAAAAAATTCTCAATGGAAGATTAATGGAGAATAACCCACGATGCGGGAAAGCATCCAATTACAGAAAAACTAATGAAATACCGAGTAAACCAAATACAGACAATTTTTATAATTAATTAATGCAAAATATATTATCGGCGCATTATCTTCCTTCATAGAATCATATCTAAGGCAGACGAAAGGAAAAGGGTAGCTAAATCTGAGAATTAGACCATCGAATGGGGAAAGTATGTAAAATGATTCTTTATAAATAAATCAATCAATTAATGAAAACGGGAAGTAAACAGGACAAAGAGAGTGGGCACCAGATGACATTGGTGCATGTAAGAGCATCATGATGAATGCGCATAATAAATACAGCGAAGGTTGTTAAATATTTCCAGATGGCGTCCGCTTGGCAATCAATGGATTTTCCTCATAGAGAAGGGAAGTTCAAACGCGGATACAAAGTGAGAATGAGTATATGCTAAATGATTCCTTTTCACAAACCGATCTATTACTACATCTGGAATTGGAGGTGATAATTAACTTTAAATAGCAACCTTTGCCACTAATTTTATCTCGTTTACAGTTAGAATTGTAGCCTTTTAGTGTGTCTCTTGAAAGCAAGGTAAAAGCAATTAAAACTGTCGAGCTATTGTGACTCTATGTTTTGAAAATCTACGTGTAAGGTTGACGTACTGTAAGTATTTGAGAATATTTAGGCATCTCATTAATCATCGTTAACCGTTAAAATTTGTTAAGCTTACTAAAATTATGAATGTAGCTGAAAATCCTTATCATAGGTGATTATAATGAGGATAGCAAGGGCAAACTACATCATTCCTCATTTATTTTAGTCGCCTCATCCCGTCTTTTATCTTTATTTGCTAACTGTAGGAAAGTATAAAATTAAAGCATTCTTTGGATGGCGTCGTCACAAACTGGCAGGTGCTTTAGTGAAATATCTTTGTTTAGACTTAATACCTCTGAGTATGTTGCTATTAAATAAACTTTCCATTTACTTTATCTCCTACGCTGAAAGCCAATATCTTTAAATCCATATCCATAATTCCATATAAATAAACTATATAACATAGCTAATGCAGTGGTATAACATGCAAATGGTGGGAATGAAACACTGTAAAAATCCCACAAATGTATTTTTCACAAACTTCGGCCGGTTTTGACTAATAAATAGTCATCCTGATGATGACCATAAACCGGGCGAAGTTTGTAACATTTGTAGAATTTTTAGAGTTTTATTACTACCATTATGGAATGGTAGAAAGGCCGTTTCAAATAACAGAGGAAAGGGAAAGAAATAGCCCTATATAAAATATTTTGCTCGGCTTCATTTAAAACTTTTCTATACAATTACACTTTTTAAACTACATTATGTTCATCTACATCGTAAAAAGTTGGCTCCGTTGGGTGAAGAGCTTTATTTTAATTCGCGTATAACTTTGGAAAGTAGAAAATTATAAATATTTGGGTTTAGCAACTCTGTCATGTCACTTAACAATTCAAGAAAGAACGAAAGGGCTATCTCTCCTATTTTACGACTTACGGAGTATGAGGAACTACAAAAGGAGAGCTATTTCCACAAAGAAAAAAAATAATAGCAACGTTTCGTTGATAATATTTAAAAACTATTTGGCGCGTCTCATATTAAATTTGTTAATATTTTAATTATAAGAACTTCAATAATACCATATGCGTGGGAGGATATGCTGAGAGTAAATTATTTAATTTTATTAACACTAATTTAGGATCGAATGATAATATTAAAAAATTTCTGCATGAAATTTCTTGATTTGGATTGCAACTTCACACACAGAAAAAAGTGATTGCGTAATCAAGTTCTTCAAATATTAACATCAAAGAAAATCATTGAATAAAATTCAGGACGTGATTGTTTCCTTAAATATCACTATGTATTGTAGTAAAATCCACAACGAATATGTGTTGTAGTTGAAACCCATCAATTAAAAAGAAACAATAAATTTTCGTCATTTATGAAGCTACCGAACGGTTAAGACGATCGACTGGATATGGTAGAATAAGATAACACCTAGTATCACGTATTTTATTTTTGAAATACATGAATACTCATAAATAATCCATTAAAGGCAACAATTTACTCTGGAAATAGTTCATTCGAGGAACATTTTTCAATTAGAATCTTTATATACAAAATAATCGTAAGCCCCATTTCAGATTTTGCTGGTATTTTAAACGTAATTCATTCACAAGAATATGTTCAATACTCCTTGAAGCTTAATTTATGGTACGTTTGGAAGTTGTACGTATGTACATACGTAGTATGGTACGTTCACGAAGTTGGAGCATTATATTGATTTGAAAGGTGAATTAAGCAATCAGCAATTTAAGCAATTTCAAAGAAGACATTTAAACAGAGATAAAGTTATCATTACTTTACTATTGTAATTTACTATCCATGAAATTTTCAGTCAAATGTTTACTTCAAAAATTTTTCTCGTGCTTTGAGCGTTCTTTTAAAATCAAATTGCTTCAATTTTAGGGAACATAATTATCTTATTCATAAAATCCTACTTATAATTTTAATTCCATCTTAATTTTCAGATACCGTTGGTTAACATAAGGTGAAAACTCAAAGGAGTAATTGGATTATTAAACGTGATGGCTGTCTGCGATAGAAGTGAAAGATATCGTAACGTGAGAAGCACGCAAAAAATATATATGATAGATACCGCTACCTACCGGCTTACTTTGGCATTGGAAAATTGCTTGTGGTATCTATCCATCAGACCATTTAATGGTCCCATGACAGGGATAAGATGGAATACCTTGATTTTTAATTCCAGTTATGTAAAACATTTTAAATAATATTTTCCCTCAAGGAACATTTGCGATGCATTGTTTGGGATGTTATGTTACTTGTTGACAGATATTTCATGCCAGAAGTTTGCTCCATTCGAAGGTCAGTTTTCGCGAATGAAAGAAATAATATTACGCACTATCCACTTTTTACGCAACCGGCCAAGCTGCTCTCTCACCTCTTCAAAGCAAAAAATATGAGCGTCTTCTTGGATATCGATTTCATGAGTTAAGGTTAGGTTTTTACGTTTAGTTTAAGCGTTAAAATTCCTTATAAAGAACCCTGAAGGTTGTATTCAACATTTCCGTTAGTAACTTCCTTTCATAATGAAGTTCAAAGAAATATATAAGAAAAATGTGCGTATGATTTTCTACTAAATGTTCTAAATGGTTAGTTTATAGTGGCATTATTCAGCCCCTGATCCGTGAAAATTAAATAATAAACTATGAAGATCTAAAATAATGAAGCGCCTATGTGCCATTAAAACTATAGATGGACAATATGACAATCTCGTTTTGAGAAATACACTTCTCTATTAATTATTAAATTAATTTGTTTTAAAAGAGAAGCTAAAAGAATTTCTTTAGCATGTCTTACTGTATTCAATCGTTTCTGGCCGTACTTCGTGGAAAGCCATTTCATTGAATGAAATAAAGGAAACTTTGTAATTTCCACAGAATATATTTCAAGACGACTAGTTTCGGCTGAACGCCGTCATCGGGTAAGTTATACAGGGAAAGCAACAGCATTTATATATGNAAAGGGTAAAAAAGTGCCGTGACGAAATGTCAGCCGCAAACAACCATGCCGTGGAGTCCAAACTTGAATCTAATAATCATTTACTTTGTTTCACAGTCTCAAGAATATCCTCTAGAGATAGGTCTTTAGTGAAGATTTTTTCAAGCGGATACACTTGGACGAAGTCGTTTCTGAGATAATTGTATGGAGACTCAGGAAAAACAAGCATGCGATTGAAAATCTTTTTCCACAGATTTTGAGAGAGGAAGATTCGGCGTATACTTCCGGTCAATGGTTCGTAAAAAGTCATTGTTAACTTCCTTCATTCGGTTTCCACCACGTTTAAGGACTCTTCCCAAGGTTGTGAATATCTACTTTCACGAAACGGAAATAAAAACGAGAGGAAAGCATAGTTCAGTCTAAACTAATCATTGATGAGTTGGGATCGGCGTACGAAAGATGCCCTCTGACCTGCAGCCGACACGCCTGTTTCCAGCGAAAGAGGTCGGATACTGTGAAGACTATGGTGCCACGTAAACGACGAGTTTGCGGGCATCAATTGCCTATCTTACAAACATATTTAAATTTCGCTAAAGCGGGGATAGTTAACTTATGGCACGCGTGACCAAAGTGGCACGCGACAGAATTTCCTTGGCACGCATTTCCTTCACTCTGACTTCCATTTTGTACTTATATTTTAATTCGAAAATTAAAATATGCGGATCCATTATTCATAATGTTGATTTATTATAAAATTCGTCAATAACAACATCTTAGTACCATCACATACCAAATAATATTGCTGGTATACATCGTTACAGTCTTGCATTACATCGGCATCCAAATCTCTTATTTCACCAAATGTGGCACTATTGATATTCCCTTTTGGTTGAAAGCCTTCATTAATAAGAAATTTTGAAAAATGCGATCTTCATTGTATTTAACAACGGTAGTTCCTTCGATACGAGAAAAAGCTGATTGAATGTGAAAATTAATGAAAATTCTTTTTAAGAATATATTATTAAGAGAAGGATTGATATTAGTGTTAGAAGGATTGGTATTCATTAAAATATTACTATTATAAGGATTGATAGATAAAGAAAGACATAAACAGATGATGTACACATACATCCATACCATAGCCAAGAAAAACCCTGTTAATCGGGCTACGAACTAAAGATATTATTGTTGGAAAACTAACATGTTAACAGTGCAACAAGCACAGATTTGCTGTAGGAATGGCTAAAGTGGTGCGCCATTATTACATTGCCCACTGAGTATTCTCACTTCTTTCTCAGATTTAATCGAATTATTTTCAATTAATTAACTTCTCAAGCCTGCTTAATGCATCGCGTAGCCTACTGGTGGCGTTTGAAACTTTACATGATATCGATGAATTGACCTAAATCGTTTTCTATAGTTTTGAATATTATATATTAACGTCGAACCACTTAAACGATGCAGATGCTTTTTCGATTGCAATCTGTGAACGGGAGTCGATCTCGTGCCTCTCTCGTTCGACCCCAAGAAAGACTCGTGACAATGCTCTCCGAAACCGTGACCTTAATGCCGACGGCGTTTCATCGCATTAATATTTCATGGAGACGAATCCAATCGGGTTTCCATCCTCGCGAATAATTTCTTTTTAAACGTTCTTTTCTCCCTTTGTGCTTTTATGTAAATCGTGTCACCAAAATGAAACTTATGCATGGCGACACTTTCACGATAATGCCCGTTTGTCCATAAAAAAAGAGGATCACAATGCGCGAAGTAAAAACGAGAGGGAGGCATCTGTTCCGACTTTCTTTTCGGCGAACGCATTATGCGCTCTTTTATCCGGCCGTCTGTTTCGTTTACTTCAGCCGTTCCGGATTAAGAAACCAAGCGAAAAAGGAAAAGCGTCGTCATAGACGGATAATCGCTCCTGAATCTGAGGAGCTGGAAAAAATCAACAGCTGAATATTGCGAAATGGTAAACAAGTTATAACAGTATGTCGTACTCGAGGTTTATTCATACTTCCGCATGTTTAACCGAATTCGGAAAAATGTAACGCCTTTCAAGACGGATAATCTTCAATATAGCATATATGGTCTTTATAATTTCTTTATTAAGAGGAGATTGAGGCTAAAAAGTCTTTTTTCCATCTAACCTGTGATGGTACAACAAAAATATTAAATGCGATTTAATTTGAAACATTCTTTACGAATCTCTTGTGATATCTTTCTGTAACCGCTGCAAGCTCCTAACTGAATAGAAAGCTTTTCAAAATTTCCATTTTTAACAGTTTTCATTATTGAAGGAATGCCCTCTTCCCCGTGCTAATCAATACAGACTGAAACTGCGTTTACTTATACATGTGTTTTTTTCATATATTAGAAAAAAATTCTATCATAGCTTAAATCGTTCAAAAACATCTCTATAAGAAAAACATTGCATTATTTATTTACGTATCTCTGCCGTGAAATCTTTTATAAATCCGGAGAAGTTATTGAGCACACGTGAAACATAACGATAAGGCGTAAGATTTTTTTATAATTGTTTTCCAATTTTTGATGTATATGGAAATATACGTATCTAATTAGATAGCTTAAAGAATCTAAAAGTAATCAGGCCCTCTAGAACAGTGTTTCCCAAACTTAATAGTCTCTAATTCCACTTTCCGCAATCTCAAGACAACCAAGTTCTACCAATATGCAATGAACTTGTTTTACTAATTGATGAAAGAAAATATTTTACAAATAATTTTTATGTTGAGGAATAGCACTGAAATTATTTGAAGTTTAATTTATAATCAAGAAAAGTATAAGAGAGGTTAAAAAGTGAAATGAATAAAACGAAACGAAATGAACCTGCTAGAATGTCACCATATAGGCTCGTAAGCTCCACTGATGAAACGCGTTCCTGCGGTTGGAAAACATTGCTCTATAACACTGCCGGGATAAGATGTGGGAGAGTCACCCTGTTTCGATTTGAAAGGCCAACACTATCATTAAATTTTCAAATACAACGTAAATTAATGAGCGTTTGTATTTCAAGAATTATGAAACAGAAAAAACCCCTGCTCATGTCTCACTCCAATGTATTGGAGTGACGAAGTGTGTATCTTCTCACAGTTGAAGTAACCTCTAACTCCTTAAATATGAGTATAAATTAAGTGTAACATTCAAACACTGATTTTATGGAATGATAGTACATTAACTATTCAATCTTCAGAGGTATTCAACAGTGTCTGAATAGCACTGACTGTCAATACTTTTAACCTCGACTTCTTCTCATCGAAGAAGGGGGAAAAATTAGCAAAATTCCATTCTTTTTACAATTAAATTCAATAAGCGAAGTCATTACCCCGCGGAAAGCCATAATAATGGAAGTAAAACTTAGCATACACTTCCATAGCATATTGACTACGGTGACCTATTTTTCGCTTTTCCATTTTTTATTAACTAATGCGAGGGTCGGTCAGAGATTAATGCCCCACATTTTCTTTTTCAAAAATATATATGCTGCAAAAATGGAATTTACACATATGAAAGAATGATGGTTTATTTACACAATCCTTTTTTCCGCATATTCTCCTCTAAGTTGTATTTCCTTCCCCCAGCAATTCACTAGGGCATGAATGCCCTCTCGGTGCCAGTCCCCACTATGGTTGGAGCCAGGTTCTCACTTTCAACCGCCTTCAGATTCACTCACCCTACATACTCAGTAACCAACTGTACCCCTATCGACTGCAGAAGTTCCATAGACTTTGCACGAATGTTTGTGAATATTCCCTACCGTTCCATTCTTCACGCACCGAAATTCAGTCACAACACATTGTCTGTAACGTGTATCACGGTCAGACTCCATTTTGAAAGATTCCTACAGCTATGTTATCTGCAGGAGAAAACTATGCTATACATTCGCAAAAAAATAAAAAAATTCGAACCTACAATTTCAAATTAATCAAATATTGGTTTTTGGCTGGAACAAAATTTGGAGTATTACTTTTTGGCTAAACATCGTATACATATTTATTAATTTGAATAAACGGTACAGACGCAGGGGTAACTTTGTGGTAGTTATTAATACAAAATAAACTCCATGATAAGAAAAGTTTACTAGACCACAAGACAAGAAAAGTTTCACTGTTTTCCCATTGGTTCTTCCCATGGCATTTACTTTTATCTGACTCCTGAAGATGTAGCTTTGCTATGAAAACTTTGTCGTGTAATTTTTTTTCTTGTCTTGTGGTCTAGTAAACACTTCTTATCATAGGGTTCTTTCATGAATTGGAAAATTATTATATATGAAGTGATTTAGAAAATTATAAATGATTAAGTTCGTAGGTTGAAAAGTTCGTATGTAGAGAGGTTTGTAAGTCCTGGTACATGCGAAATTATCAGCTAAAGATAATTATCAAATTTTTAAGATATATAGAAGTGTTATTTCCATTGTTATTACTATTATTTTCAGAAAATTTTCTTATTCTAGATCGGTATTCTGTTTTACTAGAAAGTAATTCATGTAAAGGCATGAGGTAAACTCACGAGCTTTTACGAAACGCGAAGTCAAAAAAGATTTTAGTCCGCCCATATTTGAGCGCAGCCAAGTTCCGGTAGAAAAACTTTAATAGCGTGAGTAATCCATCACCCTCAATCCAGCATTCGTGCATTAAATCCACAAAGTTGCACCATAGCTTAACCACATAAGAGCTGCAAAACTTCCAAAAATGAAACTAATTCGTGGAAAACAGGTACTGTTAGGTCATGGTAAGTGAAACTTGCATAAAAAGCAAATTGTTCACGAGGATCACGCACTGAGAGCCATACAAAATTCGTATAGCGAATTTTTATTGATGGCAATCGTAAAATGTGCATGAATTCCGCGATAGCGATCTCTGTCGTCGCATGTTTTTGCAGTCTGCAGAGGGATTTTAATTCATCTCCGAGATCTGTCTGACGGAGGAATACAAAAACCTCAAGAGCCAATGACCCTGCGAGTGATCAATTCTTCACAACCCACGCCGGGTATTTCCACTCAGAATTAGGGCACTCCCTGCAGACGCACACTTTATCAGCGCATTTCTCACGGAGAACGAGCTCTCGATGAGCCAACGGAAATAATGGAGCGTCGAAATCCGTCTTATTAGCATAGATAGCGCCATCTTCCCAAGACGACAATTGAATGCCGGAAAGGTTCGTATCAATTTCGGGAGAGAGAGTGTTCTAAAGATTTTGCGTTAATTACACGATCGAGATGGTTTAATCATGGCGTAAACAAGGCAACCGGAAGCTGTGTTTTCTTTTTGCGCGGAATTTCTCACAGATTTCGGAAATTTTAAAATATGAATTATTCATTTTTCTCATTTGTTTTCCTTTTGGGTGATACTTTATTTATTTTCGCCTCGTTATTCTTGTCAAAACTGAAGCGAATTCTGATAACTTAGCAGTTGTACAAAGGCTAATTTTTTATAAATTCAAATGGAAATTTATAATTTATCCATTCAAATGTAAAAACATTGCATTCACGCGATCAGAAGGGTTAACATTTATGAAATACGAGACGAATAATAATTGAAATGATCATTTTATTGATTTTTGAATGAAAGACTTTTTATTGATTTTTGAATGAAGTTTTGTCTCTTTTATTATTTATTCAATCATCATCAATACCGTGTACTTTATTCCGTTTATCTTTTGAATAAAAGAGGGTACGTGTGCGCGGGAAAGTGTTAACATTTTGGTATACATTTTGAAGAATGTGAAAGGCCAAACAAAATGCGGAAGAAGATGCTATAAGAAATGAGAACAGGACCTATTACATAGACGTAAGAATCATTTGGGTCACCGTATTAAGAAAAGTATGTTTATTGGTAGGGAAGCATATCTGAACGATCTAAAAAAATTGGTTCGATAAATTATAAAAATGGAATACAATAAACACTAAATAAACTAAATAAAATGCTCAATCATTAGGAAGAATGATATTTCTAAGAATAAATACGTTAGCTATATTTAAGCCTTGGGAATCATCAATACTGTTAGCATAGTTAAAACTCATTACAAACATCGCTATTTTCTAAATTTAGGAAAAGAAGAATCTCTGCAGGAAGTATGGAAATTGAGTATATAACCAAATGCATATACCAGGATTTTATTGAAAAAATCTGTATATATTTTATTTCGAAAATATATGTCTAAATTGTCGACTTCAATAAAATTCTACTGCTTGTTGTTGATTGGTGCTTAGGTACGTAAGACGAGCACTATTTTAGAACCTTTTGAACGTCAAGATTAACGTTTAATTAGTTTCCTATCCATTTCTGCAACGATTGGAATATCCGAAAGCTTTGAGCTCAATTACATACAAATCTGCTAATGTTTCTCGTTAGCCGATGCACTTACTCTTGTGAGGGAGGGAACATTTTCATTTAAGAGTAATGGTAAGTGGACGACGATGAAAGTTTGTGTAAATTTAACTTCCTTTTTCTTCATTCAGATGATGGACACTTTTTATCGCAACCGATTGTGAATCGCTAAAGGACGGTTATGTTCTCATGAATAATATTTAACAACTTCATTAGGCAGACATGAAAGTCGAAGAGAAAAGTCGCTCACCCAAGGGTGTCGTGGACCATAAGAGCGTGTTGATGGGGTGCATTAAATGGATAGATAGAGTGCTAAAATCAACCGAGATATTTTTAGGCAGTTTCGTTGTACTGAAAAACCTCTCGACATTTGCAAACGAAAGTTACTTTCACTCCATCAATCACGAGAGAAGAAAAGGCGAATTATTTAGAGAGCTACGATTTGCAACTGATAGGAATCGAAGCAATCTCGCTAACAGCTCTTCCATACGTTTTTCTTTAATATTTGCAAAGTTTTTAATTTAAAAACTTCAAAACTTAATAAAAAGAGATTTTATAATAGCATACCATAAAAATAACACTTGATAACTCGATTTAAATGGCACAGAATCTATAAATACTTAAAATATTAATTAATACTACAAATACCATCATGTACGTAGTATATTCATCATTTTATTGGCAATATATCTTTATTATCGATATATTAGCTTTATTTATTTAGTGGTGAAATGTTTCAATTTGGTCGGAGGACCAGGTGGCAACGGTCAAGGGGAAGTAAAAAAAATAGAGATCTGTCCGACATTCACCAAAGACTGCCCACGGGACAGTACAGATCTTAACAATTTAATTAATATAATTATAGTAAGTACAACACCTGTACAGAACACAGATACACTGAAATGTAAATAAATCATACATAGTAGTAATAGTATTTGTTACATTAACATAGAAACATATATAAAATATATAGAATGATATACATGATTTAAAAATTACTATAATAAATATATTCAATTAAAATGTTATAATCTTTATAGCTTCTTTATGACATTTTTAGCATTTTTCGGCATTGGAATGAGAAGTTCTCTAGGTAAAACATTCAATTTTCTTAGATACTATATTGATAAAAGAATACTTCGCCACATCGGTTTTCTGCTCCCGTTCCTTTAATTTTAATCTGTGATCGCCGCGTCCAATATAATTAGGATTATGAATCCTATCTCGTAATTCGTCCCAGCCATTTTTACAGTTCTACGCGTTAAATACTCTCTTCCTCTTCGACGCTAGCGATTTCCAACTTAGCTGACCTGAAAGTTTACTAACACTCTCATTCTTCTTATGCTTTCCGATTAAGTTCCTAGCCGCCTTCCTTTGCACGCCTTCTAGTTTCATTCCCGGGTCCAAAAAACTCGTCGCATATTCAACAATCGGTATAACCAAGGATTTATACGCCCTTTCCCTGACTCCCTTCCTACTCCGTTTTAAGTTCCTCATTACAAAGTGGAGATTTCTATATGCTATCGAGGTAAAATCTTCGATGTGACTTCCCCATTGGAGATTTTCAGATTGTTTCAGACCCAGATATTTGCAGTTGGGTACCGTAAGAATGTTTTCATTATTTAAATAAATTTTACTTAAGGAATTATTTATGTAATTTGATAAAAATTACTTGTAGACACTAAAAGTATGAAATTTTATATGTAAATTTATTTAAATATATGAATCTCAGTCTGTTTTGAGGAGATGATTTACAAGTCGCATATTATTTTTTNGGGGGGGGGGTTCGTATACCGAAACTAAGTTCGTATCTACAGAACAAAATGGAGTAAGAAAAAAAGGACATACGTCGAAAAGTTCTTATGTGGAGCGGTTCATAAGCAAAGGTACATACAAATGTAGGATATGTATTTGGAATAGTGATATAATTTACTATTCAAAACAATTTAATTAGAAATTTGTCGATTTGAATTAAGCTTGAATGTGAATTTCGAGTGAAAGAAATCTCGTGGGACTTAAATATATTTTGTAGCATTTATAATGAAATTCCGCAGCTTTTGTGTGCGTCAGGCTGTAAGGGAGTTCCTCACATCAAGTATGCAAAATAACTTTGTGTACCATTTTACGTAAATTTGAAAGGTAAACCAATCTTCTATTATTTATTCTACAGAAACGGAGATATTTCTCTCCAGCTGCGCTGCCCTTAGAGAAGGTGTTTGAGTCACTTTTTTCATTTGAATAGTCGTGTATTTGTCGAAAGCGGTTCTTCTTGTTAGCGCACAAAGGATTGCGAACAAATATTTGCTTCAATTGGGCAGTTTTGAAGGCAGAATGTCCACTATTCACGATTCACTCTGTTATTGAGAGATTTCAGAAGATTTCATTCATTTACTTGCGCTTAAGATAAATCTTTTCAATGATAATATTTATCTTCGTCTAATTAGACGAAAGCCCTAGCAGTATCACTGCGTTTTTCACACTTATTAATTAATTATAATTCGCCAAATATTATCTTTTACATCTCTAGGTTTGTGTTTGTTGTCGTATTTTTGAGAGCACGGATGTGAGTTCTGTCATGAATTATAACATTTATCATTATCCATATTTATGATTTTATGCACTTATTTAAAAAATTGCTTTTAATTTAATTAAAAAAACTATACCTTATGGAGATTGTAATTTTAGAGAAAACTCTGCTTATAAGTTTGAAATGACAAGAAGATGAAATAGAGTTAGCTATTCTCCAGAATACGAGAAAAAAAACTTTCATAATAACTCAATTTATAATAGCTTTTTGATATTAATAAAAATTAGGAAAATTAGTTATGCTTGTATATTATCGCCACGCCTATTAAGTGATATCAATGATTGTATCAATAAAATTTGTCATATTGTTAAAAAATTACTGTGGAACAAATATTAGTTATGAAGTATCAACGTAAGAGTTCCATTACAATAGTCACAATAGGAAAAAAGGTAGTTATGGCATAGGATTCCAAGTGCATGTTTTGTGATTCATATTCTACAAGATAACGTGAATGAAATTATATAAATAATTATTCATAGAATTTATTCCGGCAATAAGTTACGGTGATAAAAAGAGAAGATATGTATATCCAAATTAACATTTCTATTAAGATTTTGTGCGAAAAATGGTAACTAGATATCAGTGTAAATAAATGCTCTCCAGTTAACGTCTTCGAAATGAAACTACAAATTTACTGAAATGCTTACAAATTCAGTAATGTGAGTAAAATATCTCGTTATCACTCATACAAATAAATTAAACTGGAGCACACATATCCGAAAAATCTGCGGTAAATCAAATAAAAAGCTCGGTTTTGTAAAGCGCATAGTAGGTAGATGCGTGAAAGGGTTAGAGAGAGATGTTATTTCACATTCGTCAGGCCCCTGGAATATGCGGCGAGTATACGGGATACAGCGGATGAAACGTGCACCTGCGAACTCGAGAAAGTGTAGCACTCGAGAAAGTGCAGCACAAGGCGATAAGATTTGTTAAAAAGTGTTACGATTAAAAGGCAAGCGTAACCAATATACCCTTATACACAGATTGAGAATCCTTGAAAAAAAAGAGATTAGAGGTTAGTCTGCCATTACTTGATTAATTGAGAAACTACATTTGCGGAAGACGTAATTGGTATTACGCGACCCTTCTGCTACTTCTGCCGATCCGACAATGAGCGTAAAATAAGAGAAATAGATGCGAGATTACTTCCATGCTCTTTTTACATTTTCATTTCCATCACGTGGAACAGGGAAATGATTCCAAGGGTTTCGCTACATCGCCCGCTCTCTAATTCAAAGCCTCTGACACTATCTTAGACAAAGCGCTCGTTATGCATACGCCACGCGAATCTCATTTAAAAAATCTCTTTTGGAAGGCATAACGCAGATGCAATTGACAGAATTAGCCGCGCTCTCTTTGGAAAACCCGCCTCGTCATTCTAAACGCCATCCAGCGCATCCAACCGATGCGCGAGGTGCATCTCGATCACGAACTCGAATCGGAAACCCTTTGATGTCCCCTCTTGCATATTCAAGCGCACCGAAAGCGAAAACGGGGAACGAAAACAAAAACAGCTGAGCAACGCCGAGCGCTTCACTTCTGCAGCAAAAAAAATCGAGAAAGTTTTCCTTCTCGGCTCACGAATAAAAAAGAACAAGTCTTTTCACCTCGACACGTGAGGAGATCGAAACCCGTCGCTAATGACGACCGAACTCTTCATTTCGAAAGAGAATAATAAGTCGGAATTCTTTAGCAGCAGCATCGCGGAGGAAAAAGTAATAAATAGGGCCGATTCCGGCCGAATCTCTCACTACGAAAAAGAAATCCCGATTACCTTGTGAGAATTACGGCGATGAGAGCGGGTTGCGAAAGCGCTATTGAAACGGTCGCATCTCCTTCCCCAGCGGAGAATGTGTTATGAGAGGTGGAAAAAAGAGGATTAGTTTTGTTGCGTCACTGCCGTTGGGAAAGAATACTAAAAACGCTTTCTGAAGACGATTCTTAAGAGAGACCCTTCTCTAAGTGTGAGAGGCTTAGTTTATGGATCGATGCACCACGTTTTCATATCCTTTCGCGAGTATATGGAGTGTTTTACCGCTAGGAAGTCTTTGGTGAGATGAGCAGATTACGGTTGTAGCATTGCATATGTCGTTTGGTATATTTTACTTAAATTTTTGTTCGAAAAATTTTTAAGAATCGATTCCTTGAAAAATGTGCTTTTATGTATCAAAATGCGATTTTTTTTAAACGACCAAAAATAAAGAAAAACTTGAAAAAAGCAAACACTAGGAATTAAATTTTGTGCATGTTGGAAAATTTGGAAAAATATTGGTGTTAAAAATATTCAGGTATAAAAAATAATCGATCGGGCGAGTGCAACAATGGAGGGCGAAATATTTTAGGGAGGGGTAATTGAGAATCCTCCAATGATCTACAAGATTCATAAATATGACTTCCTATGACTCTTATCTTTGTTTTCA
Source organism: Ladona fulva (assembly GCA_000376725.2). NCBI lineage: Eukaryota > Metazoa > Arthropoda > Insecta > Odonata > Libellulidae > Ladona > Ladona fulva. The sequence goes on from KZ310703.1 coordinate 188,878, forward strand.
ATTTAAAAATTTTCTAAGAACTGAAAATAAAAATTCTCACTTTTTGGCTACCCGTTTCCAGTGAGATTCAGGATTCATACAAATTTACGACGACCTAAAGAGGACATATTACTGACGGACAGAAGGAAATTAATTTGAATAGCTTATGATGATGAAACAGATCAATAAATGAATGTGTCACTAAAAATGTAAAGATATAATTCTAAATTAATCTTCAGTGCTAGACGAACAGACTCCTCTGCTGAAATAATTCAAACGGCTACGACTCGATTCCAGGCGTAATCTGTGGAATATTACTACTTTTACTCCCTACTTTCTTTCTGTCATTCCTTTTATTGTCGTTTATCTTATGAAGCATATGTAAATTATAAGTTATTCACCTATTGCAAGGATCAAATTTCTGTCTCTCTTTCCCCTTTCTTATAGATTCACTCCATGGTATGAACATACATATGACGAGGGTCGCATGTGTCGGTACATCATCACGTGTGACGATACCAATATGTTGAATATCATATGCATCCCCAACTACTTATCAATTACCTCTGTGCACTATTATTGTGTTTATTACCTCTGTGTTTTCGCGGTATTTATTCTCCCCCTTCTTGTGTAGGTGATTTCCCGCATCGTGTATTTTTCTCCATAAATCTTCAGCTGAGGAGTTTTTCCCCAGAACCCAAATCTTTGTGTTTTTATATGTATCTACATCTAGTTATATGTCTTAATATTTATTTATCAACTTGCTTTCCTGTTTGTATTTACAACTTGTATCTACTGTTTGTAGCATTGTTCTTTATCTATGTTTGCCATGTTTTATATGTTTTGATTTATTTTTCTAGAACTAAATTAATTTTGGTCAATTATTTTTGGTTATTAATGTATTATTATTATGATATGATATCTCCAGAGGTTTGGTAGAAGAGAGGCAATATTGTCTTAATCTCGACGTAACAGTAAATAATAATAATACCAAAGTATAAAGACCATTAGCTTGCTAAAAAGAAAATCATAATATCTAGGTCTATAAAGTATTTAAGTATGAATAAGTTCAACTTTTCCTCGGTTATACTCGTAGGAAGGAAAATATAAAAGGTCTGAGCCTTCTCCATCATGGGTGCATAATCCAAACGTCATGTCATCATGTTATACTACAGAGATCACCGAGGTCAATGGAAGTGCCTCTCTTGAGTACTAATGCGATCGTAAACTTGAATACGACCATTCACTCTCTCTGATTTATTTCGTGGGCTATGGACCTGATAGTAATTCCGAAGAAAGCAATGAAATCTGCGGTAACGCATAATTTCTTTCCTTATGGGAGAAAAGACGGAAGCGGAATAAAGTGAATCATAAAAATGGTAGCAATGTTCATGGCTACGGACTCTGTGAGCTTCTCTCACTGCTAAAGATTTCTGCTCATTCATCTAAAATAAGTGAAGTGATCTCTTAGAGGATCCAGGACTAAGGTGAAAGGAGGAACGATGATAAAGTACAAGAACAATGTATCTTTACGTCAGTTATTCAGGACAATGCGCGAGGTGTAAGGGCCCCAAAGCGCAAGCGTTGTATTAGTGAATTAGATGCTTTCCAGATGAGGTTCATCTTCAAGAATTGCTAATTTTAATTGATAAGCGTATCCACGATGTTTTTGGTACTGAATGGAGATTACTATAAAAGAGATATTCAAAATTAAAGTTGCGTAACGCGTAAATATGTATATAGAATAGAGGATGCTACGTTTACCTGTGTTTCATAAGGCAATTAATTGCCGTCACAAAAATCAAGAAAATAGTTGATGGAACCATTTGATTGAAAAATTCATTGAGACAAAATCACCGTAACTCATTTCGTCTCAATAAATTTTTCAATCAAATGGTTCCATCAACTATTTTCTTGATTTTTGTGACGGTAATTGATTGCCTTATAAAACACAGGTATATTGGTACGTAGCATCTTCTTCTTATCATCTTAGAAAGTAATTTTGTTCATATCACATAGTGACGGCTACTATGATTCATCATCTTCCACTTTAAATTACTACACCATTGAAATGGCCAAATCGTATTTATTAAAGAAATCAGTTATTTCTGCGATCGGTCAGCGGCAGTAACGAAAAGGAAAAATAGTGTAAACGATCACCTAAATCACCTTTCGCAGACGAAAGGAGCTATGGAAGGGACTTATTTCATTGATAGAGATGTCGCCGGCAAGGATTAAAGATTCTCTTACCTTTTTCACCCCATTCATTTATAATAATTTATTATATTTATAAGACTAACTCGTATCATACATATCGATGAATGATTAATAAATTGCAATGATGTAAACGATATTCGATTTGCAGAAAAGCATACTAATCATAATTTTCCGGTATGGAATCAATATTTCTTGTCTCTACTTATAAATGCCACGTCACGGGTAAGAATGTTTGATGTAATGCCATTCAGAAATAATATGCCAGAAAACATAGCAATCAAGAGAATTGGAGTGCAATGTTTTCCATAGCAATTCAAATTTAATAAACAAATTTCGTTATCACAAAATCCACTACTTCGGCCTCGACTTTGTGGTAGCTATTCATGATGAAAAGAATAAGACAACACTTAACTCGTTACCACAGGATAATTTAATGAAATGACCTAGGTTTCGACGCGTCGCGTCCTGACCTGACCTATCTGACGATGACGCGACGCGTCGAAACATAGGTCGTTTTATTAAATATCCTGTGGAAACGAGTATAAGTGTTGTCTAATTCTTTTCATCAAATTTTGTTATGTCTCTCAATTAATTCGTTAACGGTACTTAGCTGAATCTAATGATAAACAATGCAACAAATTCTGTGTTCAGAAGCTCGTGTTTGGATTGTGATCCAAGAAACTTTGTTTCATCTGAGAAAACAAACTTTGCGGGGACGATATTGTTAATTTGAAATATTTCTAGTGTAGAAAGTCCGAATTATTATTCTAAAATACTTTTCAGCTATAGTTTCGGCAAATATAAATTCATTACAGAAACTCGCTTTTGATGAATAAAACAATTTTTATCATCTTTTGGAATTGGATACATAAAAATGAACCTATAATTCATTGATTTTTATTTACGCTCTTTTGTCTCACACAGTCTTGTTCTTAGCAATGATACAATGAAACGACTGACAAATGAGTGATGTAGGATAATAGCAATTTTGTTAGTCATTGGACTGATGACTTTGAACAAACAATTTTAAATTTGACTGTATACGAAAATACGTCCACATATTCACCCTCCAAGCCGCCTTTCGGCATGTCGCAGGAGGTGCAAACACCAATGCACAGTGGCCCTACCTTCCCAATTGAATATTCTCGAGTATCATTCACGGAAAAAATGAACAAAGCAAATAGTTCTAGCATCTATTTCTTTAATTAATATCGCAGTATCTGAAATCCCCCTTAAAAACAGTTCCCAGAGTATAATTAAATGTTTACGTTTCATCCTGCAAATATTCTCGAGTAACATTAATGAGATGATAACGGTAAGATTTTAAGAACGAGATAAGAAGTGTTAGATCTATCAATTCAGTCTCATCAAGGTGCTTCGACAAAAGGAACTTCTTTGGAAAGCTTTCCGAAAGCTGAAAAACGGATATTATTGGGGAAGACACTGTGAGAAGGTGGTTCGGAGATCTCGCAGACAGATATTGAACAATTACAAGGTTTATGCTTTCATTGCACGCGATACGTAACACAGGAATGATTCCATCATGAAAAAGCTACGAAGATAAGCTGTGCATGCAATCAAAGAGTCCACTTTACCGCTAACTATAGAAAGAAAATAAATACAGACTGATATATAGAGAGATAATATAGACAGAGGAACTCCCATGCGCCGTCAGATGAAATAAATATCTCTCATCTACTGAAGATAATTAAACAATAGCAGTCTAGTATATTAAACAAAGAATTCTTTCTGGAAAGATAGTGCATGCATTGTTAATTAAGCCAAGTTGACTGCGAACAGATATCGCAAAACATTTCAGTAATAGAATAATTTTGGAATGGGATTAGCTACCTGATCCGCTCTTCTACCCCTTAACAAGAGAAGAGATTTGCTGCAGATATAGATTTGGAGTTAGGATTATTATTGTAAGTGCAGAACAGCAGGTACTACCGATACCAAAGAAGTAATGGGTTGCTTGAATGGGTAAGGAATAGAGTGGATTTTCCCTAATACCACTACGATACTCATGGACTGAAAACTTCAGAACCATGAAATGGCAGATAAGTATTATGAAACAGACTACAATAATAGGTAAACCATAATTTTTTTATTTAAATGATAATGATACTTTATTTACTATGTCAAGTGTTATTAAAGTTAAGCTGAATTGAAGTAAAGGAAGGCTGCGAGACAAGTTTTAGGTTAAGTTCAGAATGAATCAAACAATAAATATTAAGTTAAAGTAAACTAATCGTAAAAGACTGAAGAATCGAATCACGAATTTTGCTGCGAGCATTAGAAGTGCAGCGAATTCCTTAGAAACAGTAGCCATCGCCTCTTATCTTCTGTAGCTGGTTAAGGAAAGAAGAAAGATGTAGTCAGATATTGGAATTAGACGGTTGGGAAAGAGTTTAATTTAAGTAAGGAAAAAGAGATAGGACCGAGATTAAGATAAAGAAAATGTATATACAGTGATAGGGATAGCTATTAAGAAGTGAGGGAAATGGTGTTACTTTTGCGATATTAATGAAGATAAAAAACGCGAGTTGAATGACTCATGTAGGTAAGGAAAGATGTGCGTAAACTCCTCCAGTTTTGCGCTATAAATTGGCTGCTACAAAGGTGTAGAAGTCAGCAAAAGTGTAGTAATCCGAGTTAATATGAACCGGGGACACATCGGATAGTCGAAAACTCGGATAATACGAAAGGGTCATCCTTCATGTCTAAATTATGAAGTAAACACGCTATTGTGTGGCTTGTGGTACAATTAAAAAATCATTTTGATATTTTTTTTCAATAAAATATTTCTCTTTTCCTTCATTATATATACGTCAGATGCAGTTCTCACTTCTTTTCTACGATTATCTCCAGATTATTATGCCCAAATTTGCTTTTCTATGCTGAGCTGGCGTGGTGCAGATACTGCAAAACAATTTAAAGCAGTGAGCCGGTACAGTGAGTGAGTAAAAAGGCAAAGCACACGAATATGTACCTCGGATAATACGGAACTTTGGTTAATCAGGACTCGGATAATCAGGACTACTGTAGTTCAGATCCGCGTACTATGAAATAAATCCAGAAATTCGTCTTTGTGCAATTCCGCCGCGGTGAAATTCAAAGAAAGAAGAAGAAGACGAGGCAAACATATGCTACTTAGCCGCAGCGCATGCATTTTTCAAAGCAGTTGAATGTCATTCAAATAAAACAAGAAGTCGCGCTATTGCCACGGAGCTGTTAATCAGTTTGAAGGAACGTGTTTGCCAGAAGCCGGAGAGAAAGCTTCTTTGAGCAAACACGTATTTCATTGCGATTCTCGCGAAGGGAATAGAGAAATTCTACCGCGAAATCTCCTCTCCGTGCGAGGCAAAAACCCTTTTCGCGAGGCAAATTAAGGCACCGGAAGCGACAGATGTCCGTATGAATTCAAGGCAAGAGTTAAGTCTAGGAAAATGCGAAGGGCACCATTTAGCCATATTTGTCTCTTAATTTTTTTCGTCCAGCCTAGAAAATCGAAGCACTTATTTATGTTACATGGATCGTTTAATATTGAGGCGACTGGAGTGAATTGATAATTTGAAAGTCGTAGGTTAGCGTGCTGAAAGTCTCAAACTTGAAGGAGGAGGATAAAGGAAAGGAAGGTACCTTAGTAGGTTGTAAAACCTACGAAAATCCCAAAGGAATAACAAGTGTGAAAAATAGCGACACGACTGGGACTCGAACCCAGGTCTCCCACTTTCCGGGCAGGTATTCTAACCACTGAACTACCGTGCCGCGGCACGTTAGACTACCTGCCCGGAAAGTGGGAGACCTGGGTTCGAGTCCCAGTCGTGTCGCTATTTTTCACACTTGTTATTCCTTTGAAGGAGGAGGGCAATTTTAGATGGATAAGCAAATAACTATTGCAAGAGTCAGAGAAAAATTACCATTTACGGAGAATTTACACTTTCCGTCGAATTGCAGTAACTGCTACACGTGACAGATACGAGGATAGAGTGAGTGAGTGATCAGAGAGAGTAATTGATCAGCTAGAGGATGATACGGGTGAATTAATTTAGAAAGAAAATAATGAACAAATGAATCGGCTAGGTTAAGGCCCAGTAATATATTGTGTATTTTAAGTAAACTTTAATTAATGTTCACTTTAGAACCTGGAATAACAATGGTGTGTTAGAGTTACAGCTAAGATTATAGTTAATCTTCTATATATATGATGAATTAGCATGAATATTAACTAAAATCTTCTAAAAGACCACTATCATTCAGAGCTTTTGCTAGTGAAACTAGGGTTATTTAAATCAAAAAAATGTCTAAAAACTATAGGTTTTCGCTCAAACTGGTAACAAGTATATAGCAATAAATGTAGTATTATTAATGAAATATGGTAGCAAAACATCTGTGAGTTAGGGAATTGTAATAATGCAAGAATTTTCATACATTTCAATGATATAGAAACTTAAAAGATAACCTTTGATTTTAAAGCTTCGTGTGATACGTCTTGTTTTCAATTTGGAGAGTTATTTATAATTTTCTCACAGCAAGTCATGTAAGTCTGCTTGTCAAACTGTGAGCTTCGCACTCAATATGAAAAGGTACTTCCTGCTTCAGTTTCAGCTCATTGTAAACTCTGACTCACAAATAATACATAAGCATATCTTTCATCAATCACTAAATTTATTCATTAATGATTTTCCGTCCCGACGATAAAATACTGACATGTTTTGAGGAGCCATATACTCACCTCTCACATTACAATTCGTATTTTATCCTGTAAAGGAACATTATTTCCATTTTAGTTTCAGATCATATGTTCTCAACTCAAGAGAGCATTTAATTCAGTGTCGTATTGAACATTAATTGATCGAAAGGAAATACTGAAGGAAAATCGATATTTGCGAAATGAACTCAGTCGTCGAAGCACTTTTAACAACACTGCTGCAGCCTCAAATGCGAGATTTTTTTGCATGAAGTAGTTTCTTCCCATTCATCGATTCCTGACTCACTGACTGGCATACTGATTGAATATTCGACGTTCAAGGGAAGTTGACTTTCTCAGAACTGTAAAAGCAATTTTTTCTGGTGCTCTAACAATTTCTTCACTCTCGCCTTCATTCACACAACTGTCAGTGAAAGGCGAGCAGTTGGCTACGCTCGGTATGTTTTTATGGGGAAATCCGAATCGTTATTCCTCATTTCTAAGTACATCTATACCAGCGTTTCTTAGAATTTTCACAATCTGCAGAATCTTTGAAATAATATGCACATTCAATGAAGCCCCTTGGCGCAAACAGAGAGGTGTGGCTAACGGGTTTTCCCCCCTCCAATAATACTCTACAAATACTGAATATGTCTCCGGTGAAAGCATCCATGGAAACTTTAAAACATTTCCATTTAAGCTCTACTACTGTGCTTGTATTGTAAACTGGCCTTCGTGCCGAAGGCTTTACAGACAGACCAATATTATACAATGAAAATCATTAATCCCCACGGAAAAATGTATATGATGTAAGTCAGACAGGACTAGGACTCGAACCTGGAGTTTTCCATTTTCCGGACGGATGCTTTAGCCAATCAAGATATCGAGCAAGAGCATTAATTCTCGTCTTTTTGGGAGACTCTTTGAAAGAGTGAAGTTATTGCCTATGTCTATGTAAGTACCCCGCAAGCCGACTTTCGGCGTGAGGCAGGGGAAGCATGCTCCAATTAAGCATCTTTGTACGACTAAGGTGCACAGCTTTTCGTGCAAAATCACTTTTACCCATTTCCTTGCGTGTGAAAATTACACTTACACTTAAATAGTTATTTACACTTAAATAGCTATATGCTCAACACATTGTGAGTTAATAAGAAATATTTAAAATCAGTAAACATTCTGGATGAGCCACTTACAATGAGTATTATAAGATGTAATGTGAATACCATGTTATCAGTTACAAAAATCACCTAAATTCAACTAAATAGAACTAGAGTTTATTTGTTTAATTTATTAATATATTTTATCATTTCTGTAATTGTTCAAACGTCTTCCCATGTTAATACTAATTTGCACTAATTTCAATGAATATTACGGAATCCGAGGGTCACGAAAAACCTTAGATGAAGAACATTGATCCATTATGGCAAAATCAAAATTGCACAAATTTTTAGTAAAACTACTTAGCTTACTAACTCATACTTAATTTCATTTCATAAATGGAAATTCTAAGAAAAAGTAATAGGGTAAATTTCGATTTTTTTGTATCTCAAATCCTTATGATGAGAGATTTAATTATATGAAATATCATCAAAAGTTCCTTGTTACTTTATTCAAAACAGATTAAAAGATACAAAGAAGTGAAGCTGTGGTGATGAGGGCATCACAGATTGTATAACTTTTGGAATAATTTCCCATTCCTCAAGGTTGAGAGTACATCAGTAGAGTGATGAAAGAGATACAGATAATTTGCAAATCATGGAAAAAGAAGGCTAAAGAGAGGAATCGTCGATAAAGGATCCTTCAAAGTCGTTTCGAAATTCATCCACCGTTAAGTACATGTTTGGTTTCAATTTGGGATGCGTGTGAGAACATCCGCTTGTGTACCATTCCATCTTCCGAAATTGGTAACTTTTTCACGTGGATGAAGTAACGGAAGGAAAGGATTGTGGGAAATGAAAACGGAGCATTTTCCGGTTCGATTATCCGCGTGAGAATCATACACGCAACTGCGATTTGATTCTCATTTTTAGTTTCTTCGAATGATTAATCGTATTTCTACGTCAACAGATGTTTCATAATGAAGCTAATAGTGCATGGTATATCATGTGCCGAAAGAGCTGAAGAACTATCATTGCTCAAGATAGTGATTTTAATGTATGAATTTATATTACGGCTGTGAAACCTGTACTATAAGGAAAGAAGGGGAAAAGACGCAACGGTTTGGAATGTGCTACAGAAATATGCTGAAAATAAAAAGGATGGATAAGATTTCTAATGAGAAAGTGCTGAAAAGAGTGAGCGGAAATGTAAGCTTGTGGAAATCTATCGTAAACAGTAGCATCCAAATTAAAAGTCATTGCAAATTTATTGCAACATGAACAACTTCGATTAAATCCACTGAACAAATATTCCTTTTTAGTATTGAGCTATCCTCAACTCTAATTGTTTGCTAATCTTTAATTTCACATCTTGATCTTTCCTACATAAGACACGTGTATCGCGCAGAAAACAACAAATAATGTAATATTAATAATGGTGGGTTAAGCCTCGGTTGCCGACGCCCGGGTGCGGTGCACCCCGGCGCGGCTCTGCTGATGGTAGAGTAATAGAAATATTTCAAATTCGAAGGTCAGCAATAATCTCATCTCATCTTAATGCTTTATTAATGATTCAGAATATAATCGATGGATTTAGCCGATACATTCAGCGATTATGGGCTGAGTCAAACACCCATAATACCAAATTAAAGACCAGAAAGGCATTTACTGCTACTAAATCTGCAATCACTATGTTACGTAAGAGCAGAAGCCATTCATTAAATATGACTCCTTTCTTATAAAAGCTTACTAAAATTTTTACGATCGAATACATAGAATTGATGAAACGATGCGATTTTGGGGAACGTAAATAATTTTTATCAAAGAGAAACTCGATGTAATCTCATCTAACCATAAACATTGAAACTAACCAGAGGCTTAGCGGAGGAATTTGAAGTTACAAATGAGGCATTAACCATTCTTACGACTACTGATGAGTTTGTGACTACGAATAAAGTAGTCATGGATGGGTCCTAGCACAGTGCGCTTAATGAAGCAGTTTCTCATTAAACAGTGTTTTGCTTATTATACCGAAGAATTATTTACAATTTAAAATGCATCCCACTGTTCTTTACGTTCGCTAAGCAAGCGCAAAATACTTTCTTTCGGAATGTCGCAAACAAGGAACCTGCAGCCATTTCGAACATTCAGGACATGTGGTCTCTTCTCTTCCTGACACAAATGCAAGTACTTAAATAATTTTGTTTCCCAATCACTTCTTTACGTAAAATGAAAATAAAACGGAAAATTTCTACGCGTGTTTACTTAGCGAATGAATTAGTATTTCTAAGTGTATCTCCGAGGTTGACTGACGGTTATACTCGTAGATCTCAATGTAAGTAAATGCTGTGTGGTTGATTTCCTTGAAGGTAAACATTTATGACGGAACTTCTCGTACTAAATTAGTGGAATGAATATAAATGTAGTCGACTCAGTTGAATATCTCGGAATCACCCGCACAAATAACATAACTGGAGCACAAATATCCGAAAAATCTGCGGTAAATCGACTATAAAGCTCGTTTTTATCAAGCGCACTGTAGGTAGATGCGATGAAAAGGTGTTATAGCGAAGGTGTTAGCGATGTTATTACACCTTATTCAGGCCCCATCTGTAATATGCGGCGAGTATATGGGATCCAGCGGATGAAACATGTACCCGCTCGTGAAATTGCAGCGCAAGGCGATACGATTTATTAAAAGTGCTTCGATAGAAAAGCAAGCGTTGCGCAAATGTTGTCAGACGCAGGTTGGGAATCCTTGAAAGAAAGGAGATTAGAAGTTAGGTTGCGATTGCTTGAAAATTTAGAGAAACACGTTTACAGAAGAAGTAATCGGTATACTGCGATTGCTACTTTGGCCGATCTGACAATGATCGGAAAATAAGTGGAATAGATCCCAAAAGAACTTTGAGCTTATATCCTTTGAGAACTCATTCTCTCCACAAACAGTACGTGACAACAAAAAACTACAGAGGAAACCCGAAATCTTAGTATTTACACCCCTTGCAACACGCCGAAAGGCGGCTTGCAGGATATTTATGTAGATGTAGTTCTGAACGTGGGCAAGTTACCACTTAAGTGCCGCCTAATGGTTTCATAAGCATCCAAATAGTTTATTATGCAGCCGAATGGTACATATATACCTGCAATCTTCCAATGAAAAAGGGTTTCCCACTTCTATCGCAGTCCATAATCATAAAACCAGCGAAAATGAAGAGGTAATTTAAGTACAATTTCAACCACTCCGCGATTCGTTTTATTAGATTTTTAGGTGGATCTTCACACTGAAAATCACTGTCTAACAGCAAAATGAAGCTTCATATGGAATTTCATTATCTGTCTCACGCTGTTATAGGTAGTCGTGATGTGATTCATCTTTCACGAATTACATTATCGAATCCTTTTGAACTTTTTGCGATTTCAGTCGGTATATCTTGAGTGTGTTTTCAGCTACGCAATTATCACTTCCCAGCTAAGTGGAGAGACGGATCATCTACCGTTTTTATTATAATTTTTGCTCACCAACGCAGTGGCACAGATATGAATGGCCTTCTGATTTCGTAAAATTGTCAGTATTTCGTTAGTTTTCGAGCTGTTGTATATTTTTTCTATGGATAAGAAATACTGCTAATGATAATAAAATATAATTGTAATAAAAAATATAAGTTCTGTTATAGAAGTTTTTAAATCTAAAATTGGTTCATAGATAATTTCAATTTTGAATAATATTGAACTTAAATATTATTTTTTATGCTCTCTTACCATCAGTGATTTGTTTTGTTTAAGATAGCAGTTCCTTGAACGCACAATATCAATGATTCTGTCTACACTGTTTATCGGAATGCAAAATCAGTCAATAAAGATTTATCTTCATTCGTATTTCCGAGAAAGCTTAACATAAGAATTAAAAGGTAAACAGATAGTAATATCCTAACATCAATATAACTGTGACGCAAACAAAATCTTCCATTTTTCGAACACATGGTTAACAACTGAATTACTATGCCGAGTCAATTCCACTCTGCTAGCTATAGATATGATCTACTGAGTTGGTATATCGAGTATGGGAGATTCTGCTTAACTGTAATAAAGTAATTTTTAATCCATTGTGGATTTTCTAACTTTTGCGAATAGTTCATTGAAAGCCACCTAAAATGTGATGTTTAATAAAGTAATTAAATAATAATAATTTTATCATTAAAATCAAAATTTTATCCATACATAATTATAATAATGAATCATATGAAAGAAAAAGTTCTTAAGGAAAAGCAGAAAAAAGTCTTTGTTTCCGAGAACAGCATAAGGAATAAAAAACTCAATTCCCACCCTTAATCACAATCGCCAAACACGCCATAAGTGGCGGTAAAGGAACAAAGACAGGCGCAGCGTTTAAGCGCAGTAACGCAATTTAACATGAAAAATTATGACCCATTATCAAGATTTAAAATGTGCCTTAATTACACCCATGCATATGAGGAGCAATTCCCAGCAATGCCTCTTTAAAGATAAACTGCTTACTTGCGTTTACTCTCGTGGAATGTCGTTTATGTAAGCAAGCCGCAATGGGATAGTAATGCGCATTCAACGTCGCGCTAAAAACAGCGAACAAGAGAGATGTCTCGAGAGACGCGATAAAGCTACTGCCTTTATTATTCAGCTGCTCTTTCACTTCCTTATAGCCGAATAATCTGGACACACGATATACGTGATGTTCGAGCGGTAGAATGGCTATCTTTTCAGCAACCTATTGAGTTGAACACGAAAGACTCAGTTCTCTACAGCCTTCGTAACTGTCTTTAGTAACTGCATTTCAAGTGAGAATTTTTGATGGGCTGAAACCGTTTTCTGCCTCTAATGAAAGTTACGGACTATTAACTGAGAGTGAAAAATTTATAATCTTTTATATCGGTAATAATGACCATCCTTGCTCAACATATGTATAACAGCCTAAAGACGAAATCACACTTTGCTCAAGTTTCAAATGAGAGTAAACAAATGTAATTATTAATCGATGTAATTACTTCTTAACAATAATTAATTTTGACGAATTTTAACTGCTCAGTGTATAGCGTTTGTTATAGTGGTACTTTGGTTCACGACGGTAATCCGTTCTAAGATTGTCGTCGTTAGCCAAAATCGTCGTTAACCAAGGCGCGATTTTGCACAACTATACCGCATATCAAATATGCAGATAAAACTCATATAGGATTGAGGGAAGGTAAAAATGACTAAGCACGGAAGAGCCGTGCGACTGAATCCCAAGGAATTTCTTTCAAATCTGTAATTTCTTAAAACTCATTTAAATGTCATTAAAATATAGTACGTATAATTTATTAAATTATATTTGCAACAAAAAATTATCACTAATAAAATGAGTGGTTATAAAGGAAGTTTTTAATTGTCAATCTTCACCAGATAGCGCCGTAAACCAAAGCCAGCGTTGTTGCCTAATATACTTTTTATCTCAGCCACTCGACGTTAACCAAGTGCGTCGTTAACTAAGACCGTCGTCAACCAAGGTTCCACTGTATTTGTAACGACTATTAATCTTTTTGTTGTTTTTGGTAGCAGCTTTATGAAAATTACGTAACGATTTTCTCGATACTTCTTTCAAATTATTTCACCTTGCCCTAAGGATACTGTGGTACCCGAAATGATGCCATTTATCAATACTACTACTACTGGAACATCATTATTTAATCGAAGAGTTGATGTTTGATTTTCTCAATAGGGTATTAGTAATGGCTTACAAATTAATAGAGAAACATATTTTAATCAAACTTATTTTACTATTAAAAGTGTCGATAACCAAGGATGAGTCGAAAATGTCAATATAATTTCCAATGTAAAATAACAGACAATACTTCTAAGCTGCGTTTATAAATATACGGCATAAGAATATATTTTTACAATCCTCTTGCCGGATTTGCCTAATGAGATTATTCATTTAATTAATTCAATCCAAATCGAGATTGTGTTCAGGATTATATCTCATTTAATCCTAACCTTGATAATCCACCCCAAGTTAACCACAAAATTATCGTATTTCATTCACCAATATTTCCATCAAAACATACACTCCCTCGAGAATCTTAAGTTTCTTTCGCAGCTCGGCAAAATATTTGGTAAAGATGAAAGTGAAAGCTCTCACTCACAGTTTCTGTTCCTAATTGAAGTCGTGCAGCCTCAAAGAAGGTGCATATATATTTTTCTCAAGTTTCCTTTGACCTGGGAGGGAGAGGCCACTAATACAGTGGTCGCAATAATTATATTATTCACTTCGAATCGAAACTGAAACCTCCGCGGAAAATGAAACCGAGTTTCGTAACGAATCATTCGAATGGTCAACGAACTTCACAGGTCGGATGTGATGCGCGTCAAAGAGTTGCGCAACCGCCGAAAGATTTTTACGGCGCAAGTCGATGTGAGCGCACCAGGAGCATAGTAAAGGTCGCCCTGAAGATGGGTTTCTGTTTCAGGAAGCAAGAGCCTTCTTCAAGAGGCTCTGTCACGACTTCATGAGTGCTTCTTCCCTGCTCCTTCCAAAATTTCATTTTTCGGTGGAACGATTTTCTACGGCTTAAGCTTTCAGTTCTCAATTTCGAGAATTCTGTTCGATATTTTCTTGCGATGGCCAGAAAATTTACCGATTGACGGGCCTCATTTGAAGGTATTTTCTTGGGGAAAATATTCCTGCCGCGGAGCGCTTGGAGAGTCCTTAATTTTCTAGCAGCAAACCATAAATCGTGGGTGAAATAAAGTCCAGCTTCGTAAGGAGATTTCTTGCTGTTCCTAATGTGAAGATTAATAATATTGAAAATAAAATTACAACACTACAGTTAAATTAAATTAAAATACTACATTTTCTAAAACTGAATTTCCGGTCAATCCGGCTAGTTAGTGGGTTAGTAGTTAATAATCAGCTTATGTATTGGAATTAAAGTCATTAATATTAATTTTATTAGCAAAAATGAATAATTTTATTGCCTTATAGTAACAATTGCACTTAATATTAGTTTTAGAATGTAAATGGTTAATCTGAAATTTCCTCTATCCTTTAACAGAAATTCATAACATAAAAATGTAAAACTTATTGATATAAGTTGTAATGATACCGCTATGTATATCTCCTTTATAACCACTTTGGAAAATTAAGATATTTGAAATTGCAAAAATTTCCAATGAATTACGTTAGGTTGCCAAGTTGAATTTTCCGCATGGAATATTCGGTTATTGACTCTTTAAATGGAGAGATTACGCAATAGTAAAATATCAAAAATTATATCCCATGTCAATTTATCATTTCGAGCCACTATTTCCATCAATGAATTCGTATTAGATTATTTTCCTAAATGAGTAAAAGAATTATATTCATGACTGAGATATCGTCCTGTAACTTACTATGTCATCCGCCTTTTCATAGGTAGAAATTCTTTCTATTTCATTGACAGAAATCCCAATTTTCTTTCCCATGTAGTCGCTCTAAATATCGATACTAAATTCAGGAGGTTGAAATTTTTTTAAATTACCAAATGCGCTCATATACATCCATTTATTGGACAACCTCTATGGTAGACATGATTTACACATTTAAAGGAATCTAACAAGGAACATGAAAGAAAGAATCTCTAAAAAATATCGAACTTGATTTCTACATATACTGAAGGAAACAGGCGCAAGCCTTGGAAGAAAGGTGGAAGAAGAAGATTTCTACACATAAAATAGTCTTAGCGCACTTTAACTACGCGTTAAATTGAGGTAACATTCACATCTTTCTACACTTATATATCTATTCACGTCTTTGTGCTATACATTTGCAGGTGGACTCTTTCTTATGTTTCCCTTGGATATTTTTTTTCTACATTTAAATACTTCCTATTCTCTATTAACTTCAATAACCTCTTATTATAATTTACTAATTAGATCTTTTTTACGTTAACGTAAAGTAAAGATGCTATCTTCCTATTCTTCTATTCCTATCTAATACCAAGGTGGCAATTGGAACGTCTGCATTTACACACTGCAGGTATTAATGCGAGGTAAATCACTTTCGCCTTATAGATATTCTTTAGTCAGAGCGAAAACTCATCCTTTGGCTAGGATAATGTTGGATAAAACTTCATAATGTATTGGGTGTATAGTATATCAAAATAATCCTATCGGAGTAAAGAAATTTGGGGTATCTTTCTGTGAATTCTCCAAATGAGAATCTCTGTCTAATCTAAACGGACCTTGTTTGGACGGCCCACGGCGGGAGATTTTTTGGCGTGTGTTACGTGGGTGTTTTCTGGTTTGCACGAGGGAAAGCGCGCGAGAAGTCATAACCGTTAGATTTGTGAATCAGCGGTTAGAAAGATGCTCCAAGCAGTAAAAAAATCAGTCGCCTCACCTTACATAATCATGCGAGGATGACGGATGGAATTTTATTCCTTTTTGCAAGAGAAACACGCGAAGTGTCGAAACTGTATGAAAGATAGAAAGAGGCGGGATTAAAAAAATCTTGTGTACACAAAAAATTCAGTCAGAATTGACCTACGGTCAGCGAAAAAATTTCATAACAATAATTCTAACTTTTGAAGAGTTGTTTTCATGAGAGTAGAAAAAAAAGTAAATTTCTCTGCTGAAAATTCCTTTTTATCAGGATTTGCATCGAAAAAACGTACTTGGAGTACAATTAAACGATAAAGAGGATCGGGTTCCTGGATAGACAAAGTGGGAAACGCGTTCGAATTCGGTGAAAGCTGTTCCAGGTTCCCGTTCAATTCCCGGTGGGGAGCGAAATGACCTAAGCTATCGAAGCACTGTTAGCGATATTACTAATAACAAACCAATAATAACTTATCTCATGAACCACCTTTTAATAGTAACAAGTTATTCTGACGACATTCCTGGGGTATATTTTCTTGGATCTGAATACACAACTAAATCTCTACGAACATGTATCACGAAGAAAAAGTAAATAAGTTACCAAATTAATGAGTAAATAAATAAGTTTAACTATGAAAAATTCGTAAATAATTGCTGCATGCTTAAAAGAAAATAACTATGTACGTATTTTCTAATTAAAACTATGCACAATTCAGATCTAAAAACTAATGAAAGAATGCATATATTTAAGTTGCACACTATTGAGGTTAGCTAAAAGCATAACTAAATTAAACATGACTAGGTCGATGGAGCATATATGTTGTCAGATATTACGCGGGCCTACACCTATCGAATCAAAATGAAGCTTTTGTTTGCAATCTCTTGAATCAGGAATGATCTGGTGCTTTCCCGGCGTATCAGATGGATGAAGCGTTCTCGGGTTCTTCAGGACTGAAGTCACTTCAGTCCTGAAGATGGCTTCTATGGAGGAAGCCGAAACGTCCACCATCATGGATATACTCACCCGGCTGGAAACCCGAGAACGCTTCATCCAATCTCTTGAATGCTTGAAAGATAGAAATTTTAACAAAAAACGATACATCTTTCCTTATATTTTCCGCGGGTAATTTGGCCTATGAATATTTTTAACTTGGCTTCAGATTATGGTTTTAAAAATTTATCACTTTGAAAATATAGTTTCTCATTCTAGAATGCAATAGTTTTTAGCAAGAGAAAGAACATCACTAATGTTTCTCAATGACATCGGGACATACAACTAGGGAATTCAGTATAAATGAAAAAATATTGGCAGATAATATATTGCAGCTACAAATAATTACTTTAGAAAGCAAAATTCGAAGTTTAATTACATAATTATTAAGAGAGCTGAGGTTAGCAATTATGTTATTAGGTTCAAACATTGCGAAGGAAAATCTACGCTTTTGAAATGTGATTAATAGTTAATCAAGTATTGTACGGATTCGTCCCATTCCGAATCATCGCTAATTGACTTACTCAACCATTCTTCCAAAACTAATGCCTACAGACCCGAATGAGCTCAACCATGAAGATGAATTGCATTTTTCGGACCCACTTAACATTGTTTCGTAATCAGATTCTATGATAATCGAGAATTGGACATAAACAAACGAAAAAAATTTCCTTTATTTTAGCATAAAATCGCGCCCATTAACTTTAGATTGGAAGAAAAACACTAATTGGGGTGCATTCCCACAAAAGATGTACAAATTAATGAGCTGTTTTTGCTATAGTGGAGATGTAGTTGTTTATTTGCGTGGGAACGAAAGCTCGGCTTTAATTGAAATTTCACGCTCATCTGCCATCGCACGTGCAATAAGAAGTCTTGAATTAGGTATTATTAGCATTATGTCGATAATAAAGCATTAAATAGAATGAGTCTTCCACTCCGTTTTCTCTTTAGTTTGACCCTATCAGACAAATGTGAAATTATCAAAACTATGGCCCTTCTTCATTTCTCTACATTGCCCGATGAAGAAAAAATATTTCTGCGACCTAGTACCCTTTCCTTGTTTAACATTTATTTTTGATGGATTATGGAAACTAAGCCATTTCGTCACATGATTGAATTAAAATCGGTTAAAATCTCAATCACTAGTTACGAAAAATTTCTTAAACTCTTTTATGATACAAATTCACAAAAGAGAATTAAAAATTATTCAAAACATAAATATAATACTCTCAATTCATTACATATAGGGTTAATGCGTAATCTTATGGCTTTAAGAATGGTATGAAATTTCCTTGAAGTTTAAAGTAAAAGCCTACCCAACCCATATTATTTTCTTCTAGTTAATGTTTCGGCATTGACGCCTACCTTTACATTAAAGCATATAAATAAATATCTAATGCGAGATTATAAATTAATTTCGAATTTTCGTCGAATAATTTAGCATCAATCTTTGTTTTTTTTATGAATCGCTCAATTTTCTGTTTTCTTTAAAAGATATCTTCAGACACTCACTAATACTTGTCTTTGTTAACGGGTTGTTTTACATTACTTTGGAGAAATTTTTTCTTACGTTTTAAAATTAAGATTTGCATCATAAACGAAATTTTCACGAATATTATCGGTAATTTTTGCAGATTGACTGCGACAATCTAAGGTTAAACAGCTCTCCTGCAGCCTCACATATGCGATGGCCATATGACTGTTTAATACAGCCATCTGAAAACTGCTAAAATAAACTATTCCCTTGTTTTTAGATTAATGGACACATTTTAAAATTAAAATAGGAGACAGAGACTCAAATTGTGTTATTCACTAATATAATTGGTAATTGTGAATCTGCAAAATTATACTGTAAACTTATAACATGTAATTAACCTATAGAAATTACATAATGATTTTGAATGGGGTTTTCCGGGGGATTTCTCTTTTGTTGAATATAACCGTATCCGCATACATATGCTGCTAATGACGATTGATAAATTGTATTTATTTCTAATAATAATAATCATAGCAGGAACACTGATTGCACCAATGAAATACAAGAAAATATACATCAAAATGCACTGAACACTACCTTTGCATTAAACCTGAGAATATAAAACATGAATTTTGATTTCGTATCGAATTATCTATTCAATTCCTAAATAATCGCTTCAAACACATATTCTCTTTTCTCTCATAAAAGTGGCTATTAGAAATCCAAGGCCATCTATATTTTCTTTGCCCTCCCGCCAAAGGATCTCATCAGTGAATTCCATCACAAAGGGAGAAAAGGAATGCTTGCTTTCGACGGGTTTTTATTTTTTTTAAGCAGCGATTCTCTCATATATATATATAATGATTAAAAGAAGTAACANTATATATATATATTTTAAGGTTCTACGTTCTCAGGGAAGTCCACAATTAGAGGATTCGAATACTAAATGACGCTATAAAAAGCATCGAATCCTTTCTCGGTGAAGAATAAAGAACTCTCTCTCGAGAACTTCCACTTGCTTATATTGGTTCCTTATTTGTGAGATGAGATGCAGAATTCAACATTTATTACTGGCATATCTGAGTTACAAAGCCAAGGATTTTTTTGTGTTCTCTTTTGGAAATGAGTCCACTCATCCTAACAGGCAATATTTTCGTTCAATTGTATTTTAGCGAATCATTTTGTCATATTCCCAATTGGAGGACAGTAAAACTCTCGAGATGAGTATTCTGATAATTTCTTGAAAATGTGAACGAATTGATGAAAGATTGTCGAGGAAGGCGGATTAAGGGTTAAGAACAGCCTTTTGCAAAAAGCGACAGATGCAGAAAAAGGACTAAGAGGAAGGCAATTGGGGTGATGTGTAACTAATATGTATGTCAAATGCTTTTGTTAGTTATTGGAAAAGCTAAGTGGTCACTCTAATTGAGAAAACTGTTGAAGAGATAAAAATTGGCCATTTATTTATCAATTTAAGAATAACTGAGCCATTTTAATTATAAAATTAAAAATCAGCCGTATTATTTCTCAAAGTTAATGGTCTAAACTAGTTTTACTGAATCTTATTCGAAATTTCAAAGAAAATCTTTAATCCCTTGCATGTCAGTATGCTACGGTTTACAAAACTTGTCTGTTCCGGTCCATTAATTCCATTTCTAAATGCATAAATTTAGTCGATTCCTCGCTATATCGACTTCCTAACCTTCTCAGCTCCATACCTTTCTTTCAGGCTGTCGTATAACTCTTTCTTAAATGAATGTATGAATCATATTTTACTTAAATAATTCTGTATTTTGTAAATATTTAAGTTAATTATGTTGATCAGTTATGGTCCATGCTTTCCTGTGAATAATTGCTAATTATTTTATAATTTATTGTTTGGACTTCAAAATACTTCAACCTCTGTATGTGAACCTATTAAATAATTAACTGAGTAATATAACTAAATTAGTATAATAGAAGCTTGAACAGTTATTAAATAAGAGATTGTATTTGATTTTCGTCTGTCAAATGAAAACTATAAAGGATTCTCTGTTCAATGCTCGTCAAGATCAAGGCTGTGGGTATGAATGTATCTACTAAGAGGGGCCTATATTTGAGAATGAAATTAGATGTACTATATAGGGAATAAAGAGAAATGAAGCGTGTTAAGAGATACTTGGTCAACTGAATATTCGATTTAAATTAAGTTTTTCCTCTGAAAACTTATGTGTAGTTGGTAATTAATCACAACCCGGCCTCCAGGAATCACACTGTTTTGAAATCAAATTATTTTCCCTTGATTTGATAGCTTCGTAATTATTCAAGTCACCTGTCGCACAAAGAAGGGGAAATTTAATAAGTCTCCAGACCAAATTCACCAAAAGTAATTCGCCTTTCTCTTTAAAAACCTTCCTCGATATTCACTCAATGCGACCCAAAGAAATCTTGCTGGAGAGGTCTTCAATTGAAGCATGAATACTGGAGGAGGGCGTGAAATAATGTAAACGAAATTGTTTGCATAAACACGCTCTGAGATATGAGCTCTCGACTGCTGACCGAATTGTTGTCTGCTATTTGTCGCAGAATACGTTTGCTTCTCATTTCCGTATCCATAAAGTCGTGGTTTGGGATCTATTGTTCCCCGACCATCAATACGAACCCTCCTTCGTTTTAACATCTCATTAGCAAATCCTCTGGGAATAGAAGAGAGAAAGCTAACGTTTACCTCTTGAGATCTTCTTATACCCAAGTTTCTATCGCTATAAAACAGTTTCTCAATTCCTAGAAAGAGAAATGGCGAATCCCATTGTTAGATTAAGTCGTTTGTTTTATTCCCAAGTTTCGATGTTCGACTGTGTACCCGAAATGAGAAATGAGCTTTGGGAGGGAGAAAGCACCATGCACCATTAGATCCAGCAGCGAGAGCGAATAGTAATTATTGAGCATATCGTCATCTGCTTGATTACTTATCCTGACCTTTAATTTTATTTATGAGCGTAAATTATTTTTCTTGGATAGATATGTATTGTTTCATAACGTGTGACATATGTTTTTATTAAATGCATGATTTATTACGTATTTCTTATATTAACTATTTCTCTTTAGAATTTTTTGCAATATTTTACACATTTATAACTCTACCCAACTCTCGAATTTAGCTTATTCCGCTAATTTGCTTTCTATTAATTTCTCTCTCTTTTCTTATCACTGTAATATGTATTTGATTGTTAATACATAATTTATATGTATGAAACTTATAATTTATTGGTAAACCGGTACCTCCTGACGAGCCAACTTACTCTTGCTCAGAGGAAACTTAATGGTGTATTTCCTTTTGTTTTTAAGACTGTTTGATAAGTCAATAAGAGTAGGCTCTAAAGGGAAATAATCATTTCAGCTCTACGTACGGGTATCAACAGGAGGCTTTTGCATACAGAGAAGAAAGAAGTACCTCAATCACAAAATCTTGATGGAATAAAGAACTGAGTTAAACAGCAGCTACAATAATGTATAATTAATAAACATTAGAAACTGATGAGATGAACCACTCAAGGTACAATTTCTGTTGTGCGAGTGACTTGAATTGATTTGATTTAAAATATTGGTCAAAATAATACTGGCAGCTTACATGTCGGTTTAGAATTTTATTCACTAACTTAGGAAGAGAATACTTCCTTTTCTCGGAGTTTCCATATCGATCACAGGGGATTACAGGGGAAAATTCTTCATATTTTCGATTGCTCGAGTACGCTGGTTGTGTTATTCGGAAGTTTGTATTTTCCGAGTATTAAATCGGCATTATATTAAAACCACACAAATTCAAGAGTATCTTTCCTTATAGATCATCGAGACAGTTGGTGCAACGAAATCCTGAAATGAAGGTAAATAGTGCCGAAAGTACTGAAACTATTGCTGATTCAATTATTCAATAGAGCAAAGTTAGAAAAATCTATCTATCAAGCCAATCCCTCGACGAAGAGCGTTTGAAAGTAATACTCGTAAATGTCCCGCCAAGAGAAAAAACTGTATCGAGTGTAGCTGACAGTTTAGCCATTTTCCAATGCAAATGAGCGTGTACGTATTATCTTGGAACTGGCATTTTCACGCTGAAATTTTGAAACATCCATTTTTTAACTTTCTAACAATATAATCCTAATCTCTAATAAATAATTTTCAAAAAGAAACTTAAATCTAGAATTATGTAGGTTTTTGTGACCTCACTACTGTCTCCTCCTCCTTTGTGATCCATTCTGATTTATGCTGTATAGTTTCATAATTATAGTCATTTTACTGTAAACTTAGAAATTTTACTGTATTGTAAATATTAAAGTATTTTATTATGTAATTATGTAATATGTATATATTTATTATTTTTAACTGAAATTGAACTATAAGGATATCCAATCTTGTGTTTAATGTAAATATTTGTAATTTATGTAATAATCTATTCTGCCACAGTGAATTACTTTAATTTATATTTTTTTTATCTTTTAACATGTAAATGTTAATGCAAACTTTAAATTTTTATCTTGTAATCTGCTACTTTAGTGTATAAGATAATTGTGCACTTTACTTTTTAATGTCTAACTTACATAAATAATGTATTGCCTATGGGAGGTTTTTGAGGGTTTCACCTCCCGTCCTTGGGCGAATTCCTCGCAAATATCATCAAAATTAGTAAGTTATACTCCTCTTTAGCACTTTAATTTGGCCAGAATGTCAAATTCACAACGTAATTACAAATAAAGAATGTTAAATAAATATGATTTGAAAATTTAGAGCCTTCACAAAACAGCTATTCATAATGAGCGAAGTAATAAAATATTTCATTCATTAATAAAATTACGGTTTAAATAGTCTTGTACTCTGGTGACCGAGTAGCTCAGAAGAATATTGCTTCAATAATTACATGACTATTTATGTAGCCATTGGAGGAATTTTAGTAATAAGCAGCATTTCCAGTTCCGAGGTAACAGATCAATAATAACATTTAAGGGCGAAGCGGTTGCTATTGATAAAGAATATCTTACGGAAGAGAGCATTCTGGATCCTTTATCATCCACGTACGAATTTTCTGCCATTAACAAAGCAATCGCAGTAAACGGTTAACTTCAATAAACTCCTAGGCCCCGTATTATAATGTATGCTTAAGAAGGACTTTAACTTAAGCTCTTTTTAGGACTTGGTATTATATTTTGTATTTTTCAACGTTTAATGTCTGCCGATGTGGTTACTTTTCCACCGTTATGTATTTTTTTGTTTTTCTTCTGAGTTTTTTCTATAAATTCTGTTTCCTCTTTTATTGAAGGTTTTAGAAATAATTTTTTCTAGTTTAAAATTCAACTATTTTCATTTGTATGTTTCGCCGGTTTTTCACACTCCTCTTCTTGTGGGTGTTTTTCTGCAGTGGAAATTTTCCCCAAAGATCCTGGTTTTTATACACTCATTGCATTTCCTTTTTCTCTATTTTTTACTACTCTGTATTCCTTCCCTTTTATTAACATTAAATGGGGTAGGTGTAAAAGGGACTTTAAAGTCCCAACCTCGCCTGCAATAAAGGCGTTTTTAACCTTTACTACCTTATTTTCTTTGTGTTTAAATGATGATTATAGTTAAAATTCTGATCCATCACATATAAATGGGAGATTAACTATAACATTCATTTTAAATCCAAAAATACATTGTAATGCAGGACAATAGAGTTTGCATTAGTTTAAATCCAGTGCTTAATATAATACCGGGTCTTAAAATGAAAACCGATGCCCAAATTATCCTCCACTGAGTGCTGGAAATTCAAATAGCAATAATAAAACATTGCGCGATTTCCGCAAATAAGGCCTCTGAGAATATTAACCCTCCTGTATGTTTGCAATGGGATTCTAAGTACAGGCTTAGGAGGACACGCAAATAAAATTCATTCCTTCTAAGGACAGCAAAAGACTTCGTGGCTCAAACAGAGATGTTCGTCGTCCATGACCTCTTAGTTCACCTTCTTTCGGCCTAATATTGTAACAAGAATCGTTTTAAATTTTCTCCGCTATTCTTCTTCGTGCAAAAGAACACATATATCAGCAGTTTACACTTGCCAGCTTGCTATTCTCCGCTCACGGATTTATTAACCCTTCCAATGCAATCCGTACCGTTGTTTCTTCGACCATATTTCCCAAGAAAAAGTAAACGAACCACTTTTGTTGAAGGCTGAGGGACTGAGGCTAAGGAAAGCCTCAGTCCCCTCCACACACGTGAAATGGAAGACTTATTTTGATCCGTTCGTGTATCTCCAGCAATCTCCCTCTGCCTATGAACATCATTTCTATTTTCGCACAAATATTTGCACGAGATGAAGAATTAAAGTCGCGAAAACCCACTTGAATTTATATTTCCACTAACATCAAAGATGTAAATATGCAAAATTAAGGTTAAATAAACCCTACATAAGCAAACAATGAATCGATTACATTCAGTAGATTTTATCTGTTCACAAAAACCGAAAGAATAGTTACAACTTAACGCTCTTAACTTACACGCTCTTGCACCATCGTCTTGAGTGTTAGATCTTACGCGTCAACTTCAAACTGAAGGTTTCACAGACATCTGCTTATGCTGAAGATTACTTTTTACGTTAAAGGGAAAGCAAGTTTTATGTTTTGTGGAAATGACACGTTACTCTCTTACGAAGATCTTTGAACCTCAGAATAATTCTGGTGCTAATATCATAGGAAATGAAATCTTTAAGGTCTAAAATAGAAATTAATGTGGCCTATTTTTAATTTAGCCATCCTTTTTTTATTTTACAACATTTCATACCGACATTTATGTAGTGAGTTTATTAATATTTCCAAGGATATACCTGAGTATTCCATATTTTCAGAAATCTAAGTAGTTATTGATCATTTGTACTGGGAAGAAACTAAGTTAGTAGTACTTGAAATTCGAAATAAAGTAAACAAATAAAGCATTTAATTGCCGAACAAGCTACACAATGAGTTGCCTTGTTAGCTTCATGCAGAGATGGAGTTATTAAAACCACGAGTAAAAAGAAGATTACTGCTCGATAAATTATAGATGGGAATTTAATGCAATTTGAAGCAGTGAAAATGTGTCTTTAATAGTAATCTGGTTACCTAAACGGGAAATGCATTTTTAATTGCGTCAGATCCGGTCATGAATTATTTTGTACCGACATTTTTTGCAACTATCGTAATTGATGAAATCCTGCTGCGTTTCTACCTATCTTTGTTTCTTATTTCCCGAAAAGAATTAGTAAAAGTTACTTTCCACTAAGTTACCTCATGACTGTATGTGAACCCAAGACAATAACTGAAAATGAATTTGGCGGTACGAATTTTGACTACAATTTTACTTTATTCATCAGTAAATTTGTTAAACTTAGTTGATCTAGTCCTAATTATATATTTAGTTGAATGTATTTTTCCATTTATAATAAAATCACATCTCCTTGCAAGGTATATACGTTGATCAATACATAACGGTTATATCTAAGAGGCGACTAAGAAGTCTCAATCTTGCCCTTCAATAAAGGCCTTTTATTATTATAGATAGACTTACTAGCACAGATGCAAAACACAGAGATGAAAACACGAAATTGAAAATATTCGAATTGAACTCCTTCAAGAAAACTACTTAACGATAAGCAAAACCCTACATCTTTAGCGGAGAAAAAATTACGTCATCGGCTTTGATATAAAACATGACTTAACCTATGGGTGTGCCGGTAAAGTTAGCTTAAGTTGGCCAATATTTGGAGATACTTTTCAAGGACTCCCAAGGTCTTTCCCTCTCCAATCAGTCTACTTATTTATTTAGGTGGAATAATTTATGCGTTGGAACATTAATATGATATCTCATTTCGGGAAGGAGCTGAACATCTTCCGGATGCTTCAGAAATTCTCACCAATTAACCAACCTGCACTTTTTCATTTCTTCGTTTCGATTGAAAGCTGCAGCTGCGATTGCATATTCTCCTTCTCTAATGTCCCTGGGAACGTTACATTTTTCGCCAGCCCCTTGATATTACACTAGTTTTAATCATACACGATCTCGTTATGCCCATGGAAACCAGGTCGACCTTTGACTTTCTTTTCTTGCACATAGAGATTCATTATCTCGGCGAGAGATCTGCGTGCCCCAAGCGGTCAAGTTGATTAACATTTTCCGCTTTTGTCGCCTGGGAACTCTCATTGTTCCTCTTTTGCCACTGAGTGCCTCCTTCCATCTAAGATGCACACTTTGGGTGCTTAACTTGACAAATCGTTTCTTCAAAGTTTTGTGCTCCAGGAATGTTGGTATTCTTCCCTTCCGGTTACGATGGACCAAGGGATTCAATCCTTGAATAGAGTTGTTTCGAAACGAGCCTCATCCTCGAAGAAAGCGCTAAAGGAAGAAAGTTTTCCGAATTGTAAACAACGGGGCTCCTTTGTTGCTTGGAAAAAAAACTTAATCCTACATCTTAACTGATTACGGTATTGTGAAGGACAATTCCGGAAACAAAGCTGTTACGAAACCTTGCGGAAATGAAATAATTTGCGTAGGAGCTTGTGAAATAGAGCGATAACAAAACTCCTCGCTGGACACTGCGGTAATTTTGGGGAGTTTTTATCTTAAGCTGACCAATTGGACTTCATTTGGCCCGTAAACCCTCGAAGAAATGCCAAGCGCGTTACAAATACACGGTACCTATGAAGGCAGCGGTGTAGGCAGGGGGTTTGTGTGGTGTTAAAATCCTCCATAGCCAAAATTCGTTTTGAAAAGTCGAGATTAAGTGAGGTTGATTGTGATTGTTTAAATATTTGCAGTTACACACGCCACTGGTGACTTGCAGTGGAATATATGTAAGTACAAATCTGATTTTACCTTTCTTACATTTAAGGCAGAAGTTTGGCACCCTCATGAATGCAGGCAATTTCACGTTTACTCCATCCCTTGTTTCTTAAACCGAGTTTCTTCCCCTTCTATCCGTAATTCCAACCTGCCTCACATACCTCGTTTACGACTCTCCATCTCCCAAAGATGCATGTCCTCCGCATCCCAACAACTTTTCAATTCTATTCTGTGCTACAACCCTTCGCTTGAACTTTTCCCCCAATCAATACTATCCTATTTTCCGTAAATAATCATGCATAACTATGTTTTAATTGTTATGTATTTTTTTAAGTTCTATGTTTTGGTATAGCTATGATTTTCATCGTCCAATGTAATTCTCCATTTCTGGCTGTTTTTTAATCGGCTCTAAATCTCCCCGGAGACGTACTGGCTACGCCCCTGCATGTTATAGTGATACGACTCCTGTTGACTTCAACTGAGTTTAGGAAATATGTTGGTTAATTTCCTCAAATTTCTCGTTGACGTTCACTTTTTTCGTAAATAACAGCCTTCTTTGGAAGGACATTACAAGCTTTTTTCAATGTAGTTAAGTACGATTCAACAGAAATTTAAAAAAATATTCGATCTTCGTTCGCTATCCTAATGATATTTCACGCTGTTGCTCATCATGACCTAAGATTTGACTACCTAAGGTAGTCGTCGACTTACGACCGATCGCACTTACTACAGTCACTCTTGTTCTCTTTAAACGGCCGTAAGTCCATGTTCGCATATGCAGAAAACAGACGTCAGCTAATTATCAGCATCAGGTGCGCCTTTTTACCAAAATAGATTTATGAGAAGTTACATCATGAGCGTTTCTGCAATAGAAAGTGTATCCATCGTAAAATAACATTAGTAGTGAATATTCGACTTCAGTTCAAATTGAGTGATGACCGGTCTGTTGGAACCGACCGTAAGTTGCCAACTAACTGTTCTTGGCTTCAATTCTTACTATGTTTACTGAGTAAATCGATTTTATATTTTCCCCGCCACCTATCTTATCATGTTTTCAATAGATATCTATTCACTGAATGGTTTCCTATCATCATTTAGTATTAGCCCATTCTATTCGAAATGTCTATATTTATTTCTTAGCTATATAAAAATTGAAATTACTTTTAATTGATATATCTTTGTCGAATCGAATTTGCCGTAGTATTTCAAGGAAGTTAACATATATTTAAAAAATGAACTCTCTACAGTGATGTTAAGATATAAAAATTATAGTCTGAAGTTATAAATCTGAAAGTCTTCAAGTAGATCCATATGCTATCTACGTGTTTACTTGTTACAAAATAGATAGTGGGTTCTCCAACAGAAAAAGTAATGCATTTGCGACTCTCTATTTTCACTTTCCTTAATTATTTATACAATCTACTTTATATATCTGATTCAGTAAAGATCCTATCGAACTGAAAAGGAGGAAAAGGAATATTCTCTGTTATTATGCTATTAATACTTAAATCATTATTTAGGAAGGGAGGATTTTATACCAACAGCAATTTCCTGATGGTTTTTTGTTGGTTATATCAAGTAGGGTATACCTGCTTTTTTGGGATATAACAATAATTCTCTTTAATAGAAGTCTATTAAACGAGCTGAATATGTATTTATTCCATTCCAGATTTTTTGTAGATATAGTTTAGCACCATTATCCTTCATCTCAAGAAAGAATATTCAAGAACTAGTATCAAGAAGTAATAGACTTATGATATAAGGGACACTAGTTTTTTTGCAAAATAGTATTTTAACGATTCCGTCTTTTCTCCTTTTCATTCTGCCAATAGTTTCCCATTCTACACTCTATCCATTTTTATAGTGTAATTATTTTATATACTTCATGTCTATACCACCTCTTACTATCTTTTACTGAAAACACTGAAATTAATGAAATATTTTCTGAATTCCTATTTTTTATCTGGAATTTGCATTCTTTTTGTCTCTTTCTTGGCAACCGTGATACATGTCATTTGAGATATTGCATTTTGTTAAAAAAAATTCAAATATTCATTCGATCATTTTTTCGTTTTTTCTCTTCAGGTTTCCATAGTCAAATGTTCCTCTCCTTTTTATTCTATTCATCCCCTTAGTTTTTTGTTGTTTTGTTAATTCATTTTTGCCTCTCAATTGCTATTTTCCATTATAGAATGTGATATTAGGATTTTCTGAGTATATTTTTCTTTCTATTTAATTTTCACTAATTTTTTGACTGTATTTATTGAAAGATTTTTTTGATTGATTGAATTGAAAGATTGAAAATTTCTGATACATAAAAATTCTCCGGTTTTATCACGAAAGGTAAGACAGGTGTAACGCCACATTTCCGTGTTTTTGGATTTAGATTTTGTTTTACTTGATAATTGGTAGCACAGTTCATTTTTTCTTTGCTAGGTTGTGCTCACTGCCGAGTGCTTTTCGTTGGATGGATATCAAAATCTGCATCCATATGAATACCCTCCAAGTCACCTTACAGCGTATAGCAGGGGGTGTAAACACCGAGCGTTCGAGTTACCTTTTTATTTTACATGGTCACGGATCATTCGCGGGAAGAATGAGTCCTTGAAACGACTTGTCCTCGCATCTATTTATCATATTATATGCTCATTTTTGGATCGACCGAAGTAGTTGGGGAGACGCATAATACCGATTACGTCATCAGCAAACATACTTAATGCGAATTTATCAAGCAATTGCAGCTTAGCTTCTAATCTCCTTTCTTTCGAGGATTCCCAACTTGCGACTGAGAGCATTTTCGTAACGCTTGCGTTTTCATCGTAACATTCTTTTAACAAATCGTATCGACTTACTCTGTTCTTTCTGAAGTTTGCAGGTACACGTTTCATCTGCTGGATCCTATAAAATTGCCGCATTTTCCAGTTGAGGCCTGAAATAACATCGTTCTCTAACACTTTCATCGCATCTACTTACAATGCGCCTAAAGTTTTTTTCTCCCAAACGTTTTCTTTTTCCTCCTAAATACTCGACCTTTCGGCTCTGCTTATTCGCATCATTTCACCACTCTAAATTTCCCATGAAATGTTTTTTATCATTTTTATAGCAGTAGACCACTGGTTGGGCTGGTTATATTTCACAGTATAACGACCAAATTATAGAAAGATGCTTTTTGAAGTGAGATGTCCATTCTAGTGCCTAAGAAGTCAAATTCTTTCCCAGTATTTCTTTTCATACTACCCCATTACCTTTATTATATATCAATTACTCTCCTATGTTCTGTAAGGAAACCGTGAACACAAAGTACGTGCGGCAGGCAGAATATAAAATGTTTTACACAGATATTTTCCTTTTTATGAGGTAACCGAGAGTAACCTCTCTTCTTGCGTGTCTTGAAAAATCATGTGAAAACGATATCTTCCAGAAAAATCATTACATTTTTCTAAGCATTTTACTATCTTAAAGAATATGTATGATAAAGACATGTAACAGAAAGTTTCCTTGGAAAAGCTTTTGATGAATGACCTCAATAAGTATGAGTGAAATAACAAAGATGAATAACAAAGAGCTGAAATCCAAAAAAGATAATGAGGTAAAGCAAAAACCTTTGAGTTAACTCACCAGATTCGCTCTCGCTTCAAATATTGGTTCACTCAAATTCACCCGAGAAAACCTCGAACAATGCAAAGAGTGCAAACAGTGGATAACCTTCCCTCTAATTTAAATTTATAATTGATGGTCCCGCAAGCAAAATCGCTGATACAGAAAATTAAGTTACGCAAAATCGGAAAGCTTAAATAGCCTAAATTCCCTCGGAAAACATTGAGGTTGACAAACAATTCCCTCGATGACTACAGCCCTTACAATACAGAACGAAATGAAAACTTTAAATAATTCTCTTTACTCTCCGAAGAAAAGGCTTGAAAAGAGATACAAATACCAACCAAACCGGGAAGGCGTCCGAGCAAATGCTCTTTCGATTGCTTGAGACCTTAAATGGAGAGGAAACCACATTGCAGCTCTCCAAAGCCAATGCCTCGATGTTCTATTCTTTACAACAAACATTTCCACTCTCAGCAATACTCATTACGCATACTCTCTCTCTCTCACCTTTGCTATCTTCATTCATAGAAGCCATTTGAGGCAACTTTTTCCAGAATAACCAATCTGCTGATGGATTCAAAATTCACATTTTTTCCCTTTTCTACCTTTCTAGTAGACACAAACAAACATAGAATATATTTTGTCATATCATTACTAATAACCTGATAAAATGTTTTCCAGTTAGCTCATTGAGAAGATATTTAATATCTTGATAATTTTTCAATAAAAACTAGGAAACGGTAATGAGATTCATCAAAATACATAATCAAAGATTTTTGTAAATGTATTTAACTCCGAAAAAAATGTTGGCAATCATTTGTATTTTCTATTTTTCTTCCACCGATGTTTCACATCTTCCTTAAGACTGTGGATATTTGAAAATGGAAATTTATCTTACATTTAAAAAATTAAAAAAGCAATTCCTTTTTATATAGTAATGCAAATCTTTCCTTTCTATTTACCATCTCTATATTCTGTAAAGGGATTACATTCTGTTTTTAGAACCGAAAAGACTCTTCTTACATTAAACCTTTCAATACATGTCAGTTGAGATGCGAGTTAAAATTCTACAGAATTTCTTTTGTAGATGGAAACGGTCGATGTACTCAAACGATAGAAATAAAAATCTATTGTATGTACATAGCTGCATAATTATGGTAATTTTTAATGCATGAAAATTAAATACGCAAGAAACAGAAAAGTTCTGGAGAAACTTCGGGGGTGGCCCTATACATTTCACAATACTTGAAATTACCAACCATTAAAAATGTGTACACGGTTAACATTGAAGATTTTCACCACCAATATTTCTCCAGAATATAAATAAAATAAATATGCTGTTGTTCTCTAGCAAATAATTTTAGGAGATAATATTGTCAATATTGTATTAATTATTTAATCAATCAAGGAAAAGGGTTTTAGGTGACTTGGCACCATAAGGCGTACACCTATGAAAATTCCCAAGGAGAAACGGACATGAAAAAGGTCTGACGGACGGAGTCCCGGTTCCGTCAGACTTATAAATTAATATTTAATTAATTATGTATTGAAAAAAACTATGTGGTTTTATTTCTTCTGAAGCTCTTAAATTCTTATAAATTATACTTTTTTATTAATTTTCATCTTCAAATATAGGGTATCAAGCGAGTTTCCAATACTGATTGTATTTACTAAAATTTCTGTAAAAAAATCGGGGTCTTACCGGAGACCTACCAGGTACACATGTACAGTATGAGACAATCTTTCCTTGTGTTATGTCTTACGGTTCTGTTAAAATATTAAGAATAATGAGAAGATATGTCAAAATTTCACCTTTAATAAACACGGTAGTTTGCATGAATATATCACAGAAAATTGCTCAATGTAGTCATCCGCCGGAAGTCTTTCGGCCGCGGTGGCGGAGTGGTTAGTGCGCTAGCACTCCAACCCCAAGGTCCTGGGTTCGAGTCCCGGCTATTTGGATTTTCCCAGTTAGGAAATGTTTGTTTGTGTTTGTAAATAATAATAATTAGTAAGTATGTGTAACTGGGGTCTTCTGTTTCCATTAAAGAAATTACCATTATTACTATTTGTCTACCTTCCCTACACTTTTCACTGCCTACAGAAATTGATGAGGGGTTACCTTACGGATGAGCAATATGGCTAATTGCAATTCCGCGGAAAGTATTAATTCCGATGCAGGGATATACACTTTCCTGAATATCTGAGGGGGCACGTCTTTGCCCCCCTCCCACCTGCAGATCCCTTTCTATTTGCCCAGCCTCCCAACGGAGAGAGTCTCTTCCCCGCGGGAAGAAGATGGGTCCTTACCCATCCCATCCCACTCTCTCCCTCGTCCCTCCCTCCATTCTCAACTCCCCCTTGCGGTGAGTAGGTCATGTGCCTACTATAAAGGCGCCCTGCTCATTCTCCACGAATATATACGAAGTCAGTTGATGGAGACAGTTCATATCGGGGGAAAGGCTTTTTCCATCTTACGGATCCAATAGATTTGGATATCCTTCGGGATAAGGAGAAGGTGTTCTTTCGGGGAAATCCTCTTCGAGCGTCGGCTGCTGAGAAAAGAGAAGTTTCCGTATCTGCTAAAGGTGGGTGGAGAAGTTTGTACTTTTCGGCGGATTTTGTGAATGGTTTTGCGGAAGATTCGCCGGACGAAATCGAATTGTGCGCGGAATAAGTGCTTTCCTAGTGCAGTGGTGCTGATACATTGCCGTGGGCGGAAAAGTCTGCAAAGTTACGTTCGCTTCGCGAGTCTGTGAAGTTGAGATGATTCACGATGTTTTATCCTCTGTGAATAATCCAGTTTCATTCCAAGATGGAGATAAAAATGTCCTGGAAAAAGTAGTTTCAAAATAAAATTCGCAGATATGATTTCATGGAAGTTTATAATGCCATATAGTTTTCAAACACGAGTTTAAACTACATTTAACTTAAAACATATTAGGCAGTGGTAACTTCTGCAAGGGCGACTAGTTTGGACTTAATCTTGTCTGAAAGCCAATGATAATTAGTGAAGGTTAGATAAAAAATAGCACAATGGGATTGTATAATTGAATATAATATTTTTAAAACTTTTATTTAACAACGACATATCGACTCGTCTCAAATCTAGAATTTCCCGTCAAAAATGAATTGTTAATTAATAATCAAAGTAATCTAGAGTTAGAGCACAGTATGAACTTTGTGTGTTAAATGTTTGTGCTTTCCCGTAGTGATATGAGCTGAAACAGTTAATAGTAATTCTCATTAGGACCTCTATTGTGTTTCGCGATAATTAAAGCACTTCTTCGGCGGAATGATTAGAAATCTTTTCCCACGGATAAAGGGTGGGTAAAAACAATCTGATTGTTTATCGGTTTCATTAACTGTTTTCGAGTTATAACGGCATCATTTTCTCGAAACACTCCCAGGCCTGGGAAAGCGTCCGAATCATCAATGATTTTCTAGCATCTCTCAGATTAAAACTTCAATGACGACCGAAATAGATCGAACATATTTCGAACATTCGAGCACTCGAGAGTGATTTTGATGAACTTTACGGATTGTTCTTTGCATCTAATTTAAAACTAGATATTTGTAGCGTAAAATATCTACGAAATAAACTCTATTGTGCACTTTGCTTAAGCAGATCTACATCATGGATTCTCACCGTGTTACACTATGCGATCCTTCATTAAAACGATTCTTAACTCAACTGGATCGATGATTTTAGTACCAGATTTATATTTCATAAAGAATAAAAAATTGCGTTAATTTATCTTAAATTATTACAAAAACGACTATAATTTAAATGTATTCATAAATTTTGAAGTAAAACTCAAGGTTACTAGGAAATAAAATTTCAAAAACTCCTTATAATGAATTGCATTCTTTCTCCTTGAATACGTAAAAACTAATACAAGATGATTTAGTCTTAGTTAAATGTTAATACATTCTTCACATTGTCGTAAGACGGAAAATTTATAAAAGAGGCTGAATTCCCTTTATCACATAGAGTCGAAAAATATAATTAAATGTCCTTAAATGTGGTCCTATCAAACCTTACTACCTGTTCGGTCTTATTACCTTTACACATTCTGAATTCCAAAATTATTAAACAATTTTTTATAAGAACTTTTGTAGAAGTCCTGGAAGTTGACTTCTTTTCCTTCTTTTTTAAACGTTGTTTAGCAACTCATACATGTACCTTCCACGGTAAAGACGGATAAAAATATCCGTTTATTATATGAACGGACACCAAGAAGTCATGATTGATCCGGGGTCTTGGCAAAAAATCTTGATAAAATTTAAATTGAATGTGACCCTGTATTATCTATCGTAGATTATAAAATAATTAATTTTCCCATACTCCCTTACTCTTTGATTAACTGAAGCAAATCGCTTTTGTAAATTCAATATCTTTCTTTCCGGATGAAGCGGCTGGCATCCTTCCTTTCTCGGCTCACTAGTTCCTGGAGCAATCTCTCCCCCTTTTAAATTCCACCGTTCTCTTAATTACAGGTTTCAATGAGAAGTTGTGCCTCAAAACTAAGCCGTCAGTCTTCTTTGCTTTAGTTCCTACTAAAGGTTTTAAACTTGCTTCTTTCAGAAACACCTGATCCTTGGAAATATCTCTTTACAGCATCCTTACTAAAGTATCGTTTGAAAGCTACCGCCAGTTCTACTCTTTTCTGTATAATATACTTTCTACTATTTCAAGCAGATCATGATAAATTTTTCATTATGGTCAGTCACTTTGTAAAAGAGTTATATCCGTTGTGCTTACATTATTCTCGAATAAATGAAATACTCAATGGTTTGAGTTCTTTATGGAGTTTTTGAATTCGAAGTACATTTCCTAGCTTTACTATTAAATAATTTTTCCTTCTTTTTAAATCAGATAAACATGGTTTTTTAATGTTCTGAGATAATTTTCTTAATGGGAACGCTTTATACAGGTTTCGGGAAGCGCAATTCTCTACGCGAAAGTATATACATGGATAAAATAGTCTGATAATATCACACTCGGAGCTGCAGGTCTTACTTCTTGCACTGATTTATTTACATACATTTGGAGCTTATATATTGTACAAGAAACAAAAGAGTTAATTTGGAAATTATGCTTGACTTATTCGTTCAGATATTTCTCTTTCTGACTACATTGTTTAACCTAAATGGTGTTTCCTTATTAGGATTAAAAGTGATAACATTTTCTTCTTCTTTAAAATAAGCTCTAATATTTTTTTAAATTAGAAACTACGAGTAATAAAAATTAAATATTATAGAAAACAGTTTTTATGTCTCTTTTCTCTGCCGAAGAACGGATAATCCAACCCTTCTCAATTACACATCTTTATGAAATGCAAATTCATCCCTACGATTGACTGGATCAATTACCTCTGTACACGCCATTGAATTGTAATTTTGATACTTCAATGATACAAGATGATAAGCTAGTAATTTTGAACGGGATGGAGTACGTTACATTTTTCTCGTTTGAAAATAGATATTACAACTCCTGTATCATACTTCTCAGCGGTGAGGTTGAAAAAGAGGATTCACTGTAAATATTTGATTTTCTTCCATTTTTCAGCATCGCTCTTTCTCAAATTATTAAACATTTCCTTTGAATTTCACGGAAAAAATTTTCTGGCATCATC
The DNA here is from genome assembly GCA_000376725.2 of Ladona fulva. Classification (NCBI taxonomy): domain Eukaryota; kingdom Metazoa; phylum Arthropoda; class Insecta; order Odonata; family Libellulidae; genus Ladona; species Ladona fulva. The sequence continues at coordinate 225,761 of KZ310703.1, forward strand.
GAGTAAATTTAGGATAAATATTGCATTTAATGTTAATTTTTCTCGCATAGTATTCTTTTTCTCCCTTTCAAACACTAGCTTTTTTTGTCTCACACTAACTAAATTCCAGCGTGCCTTTCTAACTCCTTAGGACCCTTTTTCAACATTTAATGTTACCTTAAAATTTTCTCCTTTCTCCATAGACTCTTCTAGTTAATTGCATCTGCCAATAACCTATTTTTTTCAACCTCCTCTGTTGATTTTTCTCCTCCTCTATCCTGTCTCATAGTAATCTTTATTTTGCGGGGGTTTAAGACTTTTCTCTGCCTTTCAAGGGATTTGTGGATAGTCTTAACTTTCCATCCTTCCAGAAAAGGTGAAACAAAGATCAACCATACGTTTTGAAAACCTTTTAATTATGCATGCAAGAATCCTACTTTTTATCTTGCTCTGAATCGGAGCTTCCTAAGTTGCCGGTGTTTCTAAATTAGTGATGCAATTCTAAAAGAAACATGTGAGAGGGGGAAAGTGAATTGAAAAAAAATCTTAACGGTCATTGTAAGAGAATCGTAGGTGGAAGGGGGCAGGGAAGGGGCAGATTTTTGGCTCGAAGGACCGGCCGTGTGAACGTAAATGTGTGAGAAAGAACGGTGTCTCAACTATGGAGAAAGCGTCGACCGCTCTTTGCGAAGAATTAGAAGAACCCCAGGATAAACTTAAACATCATATTGAATACATTCAAAAATTAAATAAACATAGAAAATCAAACTGGAACAACAAATTCGTATTTTTTATCAGACCACAGAGGCTGCTTGCCGCTTCTCATTGACATTCGCAGGATTACTTAAATTTATAAATGATTGTCAAATTTGGATGGCTCTTCTTATGTGAGATACACAAACGTTAGTGCCTGATAAGCTGAGTGAATGAAAGATATGAATATTAAGACTATTAAAAATTAAAGTTATAAAACTCTTATTGGATATGCTTAAATTTGAATTCACGAAAGTCGGCGTTGATATAATTTTAATTAAACATTTCAAGGCAATTTATTTTTCTGAAGTTTTGCCTTTTTTGTTTTATAATTTTTCTCCACTTTTTGCTATTAATGATACGCAAGGTTTTCTTGGAAATCTACATCTTCATATGTACCCTCCACGCCGCCTTTCGGCGTGTGGCAGAAGACGCATGTACCATGACCGTACTTCCCTAATCGAATACTTTCACGTATTTTTGGCGGAAAATATTAATTCTTAAAACGACTAGTACTATTTTCTCTGATTTTTCTCGCTGTATTAGAACGGTCTATTGAACAGGAAGAGTTGAAGCCATACAATATGCTTGAACGTTTAAATTAAGTACGTAGATTACGACATCCCTTACTGGAAACGTAAAAGAAATTATTAGAAAAATCTAATTTTTTTCTGAAATGCTACGATAAAAATGGTCAGAAAGGAGGGAGTATATGAGTGAAGCGAAAGTGACCAATGTCAGTAATGGTTAGTGTAAGTCCACAAATCGCAATAATTAAAGTTTACTGATAAGTTCTTAAGGATAAATAAGCTACAAATGAAGTTCGCAGATATTTAGCAAGCTGACGAATAGATCTCTATTTATACTGGATTTATTTCCAATCCGATCGAACAATTTTCACAAATGACTTTCGGATAAAATAAGTGCTATCAGAGAAAAGTCTGAAATTGCTATGGCTAATGAACTATCCAATATTGAGGAGGTTAATGCATTTTCTATGAAAACTATTATCTTCAAATATCCCTCAAAACGAAATTTGTTAACGATCCGTAGATGAAAGAGCGATTGAAGATGAAATCTAAACATTCATGAGTTGTCACGAATAATAAGTGACAGATTTAGATTATTGTCTACTTTTTTGAAAACAAAATTTTCCTTTTCATCAGTAGCTTCAAAATCATACAACGTTAACCGTCAAAATCACATAATCATTTTGATTAACTCTTCCTCTTTCCTGGAATTAGTCTATATACCAATTTTAGATGTCAGTTTTGAATTAAAAAGGGATATCCCGATACGGCCCAATTATTGGGATACGTTTTGTTTTTATAGCTCACAATTACGCCATCTTTATCATGCATGAGAAATGTATACATTTTAACTAGCTTCGTCCTTCTTTTATCCGATGGTCTAATATAGAAAAATAAATCGAATAACATACTGAAACCTTCGAATCAGATAGCGGAAGGGCTAACAACAACTACTACCATGCAGGTATATTTCAAAACTTCGTTCGCTTCAAATTCGGAAATAAGGAAGCGAGGACCAGTAAGAGACTTTTGAATTCTTCCTTCCCAACGCCGAAAAATGGTCCATTGTTGCATCATCCAGACCAAAGCAAACTGGATCGTAGAAAATCTCCTCTGCCGGTCGTTTGCCCAACACTCCCACAACTTTAGACGCGACAATGCAATAGATGACCTTCCGCAACCTCCTTAATCAAACGGGGCATGGAACTGGCAGTCTCAGGAGGCAGACTTCCGCGTGAAACAAAGGAAGGTCGTGGAGTACGCGGCGGAACGATCCAAATGGAGAAGTTCTAGGGAAACGAAGCCACGCTGGGCCAGAGTTAAGAATTATCTCCAGCCTAGGGAGCAATCTTCCGGGGTTATTTCACGCCTAATGAACTTAGCAAACCGTCATCGCGTAATCGCTTTACAATTCTTCCGCTGGTAGAAAAATCTTATCTCGAGGGTGTTTTGATGCTTGCTTGCGCTCTAACTTATTCGACATTCTTATCGGGAGTCTTTTTCAATTAGTAAAAAATACGAGATAAGGCATATTGAACGTGATTCCTTTGTGTTACCAGAGTTTGGAATGCCTATGGATTTTATTACTACGAGTGAACACACTGTCAAAGAGTTGCATTGCTAAGGAATATCTGAAAATTTGTTTTATCTCACTACGTAGTTGTGACGTGTACAAATAAGTAAATTACAGCATATATACAGCGTATTTTACATAATCTCTACGGAAGACCCAGGTATTTTTTCTATAGGCAATTAACTTCAACATCACCTCAGTAATGGCGATTCAAAAAAATCTTTCTATATTTTTGTAAACTTTAAAGATATTGTTCCTCTCTACTCTTACCCGCATATCTATAATCTTATTTTTCACCTTATTGTATTATCTACCGTATGTACATATTATACATATTGCACACGCACTTACTGCCTTCTTGCCATCAAAATGTTATGTTATGTCAAAATATATTTTAGAATATCTTTATTACTGCTTCCTTTTCTGGTGTGAACTGTTAACTTGGTTTTCCTCCTCAATCTACTTTCCATTGACTTTTTGGTCTCATATTTTTGAGTATCTGATCTTTTCCCATTCGCATGTTGAAGCTGAGTAAATACTCAGCACGAAGTGCTTCAACATGCGAACTCCTCACGAAGCATTCATATAACATCGCAACCACGGATTTTATTGTACTTTTAACATAAACTTCTTCTAAAATTTACTTTAAGATTACACATCACTTTCGCCGTTTTCCGTAGCCCTCTTTTTTCGATGGATACATTAGCAAAGAATTTTTTAGATCTACTTTCCATCCTTGTTTACACTTCTCTTGATTGTGTGCAGGTAAGTTCACTTAAATACTTGAGGTTTTATTTTTTCAACTCAACGGTTTTGCAAAAACTCTACTGTTTCTTCGTTCTACATACCAATCCCAACCTTTAGTTTGAAATTTTGATTATTTGTTTATTTTTATTTGCTAAATGTCTTTTCCATATTGACAGTAAGAGTGATTCTTCTCAGTATTTGCTTCCGAGTTTGGAAACCGTGATCTGACTTGATGTCGTCCTTCCTGTAACAGTTATTTCGGATTTTTACCTGATTGTGATCAGTTAAAAATCCTTCCCTTCTTTTTATGCTGATAAATCCCCCTCGTACCCTTACACCCTTAATCCTTCCGTGCTTCAAATGCTAATTTAATTTATTATTCTATGTATTTTAATTTAAATTTTAATTTTTTAATGCGACTAATACTGACGAGGAAATTTTTTAGATATTATTTTTATTTCTTTTGTGGACACAGGAAGACCCAATTACATCCATTTTAATGATTATGTGCGAACAAAAACAACCATTATAACCGGAAAAATCCGACTAGCTGGGACTCGAACCACTGACCCTGGTGTTGTAGAGCATATATACGAATAGAATGTGATCAAATTCTTGTTAATTATTTGTCTCGATACAGTGAGTCGATAGATCATTGAAGAAATATTTCCTATCTTCCGATACCCACAGTTTTAAGGGAAGTTTAAAACACGATTCTCTTTGGACTTCGCTGGGATTGTATTAAGAAAATATGCTTGAAATTAATGAAATTTCTGCGCTCATTGTTATCATTGTGGCAAAAACTGACTACAACAGTGATGTCCAATTGCTATTGCATAGGAATTAAATAAAAATGAGATGCATATTGCACGAAAAACTTTCAAAAACTGATTTAGCATCTGCCTGAATACTTGGACTTGGATTCCTTCTCTACATAACATCACGGGAATCTCTTTTCCTATTGTCATACTATGCATGTATCATCTTGACGAAAATATTTCAATCGCCTTACGTTCTATTAATGCAACGCATTTTAGCTGTCCACGAAATGGGTCGTATTAAACCAGGAAGCCGTGATTGTAAGTGACCTTGCCACTTCGTACTGGAACTTACCCTTCTGATGAGGTGAATAAGTAGGGGAAGAGAAAGTGAGAATCGTATGGGAAATCGAATATGAAATTTCCAGTGAGATTGGCGCATTTTCCTGCAAGTGAAAATCGGTGAGGATGAAAGTGATAATGAAAACTCTTGTTATGAATTCTCATCTAATGACCTAAATAAAATCAGAATATCACCAGAATCATGAAAATAACTCGCATTTTTCAATTGAATTAAGATTTTATGGAGTACAGCTTTATTTATTTGTACTCTATTCTATTGAAGCGAATGCATCAAAATGTGAAAAAATACTCAAAAGCTTTGTTGTTGGAGTTATAAAATTCCTTTGGGTTAGCAAGAGAGATAAACGGGTGTTATTGTATGATTTAAGTGGTATGATTTGAAATCATCCTACCACTTAAAGATATAAAATGGTAATAAAGCGCTTCGGCAGCTGGTGTCATTTCATCTATGGTTCTCCACTGATAATTGAACCTTGGACCGGTTTTACCATAGGCAAACGCGATTACCAATTGGTTATCCGGAAGTCCAGATACAAAACAGTCAAACTGCATGGACAATAATATGTTTCTTCTCATACGCTTACCAATCAGGAATCGGCATAATTTGTTCGTGATATGTTTTACAATCGATTAATATAATACGTTCTGCGTACTATTGATTTATAAGACGTTTTGCCGAGGGAGTTGATGAGACGCACCAAATATCAAATAAAACTGCAATTTTTATTTCTCAGTACCATGAATATGCGTGAGTTACGTAAAAAAATAATTTTTATTGAGTTGAATAAGCATCTAACAACTATCGTCAGCGTTAATTTTACATTCATCATGAACATATCTTGCTTTCTTTCTTCTGTATTCGCAATTTTCACTCGAAAAATATTGTTTAGTAAAAATTACGGAAATTGAAGAGATAGCAACAAAATCGATTTGGAAATAGAGAAAAAGATGTGTTTTCTAACGATATGACGATCTTTGTTTTGTCAAATTTCCCTTCCTTTCAGCTTTGTTTATTTCAATCTCCTTAAGAGTCTCTCGAAATGATGTCACTTGCTTTCATCTCCGATACGCGTCAATGAGAGCCGTGCCTTACCGACCGGTAATTCCACAGGAGAAAGGGATCCCTAATCGCCGGCGGCAGGGAGAAGAATATGAGAAAGTGAAAATGAGAGGACCGCGTCCTACTTAACCATCTTCGCGTTTCTCGCGTCATTTGTTTCGTTCCTTTTCTCCACCCCTTTACGTCTACGAGGTCCATAACCTCCAGGCAGCGTGATCTTTCGTGACCCAGAGCGGAATAGAGCACGCTAGGTTTGTCATTCAACACAGAATCACGTACGCAATGCCCTTGTTCCCTTGAACTTCTACCTTTCACCTCGAAAATCGGCTCTCTCCAGGAGATATTGGTAAGATACCGTTCCCAGTGGGATTTATAGCGGATTATGGATTTCCAATAGCCGATAATGGACTTATCGTGTTCCTATGTAGGTCTGTATCTGAATATAAAACAAAATAGGACATAAGTAATTTCTGGGATTGTCTGGAAATGGACTTTGAAATACGTATTCGGACTAAGCAATACAGGAAGTATCCGTAATTACACCTAACACAAGGAAAGCACACATTTTATTACTTTCAAATAGTAGAAGGAAGCGTAAAGGTTCCTCTTCTGTTACTTGGAGGGCATTTACCACTTCCACTTTCTCCTTAATAAATCATACATGGAAGTAATTTCGGCAGCATATAAGGTGTACGCCCCATCTAATGAAACGTTTTCTTTTTGGAATGCATGTATAACCTCAGCGACTAGCATACGCTTAGGATGTAAAAATGTTCTCTTTTGAAATTTCCCGGATCTTCTTAGTTTTAAGTGTTTTCAGTTCCGTGGATTGATCCAGCTATGAAACAATATTTTCTTTTTCATTCACACACAGTTTGTAAATTTTCCTCTATTCGTTACTTAAATACTTATTTTCTTCACAAGATATCCTTATCTCTTATTTTTTAATTTGTGCTGTTTTAACATATGGAGTTCTGCTCAAGTGAATGTACAGAAATCAAAATTAAGCCCAGAAAGAAAAATGTATGGAATCATTTTATTAACCGTGAGGTATTAAGCACTAGTTTAAGGGGTGATCTACTGACCAACATTCCAGGGAAGATTCCAACTGAGGAAAATTTTTTGGATGGTACTCTTTGTATCTACTCTGCTAAAATTTAGGCGATTTTGGGTTCAAATGAGTACATTAGAACTAGAAATAAAAAAACTATTGAAAACCTTATTCCGCTAGCATTTGTAGCTATACCCAAAAAGTTTTTATATTCGCGAAGAAAATGATCATCCTCCGTAAAACCTTCGCGTTATTCGTGGGCTCTTCTCTAAAACCAACGAAATGAGCACGGCATTACAACTCAACGGCCAGAAATCGATCAAATGGAGCATCAATAAAGCCTTTCTCGCAAGATGTGTTTATTAGTGAGAAGTTCGACTTATAACGCATATGTTTCCTATAACACTAAAATTGTTTAATCTTATTTAACCTTCATTCAATTCTTTCAACTCACACTAGATCTTATCGGTTTTCTGAATTATTAATAGTGTCAAATATTGAGAGGATTCTCCTTTAAGAAAATTATTAAATAACTAACAGCGGAGAAAATTTCATACGAAATGGACAGAGAAAGACAAGAGGCTGTGGATGCCTGGCATCCGGGGATCCAGTTTGAAGAAATCTGTACCTTCAGTAGATTTCCGGCTCTGGTTGTTGAATCAACATCGTACCAATGCACTAAATAATCAATACTATAAAAAGTATCTCATTATGACACTGATAAAACTATTTTATACTACACGAATGAGTAAGTAGCATTGAAAACACTGTATAACTGCTATCCGTGAAGAGAAAAATCTGCTCCTGTACCGAAAACAAATTTCAGATCTCATCTATAACTATGAACGAAAAATTTCTTTTGAAAATATCTCAACGGATATAAAGCGATAGTTTTCTATCCGAGAATATCTGAGCTACTCTTCACTGCGTGTGGTTGTAGTAACATCGTTCTGAGTAATGGACAATGGCAAATTAAGACTAGTGAATAAAATTGTCTTGTTCAGCGGGGTACTGCTAAGGTAATTAATAATGCCAGTGACCCTTAAATTCATTAAGGACGTTTTCTTAAATCTTAAATTCATTAAGGACGCAGAAATGTTGCCATTTTTTGTTCGCTAAAATTTGACAATACTTTAACTTCTGATTCTCGTCCGGGAGACAGTATATGCACGAAAACATTCGCTGTATAATATATAAGCGGAACTAAAAGCAAATTTTATCCAAATTCAAAATCGTCAAAGGAGAGGAAATATTGAAGTATTAGATTCGATTTCACGGTAATAATATGAATGGAATTTTGATTTCCTTGAAATTAATTGCATATCTTTCTGCTTCAGAATCAAGCTGTCTCCACTGAAGCATCAAAATGAAGCTACACTACTACCTGGCGGCAATATTTGTAAGTCTCTCATAATGACTCCGATTACATAAGATTTACTGCTAAGCTTTCAAGAGTAAAGAAGTGGATTACATTTTTTAATTTTACATTTTTTGTCAAATATATTGTCGATATTCTTTTATTTAAGATGAAAAGTATTTAATTACCAGCAGTGCAAGTATTTTACCTAAATTTACCTATTGAGACCAAGCGATAATTGTTTAATTGTAGGTGTAATTGATTCTTTCAGCTTTTATTTGGGGGAGCTTTGGCTGCAGATCATGCTCTTTTCATAAGGGTGCCTAGGCAGCAGCCTGGTTCAATATTTGGAGAGAGGGGGTACAACATCCCTCTCCCAAGTGGACCTCCGCTTTTGGAGGAACGTAAGTTACACAAGTGAAAACCTATTGCAGGCATCAATTTCAGTAATAAATCAATGATACTACTTATTATATGTCCATGGAAATTATGAATTAAGATAACGACCTAGAGTTATTATTTTGAGCTATGCAAAAACAATAGATTTAATAATTAGAATTTTAAAATACCAAAATGCAACTTAGTCTTATACTCTGGAGGATAGCAGAAGTAGTACTAGTATTCTTGAAAAAGCTTCGACATTTTAGGTCATTTTGCACATAGATCTCTACTAGGATTTGAACCCAGGACTGCTTTCATTGAAATCAAATGCATTGCCCACTTGACTATCTGGGAGCCCTTGGAGGATGCCAAAATGGTCAAAAACAAGAGTATTTGTGTTTAGGAATGTCAAAGAAGTCTCACATAAAAGAGTTTTATTTGATTGTTCCTTTAACTAAATATTATCCTGAAATAAAGTAGACAGTAATTTTTGAATTTCGTAGCACTTTACAGAAATTGTTGTATATTTTTACTATTCCTTTTAATAATTTTCTGCGAATACTTCTGATGATTACACAATAAGCTAATATGTTAAAGTAAGAAAATTTTATACTATTCCAATCTTCTTCAATGTGAGAAATTAAAAATCAGAGTAAAATTTATAAATACGTTGTGTTTAGTTTACTGCAGATCAACTCTTCATATGTATCACAGCTACATTATGCAATGTTCAGTTCTTACATTAAACTACATATATTGAGTATTTATAGATATCTCATATTGTTGCAATTAAACATGGAAATGTACCCTACATTTTAATTTATGTATGCCACAATTAAATTTTGAGTATTCAGTTATAGAATACCTAATTGTAAAATATACAATCCAAGTAATTAAGGTACATCCCCTTAAGCTTTCTAAAAATAACAAGTAACTGAAATAAGAGTTTATTGTTGACTACTACTGCAGAATTGTGACTTAAGTAAAAGATAATCTTCAAAAATTAAAACTTGTGTCCATCCATATAATAATTTCAATATTAAAATATGTGCATAGAATATTTTCTAAGGTATGCAGTAAACTTTAAATAAATAAACTTTAGTTATTTAGACCAATTAAGTTTATCAGGGTTAATTGATAAGAAAATGTTTTCAATTGGTTCAAAGCTGTAATTGTTACTTAAGCAGCTAGGTGTTTTTATCATTTCCCTTTAATATATATTTTGTCACTAGGGTGAGATAAATAACTAAATTTTACCTTTTAACCATGCTAAACAATTGCGTATAGATATATCACTAAAGATACATCAAATAGAAGAAAGGAAACAAATATATTTACACTATGGTCTTCAGTAATGGAATTTCTATACATCAAGGCCTCCATGATTCAACAAAAGAACATAACTGTGAATCATCTCAGGAAAAAATATATTATGTCCTTAAGAAAAATTGAGCGTTTCAGCATTGACCTGTAAGCCATTTAGGACTATTGCAATTCCTACTTGTAAACATGGAATTTTCAGAATCATGAGAGTAATATGAAAGAAGGTAAACATCTTGTTCTTTCAGAAAGAGACAAGAGGGAAACTGAAGATCAAAGCTTGCCTTTGCAAACTGTCTACAAATGGTTTCAGGAGCAGTTTCCAAGCCAGAATCGAAAGAAAGGTGCTTTTAAAGTGTCGCTTCTTAGCTGAAATCCCACTGTACATTTGCTTAAAGGATATATCATTAGTTAGTGCTGTATGTTGTTAGGCATGCATAATAAGTTAACCCTATGCCAATTACTTCTACTGTCACTCATTTAGAGAATGAATGTAATCCTTTCTGGCTTTAACTGCATGGCTGTGAAAGAACAAAAACAGTCATTCATTATAGTAGCCATTTTTCATTATTTCATTTTTCAAATATTATCTACCTTCATAAATTGGCCTGTCCAGGCAATCATTGATTAAAAATTTGCAATCTTGACTGTAAATAATTTCATGTTTTGATGTCATCTGTCATGATTTTCAAGGAATTCAAGGAATACTAGCTGCTCCAAAAATGTATGTCAATGCATTGTTTATGACAGAAATCTCAATATCTTTTCATATGAAGCCATGTATAATTTTTGTAGATAATTATACTTTCTTCATCTTTTGTACAGTATACATAGCAATTTAGATAGAAGAAAATACCATACAGTCTGTAGATATATGAACACATAATTTATTTTTGTGTATATTTTCAGATATAATAAATTAATTTAATTATTATCATGTTAATATTTACATGTATATAAATAATATGATATGGTTGGCACTTAGGGAGTGAAATTTAGAGGATTGTACACAGTGAACTCCTGTTCCAATGTTTCCCAAAATCAAAGAGAACTTATCTACTTAAGAATTATTTCTAATTATTAATAATTTCTATCTACTCGTATCTAGTTATGAATCAATGAGAAATTATGAACCACAAAAAAAGAGGGAGCAAAACTTTTGATATTAATATCTAGATTGTTGGGGCCTTAAATTTAGAATATTTTTCATTTTGAACGATATGTAGGACTACTAGAAGGAGGGTTCACTGTATATGTTTGCATGAGATAGTATTAGATTCTATTTAGATGTAGAAGTGATGTATGAATACATTCTTTGAATAAATGTACATAGAATACAATAGTACTACTCTCTAAGGCAACACCATCAGTCATTTGTAATTATGAGATTGCATGTAATATCATTAGGTTTAGTTCTCACATGGGTTAGATGAAATTCATTACCCTTATGAGTATTTTGTCATTCATTATACTGAATTTTTTTGTGTAAATAATATTAGTGTATATATAAAACATATTCTTTTCTTCTTTAGCTGGAGAACATTAGTCTCTAATGTTTATCCTTCATAGATAGTGCAAATCCTTGCTTTGCTTTTTAGCCTAGAATCATTAATGACAATTCAGACTCATTGCATGAACTATATTTGACCAAATTATAGATGAGCAAAAAAAATATGGCAAAGTATTAGAACAGGGTTAAAGGTGAAGACATGGTATCAATACAGTGACTCAAATAAAAGCCAGGATTGGTATCTCATATTAGTGACATATATTAAGGTATAGTAGTTATATTGCCAAAGATGCTGTCATTAATAATAACTACTTCAAGCTAACAAGTCAAGTTTAAAAAAAAACTGACATACTCTAGATATTTTTAATTATAAGTAAGAATGTGCCGTAATAAACATGTCACATTGAAATTTTAAATTGTTGATAAAATATTGATCCTAAAGTTACCAGAGGATTCTTTTATCTTAGTCTTGGCCTACAAAAAAATAATAAATTTATCTAAAGAACAGCATCAACATAAAATTGTATTTTTCTCTATGGTAAAAGGATTATAGTTAAACATCAATAATTCTTATTAGTGAGTCATTTGCAGTGACCATACTAATTACATTTTTTTCCTCCTTAATGTACATATTAACTCTGACAGATCTCAGCAAGTATGAAATTTCTTCTACATAACAGAGATAACTTTTTTGCAGCCATTCGACAAACTGGACAGACAAATGGAGTTCCATCCAGGCAATATTTGCCCATCCCAGCCTCTCCAACTAGCTCAACCCCTCGACCCTTCCAGCCCTTCCCCAGCCAACAACCAGAACAGCCATTCCCAAGTCAGCCTGGCCAAACTTTCCCAAGTCAGCCTGGTCAAACTTTCCCGAGTCAACCATCTCAGTACCCTACAACATCTCGTCCCACAGCCCCTTCAACTGTGAGACCATTCCCTAGTCAAGCTCCAACTTCATTTCCTTCAAGACCACCTCCAACATTTGCAGTCCAGACCACTCCTAAGCCTTTTCCAAGCCAGCGACCTCCATCATTTCCAACAACTGCCAGGCCAATACCCACAGTTCCACCAACTCACACAGATGGAGAGGAACACCTTCATCCTCCTCATATTCATGCTCTTGATGTCACATGTGCCAAGGATAAAATGGACATAAGGATAGAATTTGACAGAGTTTTTGATGGAACTATCTATTCAAAGGTGATTTACTTTCTTTAAGGCATAATATTCACCACAATTTTATGCTTAATAATTGTTATGTTAACATCTATTATGTACATAAAAAGAAACAGAATGAAAAGTGTTTCCATGTACACTACTTACAGTCTGCATGTGACTTGAAAGTAATTACTATTTTATCCATTAATAAGTTAATAGAACTTTGAATGTGATTACAACATCTTAAATAGAGAATTCTACTTCATAATCAATCAGCTTTTCAACTTCTTTAAGTAAATATTTTGAAGAAATTTTGAGGATTAGAGGTTCTGTAATTTTTAGCAATATTCCATTGCTTTCACATATGTGGTTGATAAAGGTATTAAATATTAAAAATTTTATAGAATACCAATGTTAATTCCTAGTTTCTGAGCTTTGATAATATATTGAAATGACTTATCTACACAGTTGGTGAAAATTTTAATATTAATGTTGGCTTCATCATAAAGATATAAATTTGATTAAATAGTATTAGCATTATTTGATGCATCCTCATTTTTATTAAGGCTAATAAGTTAATTATAACATATATGAAACTACATAACTTGCTTGCATACTATGATTGATAATAATGAATTGTTGCCCAAGTTTGGGATAGAAAATGATATATCTCCATGAGAGTACAGTTTAACTAAATTGAGTTGATGCTTTAGTGAATTTAATCATTCATACTTTACTTTTGACATCATTAGGGCTACTTTAATGAACCAGGATGTAGACATGTTCCCGTAAACAGTGGTCAAATGGTGTATCAATTCACTCTTTACTTGGACCAATGTGGTACTCGCTTTGTTGATGCATTTGCCTCAACTGAAGGAAGAGCTTATTTAGAGAACACCCTTGTACTTCAGAATGAAGCTGGAATCCAAGAGGTATGATTATTGCATAATAAACCAAAGTAACTATAGTAATATCCATGATTATAGCTGCTCTCTCCACCTGACATTTGGAGTTATAAAATTGATTAAGCTTTGTATTGGTAAAACAAGGAGACTACAGCCATAGCTTTCATCAATTCAAAGGTAACATCAGAGATCTTGAACTCAAAATCTAAAGTACCTCCTTACTTCTTTGATACTTTTAATATAGACATAAAGCTATTTGTGATAATTACTGTATCAATATTTGCCATGATTGTGGTAGAGAAGCAATTTCGAATGTTCAATTATAGCTATATCTTGGAGATAAACTCAGTGCCTAAAGGAAAATGATTGTTTTTCAGGTTTGGGATACAATTCGTTTGGTACAGTGTCTCTGGGAAGGCAACATTAAGCAACATCTAACCTCTGGCTTGAGTGTAGGAATGCTTGAACAGCAGGTTGTCACATTCTCTGGAGACACTGCCTCAACTCAGCTTGATGTTAGGGTAAGATTCATTGGTTATTTCCATTTTTCTAGCCATTTTGAACTGACCATTAACGTTAGTTCTACATTCAAATCATAGAGACAGATTACAGTTTATTTGGTATCATTATCCTAAAGACAGACCTCTCCCACAATTTAGTTGAGTAACAAGCCATGCTTTAAACTTTTGATTTGTTTAAGTTAACCATCAATCATTAAAATGCATTATTATTCATGACAAATACATCAATAAGCAATGATGTTTAAAAACCAATATATTTTAACAAAATATAACTTATTTGATTGAATAATCTCCCGAGCACAATATTTATGGTTTTCCAAATCATTCTTTTTATTTCTATGAGAATAGGTGGGCAAATTTGGAGACGGAGGTGCTGGTTCAACAGCAAATGGTCTTGTTCAAATTGGAACAGATATGTCTTTGGTTGTGACAGTTGATGGTGATCCTGGATTTGATGTACATGTTAGGGAATGTATTGCTAGACCAGCTGGTGAAGTTACTGAAAGTAAGTTTGCTTACAACTGAGATATGTCTTTTTCTGAAGGAATTGCAATTCCTTAAAAAAGTAAAGGTTAAAATGAAGCATGCTTCATTTTTAAATGCCACTGTAGTATAAAGCAACTTTTGAATCAGTCTCAAAGTCAATTGATAAAAAAATTATTTACTGTTGCAAAAGAAAATCATAGAATTTTAATTTGGGAATGAACTATAGGGAAATTTAACCTATCACAATAGGGGGCATGATGTTTTACAATTAAATACAAATGGCTACTCTATTTTGTAACTATTCAACCCTTTGCAGAATGTATTACAAAATGCCCATCTGTTTATGTAATAAATATATTTCCTCTTAGTTCATCCACTTTCCATGTATATATGAGGATACATTATTTGAAAAGTAAACAATTTTCCATTTCAATCACATCTTAGTTTACCCTGGTTATATATTCAAATGGGGTTTACATGATGAAGCTCAAATAATAAATTACAAGTATTATCTTTTGAGAAAAGATTATGTGATTTCAAACTTATTTTAGGTGACACGATTACACCAGAGGACAGTGTATTAAGACTTACTGATGAGCGAGGATGTCCACTTAAGACCAAGATATTTGGACCATTCCAGAAGAGAAGAGGAGGTGTAGGAATTGGTGGACAAGAATCCACTCTCTATGCTTATGCCCATTTCCAGGTAATTAGTGCTTCGTCATCTGCCTGTACTAGCTTACTCTTCTCATTGTTAAAATGTTTTAAAATCTAATAAAGTAATGTGTTGGACATAATAAATTTTCCCTTTAGATATTATTATATTTATAAAATTGTAATTATGCTTCACAGAGAAATTCTCTTCCAATTTAAAAATGATTTGTCTAAAATTAATATTAGAATATGAACTGATAATGCAGCTTGATAAATTATGAGTTACAGCCTTTAGCTAAAAGATTAGAAAGGCTGTTAAAATTTAGAGCTAATATTAGAATATCAAATAATGATAAAATTTGGAGAACCCCAAAATGTTTGGTTAGGTTAAAAAGTTGGGGCCACTATGTACATTAATGAGGTAGGTTTCATTATCAAACATCAAAGGCATATTCATCCACTTCTAACACAGTTTACTACTGATCCTTCACCTTATTTAGGCTTTCAAGTTTCCTGATCGTATGGATGTTGGCATTGAATGTGATGTTGAACTCTGTAAGGGAGAATGTGACTATTGTCCAGAAGTTGAACAGGTAATATATAATATTTATATAATTGTTGACAAATGATATGACTGTTAATGAGGGAAAAGAAAGATAATACCTCTGAAAATAAGAAATAATTGTCTGAGATGAAATGAAGCTTTCTTCCTTATCTCCTCAGACAATTATTTTTTGGATGGATAATTTTATTTAACAATTCTTGCTACTCATTCTCTACTCTTTTAAGAAAGTGATTTTATAATGCAATCAAATAAAGCTAACTCTGAGCAGTGATTGGATGTTCACAGTATTGTAAAAATCAAATTGTTTTAATATCCTATCTTTCTGCATGGAAATGAAGAACACAGTGGGCTTCCCCTCAAGGAAAAGGAGAGAGAGCAATTCCTCCCT
Source organism: Ladona fulva (assembly GCA_000376725.2). Taxonomy (NCBI): domain Eukaryota; kingdom Metazoa; phylum Arthropoda; class Insecta; order Odonata; family Libellulidae; genus Ladona; species Ladona fulva. The sequence continues at coordinate 241,823 of KZ310703.1, forward strand.
TTCAGAAAGTGGAGAGCTAGTTGAAGCTGTACGTATGGTCCAGCGCTTGAGAGTTGTAACACCAGAGGAACTGTCTTTAATGAGTGAGGGCGGATCCACCTCACAACTAATTAACGAACGTAAGTACATAATGAAATTAAGAATGCCATCAGAACTGTTTAGAATTTTAACTTACGGTAATAATCCTTGTTGAACTTGAATGTTTTACTCTCCTGTCTATATTTCTTTAGTAAATAGAGGTATATACATATTATAGCATAATCGTAAAATATGAAAATGAATGGATCTTGCTAAACACTTTGAAATAATTAACCTCTTTTGAAGCATCTACTGAGAAACAAAATTTTTCATAACTTATGGTGAAGTCATACATACTCCTGTTACAAAAGATCAACAGAACACTAAAAGTATTAGGCAATATGCTAATTATCTTATTTCCTGATTCTAGCAGGCAACCTTGTTTGAGAACAATGACACGCAAAATCTGAATTCCTAATATCAAAATACTTGAAGATGATTCAAATTGGACATCATATAAACCTAAAAAGAGATTAAGCTTTCATCATCAACAAATATTTAATCCTTACAGAATCAATTTAAGTTTTACAGCAACAAGCAATATTGTAAAGAAATTTCAATCAACATAAATCAACTTATACAAAGATTAATAAATTAAGGAAATTCTGTATCTTTGTTCAGTATCATAATTAATTTAGCATAGAATAGCATTCTTGTATGACAACTATTAAAATTTTTAATATAAGGCTTTTTTAAATTACAGATCAAGTCCTACAAATAGAACCAAGTGTTTGCATGTCACGATGGGGATTCGCAACAGCATCCATCCTTCTCCTATCGGCTTTAACAGCCTCCTGTCTTGTCAGCATGTCTCTGTACATTAAAGGATGGAAGAACCAACCTCATGTTCTGAAAGCACAGTCTTTGAACTATCCAAATGCTCTAGGTCATCATTGAAACTCATTCATAAAGAGCTGTCATGCACGCCATAACTCATCTCAAACTTGAACCTTTTTGTAAAAAAATTTGAAATTGGAAGATTTTACAATGTATTTATAATATTGCTCAATTCCAAGGATACATTCAAAGATTTTCACAGATGTATATAGTGATTTCCCATACAGTAGACTATACTTCACAATTGATTTCACATTCAAGGCATGAATGTTTCAAGTCAAATTATATTTCCTGCTTGGGCTTAAAGAATAATGATATACACCCCCAAATTTCTCTAGCCTTGATTTGTGAAAAATCATCAATACCTTATTTATGTAAAACAACTCTTTATAGCAGCCATAAAATACACTTTTGTGTATTTTAGATAATATAAATGACTTTCTGTAAAAATTTCCTTCCCGACTTTCTCAATCTGTTTGAATGTGAACAAGTATCAGTTGATAGTGACCTGTCATTCCAACTTAAATAGTTATATTTTGTGATAAAACTGTATTAAACTTTTTATATTTGTAAGATTTCTATAAAAGTGATGTTATCATGAGATAACAAACAAAAAATAAATAAATAAGAGTAAAATATTTCTGCCTTTTTATTCCGGCTTGAAATTAGTGAATTGATCAAAAAAACAATTCAAATGCCTAATACCGTTGAATATTATTCTTGAATAATTTAATATCTTTAGTTCTTTTAGTTGAGAATATTTTTTTTCTACATTTTAGAATATTCAAATTAGGAAAGTTGACATCATTGAGAGCAGTGTTTCTCAACCATTTTGTCTTCACTAACACTCATACATAGAAATTCAAGCTTTGTGGTATATATCACATACTTATCAGTTTCAGACTATATCCAAACTGATGAATAAGAAAACAGTGATTGTAACATAAAAATCTAATTAGATTGGGAATATCAGTTAAACAATGAAATACCTCATGACATGAAGCATATCCGTAGATAAATTTCATCCTTAAATATTTTGAAAAGCTAAAGTACAGCACACCAGTTGGAAAGCACTGGAGGAGGATGGGTAGAATAGGTAAAAAGAAAGCTGATTTTAAGATTGGTTAGTTACCACCAATGTGGGAAGTGGTTCACTCTGTCAATAGAGATTGATAGCAATGTAAATGTAATGATTCCATTACATTTGTAATTATTTATATTCAAGACTCACTAAACCAAGATTTTTTTTATAAAATTTTCTTTACATGTATGATAAATCCTACAAAATGAAAAGGAAATAGGAGTACAGTTATTTTCAATAATTATGACCAAAATCACATGAACAAGTACTGAAGATGTAACTAGGATGATGAATCAAATTGAACAGTTCAATATAAATCTTTGCATGCTTTTTACAAAATGGAATGATCAATATAAGCCCTTAAAACTTAGGTAAATGATCTATGTATCTGGAATAAGAATAAATATTGTTCTTCCTTGAAAAATCACTTTCATTGAAAGTTTGGCTCATTCCAAAGCTAGATGACAATAGAGGATAATTCTTGTTCAATGAAACCTCTGTGGGAGAGAATTTTTATATATTTAATCATTTCACATTTGTGCTAATGATACAGTGATTGAACATTAAAAAATTCTCCAATTCCTATGCCTCATAAGTTTTCTTAATTTCATACTGGTTTTCACCAGTACTGTATGCCATTTATGATATATGTGAACTAAAAAATTATCTAAACTACCACATATAAGTACTTCTACCTACCCACCTCAAAACTTAGCAGGGTTATATAAATTATCAACCTAATATTTCCTTTTCTGTTAAGTCAGTCCTAAATAGCAGTACAAATAATCGCTATCCCAAGCTTCAGTTTCTACTACAAGTTTGCTTCAGCCATGTAAGGTTTTTTTTTGTGATTTGGGGGTGAATAAAATTTTCTTCTGCTATCTCTAATATCATTACTAATTTGTAAATTATAAATCTACTTCTAGAAATTATAGTAAGAAATCTGGTACTATCAATAAGTTCCTGTGGAATAATTAACAGTCATGTAGCAATGCATGAAAGCTTTCAATGAATATATTATAAAAAATACATTAAAATATATCATCACAAAATGTCAAATATATTATACTTATTCAT
>APVN02037212.1:0-10005 GCA_000376725.2 Ladona fulva
CTATACTGTAGCCCCCATCAATTCTGCTCTTATAGTTTAAAAAATGTATTTTTATTATAACAATGTATTATAACAATGTATTATAACAATGTATTATAACAATGTATAATTATTTAATGTTCTGCAATTGCCCAGTTCCATATTTAAACATAATTACAATGTCAAATTTCATACCATAACAATATTTAGATTTGTACGAGTATTTGACGAAGGAAAATAATGAGTTGGAGAAACAAACATTAAGAAAGTCTGACAGGACCGGGACTCGAACCCAGATTTTCCATATTCTGGGTGGCTGCTCTAATCAATTGAGCTATCGTGCCACAATAATTCATGTTTGTTTCCTCTTGGGAATATTTGTGGGCGTACATCTTAATGTGTAATGTTACCTTTAACTCTTGACTTGGTAATGGTTGTATTTGACGAGTTGTTTTCAAATTTCGAGTTATGCATTGTTATTTTATATTGTTTTGTTAGATATATTGAAGTTAAAAATTATGATAGTTACCAAGGAGGGTAATGGTATTCCATTAGAAAGATTAGGAAAATAATGAAATTACCTCTAGATATTATTCAAAGAAAACGGATATATTTGACTTAAATAAATGTTTTTTCAGTAGCACTATATCCCAGTTACCAGCATATTGGTTGTCTAAGTTAATATAGTCAATGAATATTACTGTTTGAAGCCTGTTTACATAAATATTTTACTCTTTCCTTTTCTTTAAAATTTATCAGAAAATGAACCACTGGATTGATTTGCTCACTTCATATGTCAGCGATGTAAACTTTAAAAAAGGGGATAAAGAATAAGAAATGCAGATTAACTGAATCAAACGTAATACCGTTCATCGGTAATCGTCATTATTCAGATGTTAATAACTGAATGATGATAATCCGCAGTGTACACGGATCGGTTTAATATATTGAGAACTGCACATTAAAAGTGTTCCAATTCAATCACCAAATCCGATCCCTCCATAGAGCGCTCATTAATATGTGAGTTGAAGTTTATCTCCATGAATTAATGCACGCAAAACAATTTCTTGCATCTGGTCCCAGATATTCACAAACCAGGTCCGAAATTCAATCCAGAGGAAATATTTAGTAAGGTATAAAGGGATGTAATATTGAAGCAACTGAAACATTATACAAATATGTGCTCTCAAAAGAAAAAACACCTATCGTTCTTAAAAAATACGTTAGCCATTTTAAATCATGCATTACTTTCTATGGTGATGAATGACCAAATTAATGGTTACGTACAAAAATTCACCTTTAACTTCTTTCATTCACTATTATTCACTAAATATCGTCAAACGGTTTTGACTTCTTTGGAGAAATTCATATGTCTTTCTACGCAATGACACAGCCAACAAAGAAAGCCTCATTACCGTTCGCCAATCATCGTTCCACTAAAACACCTTGCCGATAATGCTCGATCAATTGCCACGTAAAAGTATCCCACCGTAAAAACGCATTCGAAATTGCCTCGTAACCTTAGAGACAAAAAGACCTCTTCGGGAGAAGAAAACGCCTTACGCCAGATGAAGCTCCACGTTCATAAACGGGAAATACCTTCCAATATAGCTTCGACGGCTTTATTTGTTCACGTCAGACGTATTATTCGCGGAGGTAATCTCGTTATAATGACCGAATCAAAGGGAACATAATCAATCTGGGAGGGACTCGCATTGTCTACCACTAAACGCTTTATCTGGGCCTCTCACTCAAAAACACAAATGGTGCCGATGTCAGACGCACGTGGCCTCTAGCGCTTTCTATGGCAACGGGACGCAAAAAAATACCTTGGGTGCACGTCAGGGCGGCGTTTTGGAGCCTTGTAGCGCCTAAGGATAACAGGGTAGTGCCACGTCACGTGATAGAAAGGACCGGAAAAAAGGACGTATACGAGGATAAGGGAGAGAAAGGCAAAAGGGTCAAAAGGAAGGGAATGTTATTTAGGGAAAGTTCGTAAGGCGCGAGTGAAAACAGCTGCCCGGCGCAGAATACAAATTTCGGCGTAGAATTCCGCTTGCATCTATATACAGACCATGATTGCACAAAGTTTGTGTGTGTTACGTAATTTCGTAAAATAGCTCTGAAAATGAACTTTGAAAATATCAGGAAAAGCTTACTACTTGTAATGTATTACCATGTTTTGTTACTTATGTGCAATAGATTTGATATTTAAGTATATTTATACAATTAGCGCTTAGTTAGTGATTATGTATTATGTATGTATCGTATAATTTTAGTGTAAAAATTGCGCACAAAGTAACCGATTAAGTACAAACCTGCCACCAGGCATACAGCCAAACAGCAGTTTGGTTAAAATAACGTTATGAGGATATAATAGTAATATGAGGGTATATAAATAATATGAGGAAATAATACTAATATTGGGATATGGCGAGCGCTTTCGATCAAACTGCGAATAAAATAATCCTAATCAACCGGGTTAACTAACAACGATTTATGTATACAACACCATTATTACATTTACCTGTTATACCTATTGTTGTTTAAATACAAGCGATACATAGATATATCAATAAATCAGATATGATGGTTAATAATTCATCATTGTGAGTTAACCCACTTGTTTCTGTCGCATCACACCTCAAAGATAATGTCCTCTTGATCGATATTACATTGAATAAAATAAGCAACGGATTTGTAAAACATTAAACATGGTCAACATTAGTTAGAAGTGCTTTTAAATTAAAACGAATTTCGTTTCCAAGGAGAATTCGAGTATTGCACCAAGGGAGATTAAATTTGTGACTCTCAATCCACTATGAATGCAAAAAATACCTTTCCTAATATTCATTCTTCAAAGCTAATCTTTTTTATTATTAGACTTCAGAATTACAAAGGATATATGTACTATCATTCTGAATTTTTTATTTCATTAAACGAGGATTCATTTTTATAACCTACAGGTTATTAAATATGCAAATGCGGATTTATCGCACAGAATACTTAAATTATTGACAAGCATGGGACAACTAATATAATTCCGAATTTTACAGATATTTATCCTTTCTTCTTGGTGATTAAAGAGCAGTTTTTGGTTCTACGTGTAGGAATCATAAAAGTTTTATCTAAGACCCCCCTGATGAAAGCTAAGGGAAAACAATGTCACCAGAAAATAGCGCAACACCCCTAAAAAATGCAGTATTTAAATCTAACTCCGCGATATAAAAATTAAAGCCATGGAACATTTCTGTCCAAAACTAACGAATGGAATAGCGTCCAATGCCTAAAGAGGAAACTGAAAAGAGTAAATTTCTCCCAAGGTCGGCCCAAAGGGATTTTCTCATTCTCCAGAACCCTTATTTCTCTCCTCATCGATTCGGACACCTACTGTGCGGTCTCCTTGCTCTTGGAAGAGAGCCAGTGCTAGCCTCCGCTGTGATCCAGACGCATAGTAGCTAACGCTCTTAGAAGAGAGTGGCCTTCTATGCTAAATCTCTCTGTGGTGGAAACTCTCCAAGCTCGCTCGTGCACAAAGATTGTAACAATGGACCGGAAAATTCAGATCTTTCCCACGATGCAGAAGAATTGCGAGATGCGTAGCGAATAACTGAGGAGGAAGCTGAATATATTATTATTATCATCATTGCTGAATTGCAAGNATAATTAATCTATTTTCAAATTTCCTCAGTGTTTTTTCACTTATCCTCTCAGCTGACGAAACTTTTCTCTGAAAAACGTAATCAATTAAAGTTATTTTCTTTTTTTTATTGGAGTTCATCTTCATTTTTTCACTCTCTTTTCTGTTAAAATTGTGAATTATAAATATTACGGTCTGTTAATAGAATTCTAACTCTACGCGGAGAGGTTTTTCGAGGGTTCAATAATATCTCACGTTTATTGTCATTTTTTGAGAGTTATATTATTCCCATATTTCCACATGGTATTTTAAAGCCAGGCAGCAATGTTTACTTCCCCATTCCATCTCACTTCTATTTCACAACATGAATCAGGTAAGACGATAATTATGTCAGATAATTTCAGAAAGGATGATTTTTAGGATGTACTGTTATAGAAAAGTATCTAAGGAGGGGTAGGAAACTAGTTAATTAAATTTTCGAGGCTAGCCGAAATAATTAGTCTGGAATGAAGCAACCTGACTGCGAAAGTTTTTAGCCCTTTCTCTTATCAGTAAATCCATATAAGAAACAATCGAAACATTGAGTTAAAAATACTAGCTAGTTCTCAATGATTAGTTTAAACAGATTACTTAATCGGTTTAGAGTTACTTGTATTCCACGTAGTAACCAGTACCTTGGAAACCGCGAGCTAAACACACAGTATAATATTTGTTCATTAGAAAAATTGAAAAAATATTGTATCAAATAATATAATAGATGCAATTTCAAAATCAGACATTTATAAATTACCCAGTACAAATCACAATCACTTGAATCTTATCACTAAGTGCTTCAAAGTGCTTCAAAAATGTCACAATAAAAGACTGTTAGGGCGAACATTTGTCATAGTACTGTAATAGAACTTTGAAAATTCACGATTACGTTTCTCTCAAAGATCTAGAATAATATTTTCTTCCATAAACCGAAACAACTCAATAACTTCTTCCAACTGAAGACTATGAAGCCTAATTATTTACTCTTGATTCCATTTTTGCTTGGCATAAAGGTTTCAAGGCATTCAGTCTTGCAAGAAGATGCTAAACTTGATGAAAGTTTAGGCTATCTTTTAAGCTTACGAAAACCAGATTAGGGTAGATGGAAATTTAAGCTGTCAAGAAAGAGGACCACACATAAGTCTTTACTAAATCAGGAGCGATAGTGTATTACTAAATGTAGGGAATACTGTTGTGAAGGAGGTAGCTCAGAAAGATCATGTACATTAAATTTTCTGTCGTTAAAATCAAAGTAATAGTTATGGAATCTAGTTCGAAAATTATTCTTGTAATATCTGATCGGCCTACGTAACAGGTTGTATACACAATATCTAGCACGTCATCCGAGAACGTGTTGTTTATTTGAATTTATGGAACAAGTTGAACTTAAAAGTCTATTTGCCGTAGCAATACTCAAGGAAAAGCACAATAATGATTGAAAATTATTGGCGGAAATATTAGCAAATATTGAAACACTACGGTATTTATACGTTTCCCCAAATATTATTAACATATTTATTTCACTTCAGACATACTTGTCATAATAATACATACAAATAAAGATAACAGTAATGACCAATACGGTAACAGAAGAAAAGTTTGATTGCTACCATACTTATGATTTCCTGCTACCATATCTTGTAGAAGAAGAAATTGTGCGCAACTATATTAAAATGCTTCACGTTTATATTGGAGTTCCGCTTCATAAGTTCAAAGAGTCTTGCGGGACCAAGGGGAAACGTATTTCAATTACTACTTCTTTCGATAGCTTCTTCGACCCCCTGAAGATGATACCTTAACTATTGTAATATCGTACGTATCGGGCTCTTCTAAATTTCAGGTTTACCCTGATTGCCGCGGTGTTCTTTGAACTTCCCCAGTGGAACTCTGGTTTCTTCTGCCGACGGTTCAAGGAGCATTGGAATCTCTAGTATATCTTGAGGAATGGGAATTTTAATTTTGCTTCTAGATAGAAAAAACGTATCTCTTATTTATTATTCGAAAGTTACTGCTGTATGAGTGATGCTAAATAAAGGCATTCATTACCCATTACACCATTCCGTCAACGGCCAAGGTTGCGGAGGAGTTAGCATGCTGGTGCTCGAACCCCAAGGTTCCAAATTCGAGTCCCGGCTAATCGGGTTTTTCTGATTAAGTTAAAATGGTTGTGTTCGTCCGTTGCTACTATTTATGCCTCTCCTGTAATAATCCGATGAATGTTTGGGTTTTAGGTTTAGGGCGTTTTTAAGGGCACCGAAAAATGAATAAAAACTTCTCTGAATAAAGATAGATATTGTGGAAAAACACAACGGAAAAGAAAATGATAAATTTTAACTATACTCTTCCAAAGATTAATTATTTTAATGTAAACGACCGGTTGCGACGAATGAACAGTAAATATTTACACCCATTCTGTTATCACAGCCTATTTACCTGTTATATCAGAATATAAGATAATGTAACTATCAGTGAAATTAATATCGCCAAGCGTGACTTTGTGGAATTTCACACACATCTTAAAAGATAGAACACACCGTAATTTCCAGAGCAGATTTTTATTGATTAGTTTCATCGACGAATTGACATCTTCAGGTTTTCATCCTCCCCACCTGCAGATTTCACCTTGTTGACAAAACTAGTCAGTAAGAATCTGCTGTGGAAATTAGCAAGTGTTCTCTCTTTTAAGATAACTATCAATAATTTTATTGTTTCATCATGCACTGGGGTATTCTACTTATTTATCCATATAATTCCCCTTAATAAAGACATTATTATTATTATTCACTCATTTTCTTATCGTATTTACTTATTTTGGTCGAAATTCCTATAGTATAGAAGAAGTTCTTAAATATCGAATCAGTTTAATCTTAAAAACACNTTTTTTCAAAGGTTCTCATTAAGCGATTTTCGAGAGAGGAAAGGTTCGTTATAGTAATTTTCGTCCACTCCTTTTGTAGTTTCCTTTCCACTTCCCTTCAATACCTCCTATTCCTTGGTTTATTTCGGCGTCTCTCGCCTCGTTTTCCTTTCTCTTGTGCCCCAATTACATCCCCTCTCTCCTTTTCCTAACGAGATGTAAAAGCTGTATAATTGAAGAAGTCCTCTCCCGTCCTTCGCATCAAAACCCTCTTTAAAATGTCTTTTCCCGGCCCAAGAGCACGGAATTGCTCGTTATCTTTCTTTTAGATCAGTCCACGAATCGTTAAACTGCGAAATTTTCGTGCGAGAGATTCCGATTCCTTCTAGTGTGGAATTAAAATGGTAGCTCATCTTCTTTACGGTTCCTTCCTCTAACGTTAATTATAGCAAGGACAGGCAGCTTTACACAACTGGATTACTGTACAATATTCAGCCCGCATCCTGTTTTGAACCTCATCCTTTCCACCCCCAATGGCTTTAGAGAGGAAGCAAGGCTTATTTGACAAGATGAGGAGTGAGGTGGAATGCTTTTGATTTCCATACTGAGCAAGAGGAAGAAAACTTCCACTTAAGTAAAGTGCAGTGGTAGTAAAAATAACGAAAGATACATTTTCCTCCATCCTGTGTCAAAGAAATGAAAATATTCCATTTATCAAGATAAGGTTGCATGAACTTCTGAACCGTTTCTTGGCCTTTATCACAGGCCGAGTAAATCATACCATTACTATTATCATACCATTATATTACAATCATACCATACCGTCTAATTAAATACATCAAGCTGTAATTTAGAAACTTAGAATGTGGTAAGGCGAATAGAGAAGTAAGAATCAATTAATAGAAGTGAAATTTCCATAATTAATCTATTTTCAAATTTCCTCAGTGTTTTTTCACTTATCCTCTCAGCTGACGAAACTTTTCTCTGAAAAACGTAATCAATTAAAGTTATTTTCTTTTTTTTATTGGAGTTCATCTTCATTTTTTCACTCTCTTTTCTGTTAAAATTGTGAATTATAAATATTACGGTCTGTTAATAGAATTCTAACTCTACGCGGAGAGGTTTTTCGAGGGTTCAATAATATCTCACGTTTATTGTCATTTTTTGAGAGTTATATTATTCCCATATTTCCACATGGTATTTTAAAGTCAGGCAGCAATGTTTACTTCCCCATTCCATCTCACTTCTATTTCACAACATGAATCAGGTAAGACGATAATTATGTCAGATAATTTCAGAAAGGATGATTTTTAGGATGTACTGTTATAGAAAAGTATCTGAGGAGGTGTAGGAAACTAGTTAATTAAATTTTCGAGGCTAGCCGAAATAATTAGTCTGGAATGAAGCAACCTGACTGCGAAAGTTTTTAGCCCTTTCTCTTATCAGTAAATCCATATAAGAAACAATCGAAACAAGTAGTTAAAAATACTAGCTAGTTCTCAATGACTTGTTTAAACAGATTGTTTAATCGGTTTAGAGTTACTTGTATTCCACGTAGTACATTGTTGCCACATTGATAAAATGTTCTTGACACGATGCAGTTCTATGAATCGCTGTGAACATATGGGAAACATTCACACTTTAGATATTTACTTATAGATATACACTTTGCATAAACACTTTACACGGTACATACATGTTGTACAAACTATTGCTTTGAATATATTCTGAAATGTTGCTCTGTTTGAATATATTCTGACATGTTATTGAATATGTGGGAAAAATTCACACTTTACATATTTACATATAAATATACACTTTACATACAAACTTTACAAGGAATAGACATATTAAAATCATCGGTTTGAATGTATTCTAAGTAAAATATATAAAGTGCAAACTTTTCCTAATGTTTGTCGTGGATTTCCACGCAGTAAAGCTTTCCGCAATTGATTTCATGTATGACATGCTATTTTTGGAAGGTACTGGATTGGTTTTCCTTCTAACCAGTGTGAATATCAGGCAGCACTCTATTTCATCTCATGAATGTGTTTTATTACCATCCGTTCTAATATCCAAAGCACAGTCGGAACTACAGATGATAAATAATAATCAAGGAACAATTTAACGAGTTATGAGATTAAGGTTCTCGTAAATTGAGCTCTGGAAAGCACTCGAGGTGAAGTGGTAAGCGCGCACAATTTCACACGTGCACTTCCATCACTCTGTTCCAAAATTTCTCTCCCGGGAGGGCGGAATATCTCATCCATTGATTTCGTGCCCATTCACTCCGTTCGTCACGACGAGAATAACCCTTTTACTACCAGGGTCCTCCCACTTTAGTCCAGCGACCCAAATTCGATTCCCCGACATAAAAGTTTGCGACCGTCATTTGCGAATGGCCTCCGAGTAAGGAGCCGCCCCTGGATTCATGGCCGGTGCCATTTCATCGCTCGGCTTTCTGTCCGCGTGGAACTCGCTCTCGTAAAGCAAAGGGGAAAGAAACATCGCGCGCAGCAATTCGCTTTCATTTCGACCGATCGAATGGAGTCATCGAATCGGACCGAATGGCTTCGAAGAATTTGGATCATCGGACAATGCCATCGGCGCCCGCAGAATGCGATTCGAATGTGAGGAATGGAATGAGAACGCCCCCGTGACCGCGTTATATTCGCGGTAGGCGCCATTATCAACTTGCCTGCCTATTAATTCGTACCTACCGATTGCACCAATTTTCTTGTACCTTCCTTTGCCGGATTGTCTAGATGAATTGATTTATNAATTGTGAATTATAAATATTACATCCGCAGTTTGTTAATAGAATTTTAACAATATCTCACGTTTATTGTCATTTTTTTAGGATTATATTATTCCCATATTTCCACATGGTATTTTAAAGCCAGGCAGCAATGTTTACTTCCCCATTCCATCTCACTTCTATTTCACAACATGAATCAGGTAAGACGATAATTATGTCAGATAATTTCAGAAAAGATGATTTTTAGGATGTACTGTTATAGAAAAGTATCTGAGGAGGTGTAGGAAACTAGTTAATTAAATTTTCGAGGCTAGCTGAAATAATTAGTCTGGAATGAAGCAACCTGACTGTGAAATATTTTTAGCCCTTTCTCTTATCAGTAAATCCATATAAGAAACAATCGAAACATTGAGTTAAAAATACTAGCTAGTTCTCAATGATTAGTTTAAACAGATTACTTAATCGGTTTAGAGTTACTTGTATTCCACGTAGTACATTGTTGCCACACTGATAAAATGTTCTTGACATGATGCAATTCTATGAATCGCTATGAAAATGTAGGAAAAATTCACACTTTAGATATTTACCTTTAAATATGCACTTTGCATACACACTTCACACGGTATATATACACAGTATAATCTTTGTTCATTAGAAAAATTGAAAAAATATTGTATCAAATAATATAATAGATGCAATTTCAAAATCAGACATTTATAAATTACCCAGTACAAATCA
>APVN02037217.1:0-10676 GCA_000376725.2 Ladona fulva
TTTTCTAAGGTTCTTCCCATAGATAACAGTAGCTTCTGTAAATTAAAAAAAAAAACAAATATCTAGTAAGATCAGCAATTATCACAGAAATAACGTCTCGTGTTTTCAGTTCAAACAACAGAGAAGGAATCTCTTATGAAGCAACAATTTTACACTATACTTCTTATCTTGACTTTGATTCATTCAAGTTTTTTTCTCCGATATCGCCCTTATATTTTCATTTTCGTTTTAAAATAGACAGCCGAGACGAGGAAATTTCAGGTCGGAACGGTCAGATTAAATTTGGAAGTGTCGCTGAGTTCAACACTAAACATTCTTACGAAAAGAATACATTAATACAACATTCATAATTCGAGGCGCTACTGATATATGTTGGCATGCTGATATACATTAGTGAATCTATTAATATCAATTTCATATTAGTTATAAACAGAGCCGCTCCCAGCTGCCGCTTAGAATTAAATAGCAGATCCTCACCTTTCCCGATTTGCAGCTTAAAATGTTTTCGTAAGGCTTTGAAAAACCAGTTTCTTCGGCTTCGCTACCTAGGTTTCCTTGGTCACAAAACATCAGTACAAATTATACATATTCGGTGTCCTTAAATAGTGAATGGTCATTACGTGTTAATAGCTCTCGTTAATTTATGGTATCATTATCATAGCAATGCGCATAACTTTAAAAAATATGTGATTAGTATGAAAGATGAATTTTTCGCTACTAAACGTGACAGTTTCAATAAAAATAGTATAAACAATCACGCATGATGGGAATGTAGGGAAAGGAAGAATGGCATTTTATTTTAAAAACGTACATTTCGATTTATCTCTAATGCGAATTCTTGTACTACTATATATCATCAAAGGCAAGTCTATTACAAAATTCATTTTCTATTTCGATGAGAGCCAAAGTGGTTAGCCTATCTTGGGTCATGGATGAATTTAAAACTTTTCTTGGACAATATGAAATTCGAGAATGATCATTCCCCAGCAGTAATGTCTTTGGATGAGCCCGGAAAGACCCTGATTAAGTCTCTTGGAAAGATATATCCCAGAAGCTTATAAGTTTCTTTTTATATACCAGAGAATCTTTAATTGATTCCAATTCTTTGTTTAAATCTTTTGAACTAATATTCCTTTCTCAACTTGAGTTATCCGTGATTCTATCCTCAAAACTCCTCAGATTACAAAATCGTGATAAAAATCCATCATCCTTTGCTCTTTCTTTTCTTGGTCATGGACAGGTATTATCCATGAGAAAATTAATTAACAAATATTACCCTTAAATATCTATCTGTCTTTTTTATTCCCTCTGTATTAAGTGACTTTCTGATTTTGGAAAGGACTTTTAAGAATGCTGGACGTAAACTCAGCTTAAATTACAGTAATTTTGATCACGTATAACGTTCACGAAATAAGTTTTATATGTTTTACTATATATGGCTACCTCCCGGATAGCCAAGTGGGCAACTCGTTAGACTTCGGTGAAAGCGACCCAGGGTTCGATTCCGGTGGGGGTCTATGTGCGAAATGATCTTAGATGTCGAAGCACTTTTGACAATGCTACTGCTACTTAGCTTCCTTCCCTTTGGCGAATCTCATTACTTTAGTTTTTCTTACATTTATTTTCATTCCGAAATCCCTTCTTTTTATCGTGTAGCGCATTTACTAGTCATTGCGCAGGAGAGATATAGGAGAGAAAAGAAATACAATATTATGAAATAATTACATTTAGGTTGGAAGCAGATTAGGAAGAAATAATTCGTGGTGGTCGCCAATCCTTGATGACTAAATTTAGAAGCAGCGAGCGCTATGATTATCTGATTCACAGTATTTACAGGTTTCCCACTCCAATTTTTGCAGTAACTGATTCCTTTTCCGGCCAAAACAAACATCGACTCTAATACCTGCGATTTTTTTGTATCCTAAATTTTGAGGAAAGCTATATTTAAGTAATTCGAAATATATCGCAATTTATTTACTTCGTTGGAGTTGAAATCATTAGGGATTGTCTGCTTAGATATGCCCGCTTCAGAATTCTCGCTCGTTCGTATCTTACTCATTTAAAAGAAAACGATTCATACTAAATCAGAACATTTCTGGAAGTCGTCTGTTAACACGAATATCAAGATTTTTTATTTCTCTTTTCTGTCTACTATTCTACTGATATTTCAACAGCGAACTGGTTTGTGCGATGATGTAAGGAACTCTTCATCTTTGATACGTTTTATCGCTCTAAGATGAAAAAATTATCAAGGAAGTGAATTCAAGTAATTATTCTACTCATGAATTTAAATATCGGAAGACTTGTTATTTCATAGAACAAAAATTATTTCTTATAAGATAAAAATATTAAATTGGAAGAATTTACACCAAATCGGTTGCTATACAATTCTATGATTCTAATAATTCTAATGAAAACGTTTGGTGATAGTAGCAATGTTAAAAGTGCTTCGAAAACTATAGTCATTTCGCACATACGGACCTCGGCTGGGAATCGAATTGGCGGCCGCTTCCACGAAATGCAAAAGCGTAGCCCACACGGCTCTCCGGGGGCCAATTAAAAAGTTGATAGTAGTCAAATCAGTAACGCCGCATGTCTTCCGTCGAAAATTTCCAGATAATCACCGCCCAATACAATTTTATTTGCGAGTAATTCTAATAACCGTTGCTCAATCTTCGTGTAAATTAAGTCTTTCGAATTTATCTAATTTTCATCTAAGAAATGGTTTCCATGGTTTCAAATTTAAACATGCGTTGTTTACGGACAATCTGACTTGGACTGACCATTCTCACTTAATGTTCCAGGTGAATAATCTCAAATTCCCTGACCCTTCTCATCTCCTTTTCCTGCCCCAAAACTTTCACAACGCTTCCCAGAAAGACTGTGTGACAGAATATAAATATGCTCATTTCTCGGCTGTATTTCACGTGAATGATGGCCGTTTTCTGGCCGAAACCGGTCGTTAAGTGAAAGCTTGGTTGAATTCGCGAAGAACTGTGTTTTTACTTAATTCGGTGTCAGGGTTTTTCAAGATGTCCAGCCAACGCATATTAAAGTAATTCTATTGAAACTAACATGGCGGCATTGTACAGAAAATAACCGCAGCGAAAGCCTTAATAGCCTTGCTAGACTTATATATCTATATTTTGCTAACTACTAGTAAGTATTACGCAGCACTTTCACGATTCAAAAAAGAAAAAAACTTTCGTCTCAGTTTCTCCAATAAATTCCCAACATCTTTCCGTGAATTATTTTCTTAAACATTTTTATTTTTATTTATTTTTATATTTCTTATATTCAAGCAGAACGGTTTTTACCCGTGACTTCGGTAGTATCATGCGAATGTCTGCGAATAAACCAGAGCTATCATATCGGGGTCTGACGAAACCAGTCAATTCCTTATCGCCTTGTGCTATTCGAGTGCATATCTACTACTTATCTTATGGATGGAGCTATTTAGAGGGTTACTCACTCATTTCCTTTGCAAGTGACTTCTACTGGCACTGAAGGAACAGAGTAATGTCGTTTAATGGAGGTATATTTCAGGAATGCTGCCCTCTGTTCATTGGCTGTAGTTATAATCTGAGCTGTACTCCGTGACCTCGTGCTTTGCGCTGTTCTATTCAATAATAAACCTAGCAATCGAAGGAGGAGAGGAGAGTTGAATTTCATAACTAGGAATTAGGTAAAGGCGAAAGGCTTAAAGTGCATAGAGTTAAAAAGAGATTGTTGAAAAATAAAAAAAACCTATACAAAATAATTTGTTTTTCTTTATTTTTCTAAGAAGTTATTGAACGATCCACTTGGCATTTTATTTTAAAAACGTACATTTCGATTTATCTCTACTGCGAATTCTTGTACTACTATATATCATCAAAGGCAAGTCTATTACAAAATTCATTTTCTATTTCGATGAGAGCCAAAGTGGTTAGCATATCTTGGGTCATGGATGAATTTAAAACTTTTCTTGGACAGTATGAAATTCGAGAATGATCGTTCCCCAGCAATAATGTCTTTGGATTAGACCGGAAAGACCCTGATTGGGAGATGGAAAGATATATCCCTAAAGCTTATAAGTTTCTTTTTATATACCAGGGAATCTTTAATTGATTCCAATTCTTTTTTTAAATCCTCTGAACTAATATTCCTTTCTCAATTTGAGTTGTCCGTGATTCTATCCTCAAAACTCCTCAGATTGCAAAAATTTACAACAAAATCGTGATAAAAATCCATCATCCTTTGCTCTTTCTTTTCTTGGTCATGGACAGGTATTATCTATGAGAAAATTAATTAACAATTATTACCCTTAAATATCTGTCTTTTTTATTCCCTCTGTATTAAGTGACTTTCTGATTTTGGAAAGGACTTTTAAGAATGCTGGACGTAAACTCAGCTTAAATTACACTAATTTTGATCACGTATAACGTTCACGAAATAAGTTTTATATGTTTTACTATATATGGCTACCTCCCGGATAGCCAAGTGGGCAACTCGCTCGACTTCGGTGAAAGCGACCCAGGGTTCGATTCCGGTGGGGGTCTATGTGCGAAATGATCTTAGATGTCGAAGCACTTTTAACAATGCTACTGCTACTTAGCTTCCCTCCCTTTGGTGAATCTCATTACTTTAGTTTTTCTTACATTTATTTTCATTCCGAAATCCCTTCTTTTTATCGTGTAGCGCATTTACTAGTCATTGCGCAGGAGAGGTATAGGAGAGAAAAGAAATACAATATTATGAAAAAGTTACATTTAGGTTGGAAGCAGATTGGGAAGAAATAATTCGTGGTGGGTGCCAATGCTTGATGACTAAATTAAGAAGATGCGAGCGCTATGATTATCTGATTCATAGTATTTCCAGGCCTCCTATTCCAATTTTTGCAGTAACTGATTCCTTTTCCGGCCAAAACAAACATCGACTCTAATACCTGCGATTTTTTTGTATCCTAAATTTTGAGGAAAGCTATATTTAAGTAATTCGAAATATATCGCAATTTATTTACTTCGTTGGAGTTGAAATCATTAGGGATTGTCTGCTTAGATATGCCCGCTTCAGAATTCTCGCTCGTTCGTATCTTACTCATTTAAAAGAAAACGATTCATACTAAATCAGAACATTTCTGGAAGTCGTCTGTTAACACGAATATCAAGATTTTTTATTTCTCTTTTCTGTCTACTATTCTACTGATATTTCAACAGCGAACTGGTTTGTGCGATGATGTAAGGAACTCTTCATCTTTGATACGTTTTATCGCTCTAAGATGAAAAAATTATCAAGGAAGTGAATTCAAGTAATTATTCTACTCATGAATTTAAATATCGGAAGACTTGTTATTTCATAGAACAAAAATTATTTCTTATAAGATAAAAATATTAAATTGGAAGAATTTACACCAAATCGGTTGCTATACAATTCTATGATTCTAATAATTCTAATGAAAACGTTTGGTGATAGTAGCAATGTTAAAAGTGCTTCGAAAACTATAGTCATTTCGCACATACGGACCTCGGCTGGGAATCGAATTGGCGGCCGCTTCCACGAAATGCAAAAGCGTAGCCCACACGGCTCTCCGGGGGCCAATTAAAAAGTTGATAGTAGTCAAATCAGTAACGCCGCATGTCTTCCGTCGAAAATTTCCAGATAATCACCGCCCAATACAATTTTATTTGCGAGTAATTCTAATAACCGTTGCTCAATCTTCGTGTAAATTAAGTCTTTCGAATTTATCTAATTTTCATCTAAGAAATGGTTTCCATGGTTTCAAATTTAAACATGCGTTGTTTACGGACAATCTGACTTGGACTGACCATTCTCACTTAATGTTCCAGGTGAATAATCTCAAATTCCCTGACCCTTCTCATCTCCTTTTCCTGCCCCAAAACTTTCACAACGCTTCCCAGAAAGACTGTGTGACAGAATATAAATATGCTCATTTCTCGGCTGTATTTCACGTGAATGATGGCCGTTTTCTGGCCGAATCCGGTCNTTATTATTGTCGTAGAATAAAGCTTTCGTTTCGAAATTGCGAGAATTTAGATAAAATATGCGAATATTTTGTGAAATTTTGAGGTTGTAAACAACCCGACTCCCTGACGACCAATGCGATTGTTGATTCCGAGTTCAGGCGTTTTCCCATAAGAATGGATGTGTATTTGGGCCCATTTAGAAGCAAATGACGATATGAAGAGGATGAAAATTTTCAGAGATTTTAATTATTACAGTCACGAACAATTTGTGGTGATGAATTACAGGGGCAACAAACATGCATAGCACCGTAACAAATTAAAGGGAAATGGAGGAGTAAGTATTTATTTATCAGTTCGGACTCTTGACAATTATACGATTAAAGTTACCAGAATCGGAAGTTGAACATCTTGCAAACTTGCACATTACTTTGAGACATGTTAATAATAAGAGGGAAATTCCATAATGATTCACATTCTTATTGTTGATTGTAGATTTCGGCCTCGAACTTTGATTAGAAAATTTTTGTTTTTGATTACTTGTTCCATTGGACTAAATTAAGATGCAAGATGTTATTTTCTCTTATGTACAAATAGGTATACTATATATATAATCCGACATCTATTTCCCGCTGAGAATCAACGGGCACTTCAGCTAGTCTTATTCATAAAGTAGAAAGTTTTTATGTGTGCATGTTCGCCAAAAACCCGAGAACAAGATCTCGCACAACTTTCAAACTCGGAAGACTGTTAAGTGTCTTCCCCTGACAGATAATATGCTGCTTTTTATTCACTTAACTGTCCCCGGTTCGACTCCAGACGTTTAAAACTGTTTCCATAAGATATACACGTAGCGCTCACTTTTATCGCTTGCATGGTTTAATTTATTTGCAAAATTAAATTAGAAAGAAAAGCCGAACGAAATCGAGACAAGCACCAAAAGAAGGGAAATTGAAAGAAGATTCCTATTTTATCTGTAGAACATAGATTTCGACTCGAAATTGCGAGAATCTTGATAAAATTGAGGAACATATTGTGATATAAGAACCGGTTGTAAACAATCGGTTCCCCTGACGACTAATTCCATTGTTGAATCCGAGCTCATGAATTTCAGTTCACTTTTATTGCTTGCAGGGTTTGTTTCTTTTGCAAAATTAAATAAGAAAAAATAGTCGCATGAAATCGAAAAAAGTACCAATAGAAGGGAAATTTAACGAAGATTCTTATTTTGGTCGCTGAATATTGTTTTCTGTTCAAAATTGCGAGAGTTACGATCAAATACACGAATCTGTTCTAAAATTTGAGGTTGTAAACAAACCGTCCCCCTAACGACTAATTTCATTGTTGAATCCGAACTTATGCATTTTCCTGCAAGAATACATTGGGAATTGAGGTCCATATAAAATGCACGGTATGTATTAATGATAGACTACATGTATGTGAAGAGGAAGTAATTTTACGAGAATTTAACAATTCTTCGGCACAACTAAGGCATATTTGATTCATTTAAAGAAGAAGCGGAGGAATTCAGGATTTTTATAGAATAGTAGAAAAAACACCCTTCGTTTCTTTAAAAGTATATTCCCACATATATCCAAATATATCCCTTTTTCATTCAAAGGAATATATTTTTAGTCAATAAAGAACTGAATTTCTACAGTTTTTGCGTTGACTGAGATGAATGCAAAAATGTACAACGTTTATGTACTATTAGTGAATAAATAACTAGTTAGGAAATAAAATTATTTTTCGAGAAACAAATTTTAACTATCGCTTTGAATGAGATTTTTAAAAGGAAATATTCGATAATTCGACGTAATGAAATTATTTTATAAATAATATTATAGAGCAATTACTGTAGAATTCTTTAGATATCGTTTGAGAATAATGTGTACTATGAGTGTAAAATGTCTCTGAATTTCAGTAGTAAATGTATTGAAAAAAGGTATATAATTATCAAAGATATAATTATAGAAAAGGATATAATTATCTCCTTTCACTTTAATAAACTCAAATTAAAAACCTTTCCTTAATCAATGTAGGATTGAGTAGAGATTGAGATAATTTTTCGCCTGAAAAGAATTAAATACACGCTGAAATTTAATGAGATTAGAAAGGGAACTATTCACTTGAGCAATTTATCTCTAAGAAAAAGCTTATGGTCAGCCCATCATAGATCGCATCCTTTCACTCCTTAAAGTAGGATAAAAGATTGAAAACAATAGGAAGCTTTTTTATTTTTAATCTTTTAGCTATGAATATTGGAAATCTCATGGATTTATCCTTGGCAGTATTAATTCTGTTTTGCGTAAGATATCCAGCCTCATTACTATACCCAGCACTATTACAGAAAAAGTGGATCCGAATATATCTGTACCAGATCTAAACATGAGTGAGTCAATTTTCACTTGGATATTGAACAGGGAATCAAATTGCATAATTTTAGCACCCGAGTTTGAAGTTTCTTGACTGATTTGGTTACGTTATCGAAGGATAAACGGAATGCGGAGATTCGTTTCCGTTTATACGCAAGGATAACAGGAAGGAAAGGAAAGGAACCACAAGGATAAACGAAAGTAAAGCTTCGCTTCCCTTTATCCTTGTGTTTTGAGTGGTACGCCTAATTACGCTAAGAACCTTAAAACTTGCCCTTCATTATATGTACTTGTATTTATAATGATTTATTTCGTCGATGTTACATTAATGAACATAGAGCAACATCTGTATTGAATTGGTGAAATGTCAAACAAAAATAAAAAAAATTGAATATTCACAATCTCATTCATCTTTCCTTTTTTTAACATTGAAATATTAAAAATGAATTTTCGGATGAATTACATCACAAAATTTACCTTACATAAAATTTTACGTCTGAGATTTTTTTTGTGTTTTGAGATGTGAGCGACCGAATTTCCGAAGCTTCATTTCGGTGCTTTCCAAATTTTAACCCATTTAAACCCCCACTACATTTGCGACCTTCCAGCACTGAAAGATCACGCCTTATTTTTTTTGAAAATTTCAAGGTTTTTTTATCATCAATTNGTCCGTGACACGCTGTGGCGATTACCCATTAAAATGATCAAAACAGTTATATAGCCCTGCTGAAAGCAAATTTCGTATAAAAAACATTCCGGTTGTTAATTGATTTCACGGTTAGTTATCGTTGAAAACAGTTTTCCGTGTAGGAAATTGTGGCCAATTCAATTTTCTTCTGTTTAAATTCAAGTATCTTCTGTATAGACCGTCGTAAATATAAAATTCTCATTCTAAATCAGTTCCAGTTTGATATCTGCACCAATCAATGCCTCAAGAACAAATCCGAATAACACGCTGAAATTTTAATATCTTATTTCATCTCAGTTATTCGCCTTGCGGATTGAGACTGGAAGGAAAATGTTTTATTTCCGCCTATCAACTTTTTGCGGCATTAGATGACTAAACCCTTGAACACGATAAAGTAGTATCTGATCAACTTAAGGTAAATTCACCACCTCTCTTTGTTCCTCCCCTTAAGAGAAAGCCAATGCATTACCCTTGCTCCTTGCAAGTGTTCCTGAAGGTTTATGATGAAGCGGAAATCTCTCACTTCGATTTAATTTTCTTTAATCTAAGATATCGTGCTGAAGAAGTGTTTCAGCATTTTGCTGCAATTTTTGTGATCCTAACACAATAAAAGATAATTAATCGGTGGTGAGAATTTTTTCGCATCCGGTAGAAACTTTCTTTCTGCGGCAAAGTGAAATACTTCGGAAGTATTGCTATCTATCATACATATATATCAATCAAATGTCTGTCCGTCCCCCTTTTTATCTCAGAAATGTACGTAAAATTGGTATTCGGTAGCTGCAGAGGTTCTTTCTTTTACAAAATTAAATTAGAAACAATGGTTCTACGAAATTGAGACAAGTGCCAAAAGAAAGGAAAATGATCATTGATTCTTATTCTAGTTGTGAATCATTCATATAATTTCGAAATTGCGAGAACTTTGATATAATAGACGTAAAATTCGTAAAATTTTTCGGAAATAAACAACCCATCCCTTTGACGACCAAAGCAATTGTCGTACATTTATTTAATGAGATATCCCATATAAATTCACGGGGATAATAACTTAGCATTCTTTTCCATAATAAATATACGTAGAATAGGTTTTGGNAAGAAAGGAAAATGATCATAGATTCTTATTTTAGTCGTGAATCATTCATATAATTTCGAAATTGCGAGAACTTTGATAAATACACGTAAAATTCGTAATTTTTTTTTTGGAAAATAAACAGCCCATCCCTTTGACGACCAAAGCAATTGTTGATCACACTAGAACTGATTTTTCCCGTGCATTTATATGGGATATCTCATGAAATCATTGTTCAAAATTTCCCTTGGTAGTCAAAGGGATGGATTGTGAACGATTCACGACTTAAATAAGATTCTATGATCATTTTCCTTTATTGTGACACTACTCTTGATTTCGTTGGACTTTGTTTCTAATTTAATTTTGTAAAACAAACCATCTCTGCAAGTAACGAAAACCTATTTTACGTACATTTCTTATGGAAGAGTATACTAACTGATTTTCCCCGAGCATTAATATGGGATATCTCATCAAGTCGATGTACGACAATTGCCTTGGTCGTCAAAGGGATTGTTTGTTTATTTCCAAATATTTTCACGAATTTTCCGTCTATTTTATCAAACTTTTCGCAATTTCGAATA
>KZ310722.1:58491-71758 GCA_000376725.2 Ladona fulva
TTAGACATTTAGTGAACTTTCCGTTTTGTAGTATAAGCGTGTTTAAATAATCACTTTTTAATTAGGTTTGAAATTGCGTTAAATCACCGAAAAGAAAGCGAGGGAGCATATTTCAAGTAAAAAGCATCTTGGAAAAGGAGAAAAAATAACATATGAGGGACTATTGGGCATGTCTTACGAAACGATCTGGCTTACACTAACCTTAGCTGCCGAATACAGATTTACCCCTCGCTCTGGAAAAAACTTTAGGCAGGGCGTTTGGAATCATAGGTTAAAATTTTGTACATTTAAAACTACAGTTAGTTGAAAAACTTTTATCGAACAACGACACGACCAAGTTTGATGTTACTGACTTTTTAGAATTACTCAATGTGTGTTTGACTCAGAATTTTTTCCTTTTTAATGGTAAATTTTATAGACAACAAAAAGGACTCGCAATGGGGTCGCCGTTATCTCCACTGATCGCTGATATATTCATGGATTATTTTGAAAATGTTTTATTCAGCAGTAATTCTTCACTTTTTCCTAACGTTTTTAAATGGTACAGATACGTGGATGACATTTTATGCCTTTGGACCGGTTCTTACCGGCAAATAACGCAATTTGTTTCGTTACTTAAATTCCCTTCACCCCTCAATATCCTTTAGTCACGAAATAGAAGTAAACAAGTCGCTTAACTTCTTAGACATCTCATTAACTGTAATTAAATCCCGCTTTTCTTTCTCAATCTACAGAAAACCGTCCTACACCGACCACGTTATTCCCGCCGATTCTAATCATCCTATCCCCCACAAAACCGCTGCATTTCTTTCTTTAGTCCATAGGCTTCTCCGCATACCTTTGTCACCCGAAAACTTTAACCATGAATTTAAAACAGTTTGTTCCATTGCTTCCAATAACGGTTACCCCCTTGATCTGATTACTAACATACTCAGCAGAAAGGGAAAAAAACTTGCCTTACGCGAACTTTTCTTCCCGCCGACTGATACTCCAGCTGATCTGCCCAAATGGGTCGAAATTAATTTTATTGACGACTCTAGTTATAAATGTACAAAAATTTTAACATCTGATGCCAAACGCCCTGCTTTTTATACCAAATTCAACCTGCGGTCCTTTCTTAGAGACACTAAAGATCGTATCGACCCCTTCAAGAATCCAGGTGTTTATAGATTTTAGGGTTGTTGACCTGTTCCACCCGCTCTTTCCTTTTTTTCAATGCATATTGTCTATTTAATTATTGTTTGTCTTATCTCAATTGCGTTGAAATGGCAATGATAAGGTGGCGAACGTAACACTCTGTAGCCATTAACTTCTGAAAGTTCATCAATGTAGTATCGTTTTGATACGTCTTTATACGTTGTTACGTACTCCATCAATTCCGCCTTGGTCATGTGCACCCTGGTGCAAGCTCCATACTGGCAGTGTGGCTCGCGTAAGAGCTGCCCTCAGGCGGTGCCGACAGCTAACTACAAGGCCATTCCCGGCGTTTTGGCGGTAATCGGAATTCGAAAATTTTCGGCTTTTAGTCGTCTACTTAATCTCTCTTCAAACCTTGCGCATCACTGCAAAGCATTTCTCTTTTGAAGTGCTACTATGCTTTTTTTGTTCAATTTTGTGATTGAGATTATAGAAACAACATTTTCTGGCAACTACAATGGCTACAAATACGGTAGTGGAATATAAAGTGTCAATTTGGGATACCAAGCGAAATTTAAGTTGTAAATTTAAGTTACCGAAGCTAAATTACGAAAGGAATATCTAAATGTAACACAAATAAAGCGAAACTAAAGTAAAATATAAGCTAAATGAATATATGTAAAAATTAGTGTATGCTAACGCAAAAAGGATGACTTAAATCTACTAGGTATATAAAAGAATAAATAAAATTTCAAGTAAAGAAAACAAAAAACTACAAGTTAAATCACTTTACACAATAAAGACAAAAATCTGTAAATAACTATGAAATATAAGTGATAAAAGGAATAAAATCTAGGACTAAAAACCGACCTAAACTATAAAACGAAAAANGCTTTTAGTCGTCTACTTAATCTCTCTTCAAACCTTGCGCATCACTGCAAAGCATTTCTCTTTTGAAGTGCTACTATGCTTTTTTTGTTCAATTTTGTGATTGAGATTATAGAAACAACATTTTCTGGCAACTACAATGGCTACAAATACGGTAGTGGAATATAAAGTGTCAATTTGGGATACCAAGCGAAATTTAAGTTGTAAATTTAAGTTACCGAAGCTAAATTACGAAAGGAATATCTAAATGTAACACAAATAAAGCGAAACTAAAGTAAAATATAAACTAAATGAATGGGTGTAAAAATCAGTGTATGATAACCCAAAAAGAATGATTTCAATCTACTATATAAAAGAATAAATAACATTTTAATTAAAGAAAACAAAAAACTTCAAGTTAAATCACTTTACAAAATAAAGACAAAAATCTGTAAATAACTATGAGATTTAAGTTATAAAAGGAATATAATCTAGGACTAAAAACCTACCTAAACTATAAAACGAAGAATTTACCGAGATATTACAAAGAACGAGAATTGCAGCGAAATGAGCTACCAAGCAGTCATGACCGACACATAGTTAAACTCAACTGACTGCCAGAACTGCAACGCTGTACGGATTTTCAGGCTTCTCGCCTAAAATCGGGACTTACTGTTGGCTACGGCTCCCTATCCCTTGCAACACCTCGTGGGCGGAGCACAGATCACGACTCTACCCTAACCATGCGGAGGAGAAGTTGCATGGTTTAAATTCGCTATGCTCGAGTGGAATGAATGAGTTAATACTCGAAATATTGATTGGTTACCCCTGAGTACGAAGCTCTTAATTTATACTTTCTGCCAATAAAATCGTAGGAAGTGAATATCATTAAATTGAAGGAATAACAAGTGTGAAAAATAGCGACACGTTATTCACTTGTTATTCCTTTGGGATTTTCGTAGGTTTTACAATCTACTAAGTTACCTTCCTTTCCTTTATCCTTGTGATTTCCTGGGGGGAAATAACCTCATAACACCGCTTTGTGAGCCGGTTGCCTCGGTGAGGACCTCGGACGGCAGGTTNGTAGTGAATAGAATTCAGCGTTGAGAAGAAACAATGTAAGGGTGCCTTGTAATTACGTAAGCTTGCTGGATGAAAAAAATGTCAGTTTAACCAACACTCATTCACGCATTGATATTGCCTTTCTCATATCAGTTAACCGTTTAAGTGCGTCAAGGAAAAAACAACTATTCCACTTGAAATGTCATGAAGAAATGAAAATATATCCATGAATGATAATGAAAGAAATATCCATGAAGAAATGAAAGTCTGAAATTAGGTAAATCTTTTGTTCTCACTTCTTTATATGATAGGAATGCATGTATTTACAGTGTTTCTGGCTCATAGGTAGCTTCCGATAATGAATAATTAGATGATCTCCCTAGTGGGTACGCAACCTTGCACTAAATATCTAAAATACGCAAATTCCATTATATTCTTAACAAATCACTAAAAACTTATTTATTATCTGTTAAAACTTATGTTTAGATTCTCTAGAACCTCCTTTCTTCCAATCATCCTGAACTGGTTCTGTATAATTAAATTTTTATCAAGGTTTTTGCTGTGCCCCTGTTGTTTACGCATCCTCAATTTGTACTGCAAAAGGTTTAGCAGAGTGGGGAGGTGAAAGCGGTGAAAAGACTTCTCAAGCTTTGAATTGAAATTATATCTGATAAAAGCATGTCTGAGCAACTCTATTCCATTCCTAATTCTAAGAAACTAATGTCTTTATTATGCATCTTCTGCCTCTGATAAAAATCTACATTTAAGGTTTGAAATGCCTAAAGTAACTAATTCATTTAATTCTGGTGTCTGGAAAAGCCAAAATGATTCCTGAAAGTAGAATGCAAGTAACGGTTTATGCTCTACCACGTCCCAATTTCAACAGCTACGACAGGTTGAATCTCATCTGCCGAAACATCTTTCCGTTGCAAAAACCTTGATCATGGGAAAGGGACCCCATCTCAGCAATCCTACCTTCGCATATCTATTTATTTCTTCGGCAGTAATTTCAAAAATTTTTTGGGAAAAAACTTTAAAAACACTCAACTGGGGCTAAGTGTTCTAAGCCAATGACACTGTGCATTCCCTCAAAGTCAGGAATGGAAATCTATTCTAGACGTATATCTCTGATACTGGACTCACCGCAGGATGAAATCTCTTCGCTTTATTCTTCGTCGTCTTCCCACAATCCTGCTGGTTCATCATCGTTAAAGTTGGATACATATTCAGAATCAGATTCTGGGAAAATTAATTTTGTTTCTGCTTCCTCTATCTTCTATTTCTTGCTTATTTCTAGGTGATAATGATAATTCATAGTAATAAACCAATATTCTACAGTATTAGTTCGATTACATGCTGTTTTATTATATTATTTACCTTCCGAATTTGTATGTTTTCCTACGTTTATACTTTAATAACGATGTATATTCGATAACATTTTACTGTCTAATTATTTGGGAGTATACCAAAAACTTCGAATCACAAAAATATGCGACTTCTTTGAACAACTAGAGAGAAATATCCCTTTTAGACCCATACCATGAGGTATGTGCGAAAAAAGCCACGGGCCGATCTACTTGCCGGCTATTTTTGCCCTTCGGCCCTCTCTTCCCTCATTTGTGATGCTCCTTTATCATAGTAAAAAATTCTCAATGACAATGCACACAAAAATCTGTAATCCGGAGCTTCCCGTTTGTCTCTTAGCGCAATGCAATATGTGAAATGATTTTTGACAGGGAAAACACTGGATGTTAGTTTTTCCGCCGTAGGGTATCTGGTGTTGATGTGTTGCTGAGTGCTTAGTTGCAATACAAGCTGCCGCACTGTCATCCCAATTTGTATCACAATTAATTTTGAGTTCTAACCTTCTCGTGGCTATTCTAAACACTGCTTCGATATCTTTCATGCTTATCCATCGCAGAGGATATGAAGCATTTTGTCCATGCAGCATCATCGGCTTTCTTCTTCACTGTTGCTCTTTTGCTATTGCTTACGTAATACTTTGGTGGGACCAATTGAGTGTGGAACGGTAAAATATGTAGGGAACAAGAAAGGAAAATGAAGATAGTGAGGAGTATGGTCACAATAATCGGCATCACTTTCGATGGTTGGAGAGGACCTCATTTCGGCTTGGGCGCACTCTCAGAAATGTTTAAACAAATTTTCTTTAAACTAATAAAGGAAGGTTGCCTTAAAGCGGTGCATGCGTTTTTAGAATGATTCGAATTGTCGTACGCTTTTTACAGGCCGTGGACTATAGTCTACAAACCCACTCAAGATGAAAAAAAAAATTGTCAAACGCACTCAAAGGGTTAAGAAACGTATTTTTCAAAAGCGGGCCTAAGAACTGAACTGGGAACCTCTGAGAGCTGAATGAATGCCTCTCGCGCAGAGTTGCATCTAAGAGTGTGTAAAAAGGCTTGAAACTTTCTCCCGCAACTCGGTACCGTCAGTGGCTGCGCAGCACATTACATACATTCTTTTTCTTCGGTTATATTCCAAAATGAGGCTAGTAGAACATTAAATTCTATGTATAATCTTAACTACCTACTTCATATTCTACCGAATATACGAGATTTACGGGCATTCCAATACACAAGGCGTTTCGCAGTCTTTAATCGATATCAATGGAAAGCTACTGCAGAGCTTTTCAACCGGTGCACTGCGACGCCCTCTGAGAGCTAGTCGAGAGTTGTGTTTCTTTCCAATAGTTCTCAAAGACGCTGATGTACTATCACAACTAGAAAGACTACTCACAGTAATTCCATCAACTGCACACTTTACACGTTTCGTGAAAATAATGCTTACTAAAATTTTGCCGAGAAAGACGCATCCATTGCGGGCCTTAATAACGTGTTCCGTATTAGCGTCGTTTTATACACAAAGTTTTATGATTAACGCGCTAAGATGAAGTTTTGAAATTTCTCTTAAGTGGATCATAATATTGATTAAAATGCTGAAAAATTTGGAAGCTGCGGTGAAGAAATTAAACTTTATGGTCCTTTAAATCGCATTAAAGGAGTGTGGCAAATATTTAATTACCTCGTAAATGCTTAGTAGGTTATTTTTTCTCTTTAAGGAGCTGTCTATTTTAATGCTTCAACTCTTCCTTAAAAATATTTATTTTAACGAAAATTAATGAATTATAAGGCTTATCGTTTTTCGATGTTCACCACCTACATTTACTTCGAAGGTCAAAAATCGCCCTGTTCGAGTCCACCCAGTGCGAAGTACTAAGCTTTTCAGTTATCTTTATCTATAGTTTAATTTGGGAGATTCCTTCTACGCCACCAAATCTCTTCCTTTTCAGGGTGCCGCAAAATTTTTGTTATCATCCATTAGTGAGGGATATGGTATATAAGCTAAGACCTACCGTAGGGATGATTTTAATAATGCATTTTCCGAATAACATCCAATTTCCAATTCACATCGGTAAGAATTTCGTATAAAGCGATTAATAATATAATTCCTAGGGATTTGTCGCAGTTGAAACCAAACGTTTGGGTAGTGTAGGCTATTCTTTACTCTGACTACACATTACAATAGAAAATGAATCTCCACGTTTCACTTAATATTTTTCCATTATTTCACAGTAATCGATCAAGCGCATACTTGCATCAAAATTTCGCACAGTTGCATTCTATTCCACAAGATTTTTAAGAAATTGCAAATCGAATAATTGCGTAAAATAATTTGGAATATTTGCAAATAGTTCATGTTATAATACCGTGAGACCACCAATTCTGAGTCAAGCATTAGAACTACGAATTCAAACAAAAGAATGGACCTCGAGCGTCGACACAACGAGGATAAAAATACAGCGAAAGCACGCCTTTTAGCGTGGCGCGGTAGCGTTTAAGCGCAGAGCGGACGTATTAGAAAATCGAAACGAAAGAAATGGAAATCAATTTTAATGGTAAATGTTTACGATGGAAATCTAAACATCAGTGTAAGGTGATGTAATGAAACTTACTGATTCCAGCATGCGTATGCCACTTATGTTATCCTACACTGAGTTATTTCTGGGGTGTCCACTTAGATAAGGAAGAAATTAAGGGTATTTTATAGGCAAGTTGACGCATTCTATTTTTGTGAGTAAAACCGTATCATACGGAGGTATGCCAAGGTGTTATTCCTTTCAAGATGCTCATGTTTGAAAATCGTACACATATACCACTTATGTATTTCTAAGCCGAAAGGTAACTTCTACCTCTTATAGATTCGTTCAGAGGTTTTATCTTTCTAAAGGAAATGAATAAATGTTTATTTTCAAG
This sequence comes from Ladona fulva, assembly GCA_000376725.2. NCBI lineage: Eukaryota > Metazoa > Arthropoda > Insecta > Odonata > Libellulidae > Ladona > Ladona fulva. The sequence continues at coordinate 65,832 of KZ310722.1, forward strand.
AGAAACCCATTCAATAAACTCCTATATTGCGGGGTATTTTATAACCTAGACGTAAACGTTTGTATGCCACAGGTCTATCCTTCTCCGAGTTATCTTTTCGGTAGTAATTCGCGTTAAAGAAGTATGCAGACAGGTTCTCTTTCAACGGGATACGATAATTTAATTTTTTGATAATTTTTAACAATCGAATTCTAATCACCATCATGAGGTTGTAAAGTGTATCTTACTAATGCTGGCTTAGGTATGCTGCTTATGTTATCTTCTGCCTATAATTAATTCTATGGCATAGTTATCCCTCTCGAGAAGGTTTTATCGAGGGTAAAAATGTTGGTATTAATTGTTTGGCAGTTTTCTTACAACTTCACGCTACTGAAAGGAATAATATGACACTTACTTCTAATGAATACTAAATCGTTGGTCAAAAAGTAATGTGACCCCCTTTTTTTCACCCAGAACCTGTGTTAGTAATCCGAAATTCCAGGTTCGAATTATATCACGTTTCGCGTGTGCCCGTGCAGTAATTTCAGTTTTTTCCTGCTGATAACATAGTTGTAGGAAGCTTTCAAAGTGGAGTCTGACCATGATAAACATTACAATGTGCTGTGATTGAATTGCTGTGCGTGGAGAAAGGAACGGTAGGGAATGTTCACAAACGTTTGTGCAAAGTCTATGGAACATCTGCAGTCCATAGGAGTACAGTTGGGTGCTGGGTATGGAGGGTGAGTGAATCAGAAGGCGGTTGAAAGTGAAAACCTGGGTCCATAAACAGAGCGAGGACTGGAACCGACAGGGCATACATGCCATAGTGAATCGCTGGTGGAAGGTAATAGAAGGAGATTATGTGGAAAATAGAATGAGCAGATGTGTAATCCTATGTGTAAATTTCATTTTAATAGAATGTATAGTTTTTGAGAAAAATGTGGGGCATTACTTTCTGACCGACCCTCGTTCGTATCTGTCTGCTGCTCTGCTTCCCTAAGGTGTTGCCATATTATTAGGTATGCCAGTCTCTTTCAGCCTTTACGATTCCTAGGTGATGGGTTTAGGCGGTGGAGGTGAATGAGGGGGAGGAGGCAACTGCGTGTAGAGGATGGGAAAAAATCACACGTCGTTCATTGTCGAGGCCTCATTTCCGTTGCAAAGCCTCGCAACGTTACCCCGTTCACTCACTGTCGAAATATTTTCAGTTACGCACATTCTGCATAGCGATTTTGGAGAGTATTTATACCCATTGACAATAAGTGCTCCTCTTAATCATAAACCCGAATGAGCGCAAGAAAAAGTCGCGGATGCTCGACCTACATAAAAAATGAAGTGGCGAACGAAGAGTTGTGGGTTGGGCTGGACCAGTCTAAGGATTTTTTCCTTAGTAGTTTTAATGAAACAAATATTTCATCTTGGCGTTCCACCAAGTTAAGCTAGAGCATATTGATTACATACTTAGTAGTCCTTCTAATTGGAGTCAAACGATGGCCACAATTCATGAACAAACGCTTAAAATATAAGCATCTGGGTATTCTTGTGAGACAGCTTATTTCTTGATAGACAAATTACCAGCCGGAACGAATGAGGTTACCAATTAAACAATGACAGTCTTATTACCTATAATATAATAATATTATATAAATTGGTATCTTTGAAATCGAGATGAATACTATAAATGTAGGTAGAACAATTTTCGCCACATTTACACAGAAAATTGTAAACATTTGAGTGTGTCTGCTGCAGTACTGCTTAAATCTGAGAGTTTCACGTGGCTTGACACAGAATTGGGAGGCCCTACTTCGCCCATCCTTTCCAGAGTTACTGACGCACTTATAATATTTAGTTTAGGTTAACAACCAGGAGGAAGACCGCCGGCATTTGTAACATTTGTACAACTGTAACGTTTGTTAATTTCATTGTCAGTTTAAAACGCACCAATTTAATGGTTCAGAGTGATATAGATTTTGAAAACTGCACCGTCTATCGGATGACACTAAGATAGATCGCTAGCTACGCGTACGTCATTATATTAAGTGGTCGTGTACCGTATGGATTTCTCCGCTTTCAATTTAGTTGGGACAGATACTGTATGAATTCGATTGAAAATAGTGTGTGATTACGATTAACGAAATCGAAATTGTGAAGATAATTTAAAGTAGCTCGGAGAAATGTTTATAGCTAGCAGTCGCAAGCAGAGATGGCAAGGACGATGATTCGTGAAATTATCTCCGACATCATCTAGCCCACATTAAGGGTCTAAAGTGTTCAATCCAAGAACGGGTGAAGTGCTGGACTAAAACGTAGCTCTATATCGTGGTTCACTCCCAGTGTGAACCCGGCTTTAAGATTCAATATATTTGCTTGACTGGTATCGCGTCGCGTATCACATGGAAGGTTTATATTCATCACACTTTCGGGCATGAATTTCAGCGCTAGGATACTGAGTTAAAAAAGGCTGGAAAAACCGGAAAGTCAATTGAGACAAACCGCTGTTGGCAAAAATTGATCAAGAGACACCAAAACTCCAAAAGCCATCAAATGCCAACGAGAAACCCATTGCGAATTTCATTCCCCAAGAGAGCATCTTCAGAGACAAAAGGTGACTGATAGAGAAACGTGGGAGACAGATAGCCAAGAAAAAAACAAAACACTGCAGTTTTGCTGGGTTTCAAAACTTGTCTTATTGACACTCTAGTCAAAAGACATGCAGGCGTTTGCTCCAAGACTGTACTACTTCGTCTCCCCTCGGGGAAGATTCCTATGTTAAATTTATTAAAATTCCCTATTTTCCACCACTCACAAAAGGCCTATCGAAAATTTTCAAACAAAATTAGAGTGCTTTTTCAACGACTTTAATCTTAAAAATGTATGGGGTCCACCAAAGACAAAATTCCTTCTTTACACAAATCTGGCATTTATCAGATCAATTGTCTGAAATGTGATCTTAAGTATATTGGTCAAACTAGGAGGAGGGTCATTACAAAGTTTAATAAACATCAAACTTCAAAGCTGGTAGATTTTCTAATTCCAGTGTTGCCAAGCATATGATGGAGCATGCACACAACATTTCTGTGGCAGATTTAAAATTAATACAGCATTAATCCGGGTTTTAACCCTCGGGAAAATTTTTATATTTACAAAAATTGTAATTACACAATGAACACTGACATAAAATTATATATTTACTGGATTCCGCGGATTGATGCTCTTTTGTTTTTTTCTGCTCCCCCCAACAACCCAGTTAGGCAAGAAAACGCATTTTTTAACAGCGTTTAAATTTATATCTCAATATAGTCTCCTTTCAACTCAATACATTTAGTCCAGCGATATTCTCACATTTTCAAGCCATCCAAAAAATACATTTTGTCGAACTCGGCAAAATAGGCCTCATTGTGGCGATGACTTCCTTGTTCGACGTGAATCGCTTTCCTCCACGCCATTTTTTCATGTTTGCTAACAAAAAGAAATCGCATGGGGCCAAATCTGGAGAATAGGGTGGATGAGGTAGCAATTCGTACCGTAATTCGACTAGTTTTGCTGTGGCGATTACAGATGAGTGCGCTGGTGCGTTGTCATGATGGAAGAGCACTTTTTTCTTCGCCAAATGGGGCAGTTTGTTCCTCAATTCAGCATTGAATCGGTCCAATAAATCAGCATAGTACTGCTCCGTGATCGTCCTACCCTTCTCCAAATAGTCGGTGAAGATGATGCCTCACGAAACCCAAAAAACTGTGGCCATGATTTTTCCGGCCGATGGTACCGTTTTTGCCTTCTCTGGAGCAGGTTTGCCTGGTGAAATCCACTGTTTTGACTGTTCTTTCATTTCTGGCGTATAGTAATGGATCTATGTTTCGTTAACAGCCACGAAACCATGTAGAAAATCTTTCAGATTGCGCTTAATCATGTCCAAACAGTGCTCCGAAGTTGTCATGCGATTCCGTTTTTGCTCCACTATGAACAATCGCGGCACCCATCTCGCCTATAGCTTTCTCATGCCCAATTTTTCGTGTAGGATACGTTGTATGTGTTCAATTGAGATGTTTACAATGTCAGCAAACTCTCTGATCTTCGGTGATGTGCTAGCACGATATCATGGACGTTGTTAACCATATCCTCCGTAGTCACCTCAATCGGACGGCCTGGGCGCTCTTCATCAAAAACGGTTGTTTAGCCACGCTTGAATTCATTAAACCAATAACTGATGGTAGTCATCGAAGGTGCATGGTCCTTATAAACAGCATGCTACTTCACCTTGATTTTCTCACACGTCTTCCATTCCAAAAAAAGAAATCGAATCACTGATCGATATTGCTGTTTCTCCATGGTGCCAGGCAAACACGAACTAGACTAATTTCAACGACTATAAAAACAAAACTATTCGATTAATCCGTCTGAAATTTTGACAGTCATATATCGCCAAACACGGGTACTTATGATGCAGCCCTCGCAAGATTCTACGATCATTTTCCTTTCTTGCAACACTTGTGTATATTTCATAGGACCATTGTTTCTAATTTAATTTTATAAAAGAAACAACCTCTCAAGCCAAGAAAACGCAATTTACGTTCGTCTCTTATAGAAACGTATTATGAGCACCTGGGTTCGAACCCAGGCCTTTACAGAGATAGGAATAGTTTTCCTGGGGGTTTCAGCATCATAGAAACACAGTGCAATCTTTTTCGGATCTCTAAGACAAGTCTGAATTTAATATTCTGAAATAAATAGGACGACGGACGGTAAGAACTTTGCTTTTTATATATGTGATTCATTTGTGTTTCTTGGTTTTCAAGAAATGCTTTTCGTAAAATTTAGAAAAACCTTTTCGAGAAATTCTTCATCTGCGACCCGCGCTCACCTACTGTCTTATTTACGCTGTCCTTGCATTCCTTGTAGTTGTGCTTGTTACAGATTATGATTTCGACAGGTCTAGACTTGCCAATGGGAAGCTGCTCGTTCTCAAAACAGACCTCTTGAAGGGACCCGCGGATTTGGTCCTTGCAGCCTTGTCGAAATGTCAGCTTTCTTCCTTGGTATTTCTTGTTGCCCACAACATTTTCTATGGATTTTCCCTTTAAAAGCTTAAAAATATCTCCGAATCGAAACCCACAACAACACACAGCTACTTTCGTTGCGGCGCAGCACGAAATACCGCGATACTTCGCAACTGCGCCGTGTGAACGTCGACGCTGCTCAGCATCGGTGACCTTGAAAGCGTCTGCCGGCAACTTTCGACGGCTTTTCGAAGTGGATGTGTGTATACAGCAATTTTAATGCTGCCGATGCTTGGCAGCTCGGTTTAGATTTAGATTCATACCCCGCAAGCCGCCAGTGGCTCATGGCAGGGGGTTCTATCGAGCTGAAAGTTTCCAGCAGTAATGGGCGCAGTTTTACGGAAGCGCTGAGGATATAGACGGTAATAAACTATTTGTATCGTTTTGCAGATAACGAATGAATAATACATTCATAATGAAAGCGTTTTGAGTTTTGGTGGCTCTTGATCAGTTTTAGTCATCAGCGGTTTGTCTCACTTGATATAAATTCGAAATTGCGAGAACTTTGCTAAAATACATGGAAAATTCGTAATTTTTTTTCGGAAATAAGAAACCCATTCCATTGACGACCAAGCCAATCGTTGAACGTTGATTTTATGAGTTATCCCATATAAATACACGGGGATAATCAGTTAGCATACGTTTCCATAAGAAATGTACGTAAGGTAGGTTTTCATTTCCTGGCCAGGTTGCTTCTTTTACAAATTAAATTAGAAACAATGGACCTACGAAATCAAGAGAAGTGTCAATAGAAAGGAAAATTATCATAGATTCTTATTTTAGTCGTGAAATATTGATATAGATCCGAACTTTCGAAGATTTTGATAAAACACACGGAAATTTCGTAAAATATTTGGGAAATAAACAACCCATCCCTTTGACGACTAAGGC
>KZ310722.1:71904-89811 GCA_000376725.2 Ladona fulva
GTAAGAAATATGTTGAGTTATTATGATCTTACGACGGACTGTTTCTGGCTTAGGAGGACTAGATATATACGAAAATAGATATATTTTTAAACTAAATTAAGTTCCGTCATGCTTGACGGGGTCGCTTACTAGTACTTAATAAGATGCATTTTACTTTATGATCGATCTTTTCGTAATTTTGAGAAAAGTATATTTTCTAACTCTTCTAAGAGTACTTTTTCATTCGAAGCTTCCTTTAGTTGAGTTTAGAGAAAGTTTGTTTCATTAAAAATTCGATATTCGTTAGGATTCGATTGTCTCCATTTTCATTTAACTTTGTCATTGCATTTCCAGTTTAATAGGGATTTTAAGTCTAATTATTAGAGCTGATAACTGCTAAATGATAATCATAGTTCAGTGAAGATTACTTCGTTAAAGGAAAAATCGGGATGAAAAAGTTGCTATTTCTTCTGGATTTTAGCCTTAAGGGAAGTGTAACCTAATGTTTTGGCACTTGTTCAACGAATTCAGGAGAAGATAAGTTTGTTTTCAGTGTTGTTTGTATTCGCTCCGTAGCAGTTTAAAGCTAACTACAACTAAGCTCGTTTAATTCGTTTCTGATATCTGCGTACCGTCAATGGGTGTAGTCCTTTTCAGGAAGACAAGGTGTAGTTGTTTTAGCTATTTACATTTCATTCACATAGTTTCGTGCACTAATTATATATTTAATAAATTTTGTAATCAAAGTAGAAAGTTATTATCGTTGGGACGTAATAGTAAATTTTAATAGGTATTTTCATACCAAACCCATCATATACAATTACATTTACATTAGTACCCCGCAAGCCGCCATATGGTTTATGGCAGGGGGTGTCCGAACACCGAAACTATTAATAGGCTACCTGAATGGTATTCCTAATGCTATTAGGAAAAGGACATCAGTGATCTGTTCTGGCTGTAATCTCGCTAAATCTGTTTGTCCTCTGGTTTTGGAAACAGCGCTCGCTGAGTACGGGAATCACGATATCGCGTATTTCGTCATGCTAATAAGTACTGAAAATTTTCTAGAAAAACTTTTGCTATTTCTTGGTTCTTCTATCCTTTAAGCATTCCCAGCCGAGGGTTTTGATAATTTCTGATACACTGTTATCGAAACTATAATCTCCCAAAACGAAACGAGCTGCTTTGTGTTGTGCATGCTCTAGCTCCAAGATCAGACCTTTCTCGAGTGATTGCATACTGCGCAACTCAAGCAATGGACTGACGAGCGAGAAATACGCCACCTCTTTGACGCTCGATTGAATACCCCTGAAAAATCTGTTACATAGTCTCAACCACCCTGGTGCAAGCTCCATACTGTCAGTGTGGCTCGCGTAAGAGCTGCCGTCAGGCGGTGCCGACAGCTAACTACAAGGTCATTCCCGGCGTTTTGGCGGTAATCGGAATTCGAAAATATTCAGCTTTTAGTCGTCTACGTAATCTTTCTGTTCAAACCTTGGGCATCACTGCAAAGCATTTCTCTTTTGAAGTGCTAGTATGCTTTTTTTATTCAATTTTGTGATTGAGATTATAAAAACAACATTTTCTGGCAACTACAATGGCTTCCAACTGTAATGAGAAAAGCTGCCTCACTGAAAAATATTAACATATTCAAAATATCCAATTTCTCAAGGAAAACTAAAATATCCCGCTTATCCCACCAAGCATTTAACGAAATAAGAGTTGGATACTGGGAAATGAAACATTTTTTCTAATAACCTGATTACTAACGTTTTAAATTACCTAATTTTAATAGCAGCCTTCCTGTAAAACAAAATGGTTAAATAACTTGAAAGGAGTGAACGATTCAGATTTTAAGATTATTGGGTTTTATTTTCTGTTGGATATAACAGAAGATAAATGTAGTATGATTTGCATTGCATACACAAAATCAAATATATATTTTGAATAGCAAATTCGGATTCTTTGTCTGAGTCGACTTACACCCCTGACACAGCATGATCTGCTTGGTTTCCCCATCACTTCAGTCTGTGCACCAACTTTTAGTCAAAGGAAGCACACCGTTTCCAAAGACCGCAAGAAACACCAACGAAAGGAACTTGGAGCACAGCAAAACTCGCTCGACCACACGCTAGGATTGTTTCCGTTGAACTGATAGTATAAATCAGCTTAACCAATCACATTGCTTAAATCGCAAACAGCTAGGAGCTAAGAAAGATAAGTGCTTAGATAGTTAGCTGTCGGCACCGAATAGATGGCACTACATACGCTACCATTTTCCTCCATAAAGCTTTCACCAGGGTGGTCTCAAACTACTACCGGTTGACCGCACTATATCTTAAATGTGCCTTTTAAATGATAAGTTACTACTGAAAAGGACTCCTGAATATTTATACTGACTTACAAATTCTAACTTTACGCAAATAATGTGATAGGGGGTTTGGCTTAAGGCTAATCATCCCGGCAAAAGTTGCGATTTAATTTCAACAGATGGCAGCACCACCAGGGTAAAATTTACAATAAAACTCAATTGTGAACGGTTCATCCAATTTTCAATCTGCAAAATGTTTTGTACATCAGAAAACCATATAATTTTCGCTATGCAAAGAAAAAAATTTACCTCACATTCTTACCAGTTTTTTTTTCATTTTCGGTCTTGGTCGGATCTCTGAATATCACCGCATTTGCTGGTACGCAATAGACCCCTACCATTCAAAGTCTTAACCATTTCTTCTCAAAAATCTTCTGCTATGGATAAATTCCCTTACGCACTTTTGCCGGGATGATTAGTCTTAAGTTACGGTTCGGGCAGTGGGTCATACACATATTGCTGCACATATTTCTACGTTCAAACAGTAGAGTAATCTTATAGAGGACTCGCGTTCATTCATGTGAATTGTCTTTTTGACTTAGGATGCAACGACCCAGTTGGCGCTGCGCGTCGTTGCATCTGGCTTCGTGCGGAGACGTCGAAAGTTGCCGGTAGAGGCCTTCAAGGTCACTGATGCTGAGCAGCGTCGATGTTCAAATGCATTTGTTAACGCGATTTTTAACGCGAAAGTAGCTGTGTGTGGCCGTAGCTTATCACCGGTCGTTCGAAATCGTTTGCAACTATTTCTTATCGCTTTAACTGAAAATTTGCCGTCATTTTGTTGAAAATATAAATACTCAGCTGTGAGAGAATCTGCAGTTTTTGTATTTTTGGCTGTTTTCGATATGCAGCGGCTGACGGAGGCAACGTAATGAGTGAGTAGCGGTGCTTCGATATTTGCGGTGGCCAGACTGGAGTGGCTTCAGGAGACTTTTTGCAGTTAAATTTCCTGTGTTGCTTTAGTGCAATTAATGAAGAAAGCCTTTAATTCTATGGTTTTGAAAATCTTCAGTGATTGTGGTATTGTATGTTTTAAAGTAAGCGTATTAAAGTCCATCTCTCTCTAGCACCGAGTAATATTCGAACTTAAAGGTTTTATATGCGTGTGAGTGAAATTTCACAATATTAAATAGATTCTCAGGGTTAAAAAGTGTGGAATACTTTTTTATATTAGGTAGAATGGAGATTTTAATTTAGGTTGGTAAATATGGATTACAATAGGTCTAGTAGTTGTAGGCATGGGGTAAAAAGGCCATTGTCATTGCATAAGTATACGGGTAATATAGAATTTTGATTTTTTAATAAATGCGGAATTTGTTCTTTCAGTTTTCTAATTAGGATTTGCCATAAATAAGGAGTGAGGATATAATTAAACACATCAAGCGATACGTGGTGAAACAGCTCCATAATTTATTAAGGATTATGAAACAAAATTTGACCATCATCTGGCTATCAGATACCAGATATCATTATACTGATTACTACATCGAAACCGGTCACGTTTGTGTTTCTTCGAATTAGCGGGCTCAGTCACATTTTTTTCATAATCCTTAGGAAAAAAGTGAGGATATATTTAGATTCAGAATGGGAGAGTATATATTTGTGTCAGTTCCATAGATTCTGCTTAGGAATTTTTCATGAATATATCGGAGGATTGAATCGAGAGCTATTATGGACTCAGTGCTGTTGACTGATGGCTCTAGACACGGAAGTGATAAGATTGAAGAAGTGTCAGGCAAGAATGCGTGATATCTCAGTGGTTACGAAACACCTACTCTGATAGATTTGTGAAAAGTGAATTGGTCGAAGTTTGGACAGTTTACTGTGCAGTTGCTATGCCGATGATGCGATTTTGGTCGTAGAATCACCACAAGTTTTAATGTTGCTATCTAGTGTGGCTAAATGTTGAAATGGACTATGAGTAAGGGGTTACATGTTCCCAAAATTAAGGATCTTGTGTTCTATCGTATGAATGAATCAAACGATTGAAATTTTTGGATGGTCTGCGAGTTAACGGAAGCGGTGGATCATTTTATGAAATCGAAAGAAGTTAGAGAGATCGAAGAATGTATAGAGAAATTAAGGCTTGTTTTCACAAGCAGAATAGTGGAGACTTTATATGCTAAGCGATGAACTAACTCGAAAAATTGCTTTATGTCGCAGTGTGATTACATTCACCTAGTTGCATGAGAAATAAACTTGGATTTTTTTGAAGGAATGAAAATTGCGAAGATAGAAAAGTATGGAACAGGATTGGGAAGCGGTTAGCTTGCTCATTAAGAGAGAAGATCGAGGGATTGCAATTAATTGGCTTTTAGCTCGACACTACATCCAATATGTATGTATGTATCCAATATCTCGAACTCGAACGGACGTTCACATTTTGACTCAACGTAATTTGAGGAAGAACGAAACTATATCGTTTTTTCGAAGATTTCTTGATTCATGTTGTTTTCGATTTCAGGCCATTAAAGGTGATGTCTACATTAGAGACAGTCGTTTCACGCGTAGAGATAGTTTTCTGTGTTGATTTCCTTTTCGTGTCTTACCCCAAATTAATATTTTTTGTTATCCGTGACGTCAGCAGCCCAGCAAATGCTCGTGGATTTATGCAAAAGTGAGGTTATTAACGTTTCAATCGAAATGTCCCTAACGTTCACCTTCCGTTTCTTTTTACGACGTAAGGTCGCCTCCGCAGTTATTTTTGCTTAAAAATTATACCGCAGTTATCCTTCGCTACTCTTTTACACTTCGGTTCAGTCCGAAACTCCCGAGTTCCTTCAACTTCCCAATTATTACTCATTCTGGGGCCCCTCAAACTTGAACCATTGCGTAATTTACGTCATCTGGTTTTATTCTCACTCTGCGTTAGTTTAATTTTTCATCTCTGTTCATTTTTCTTCTCATCTCACCTCATTGGTTGGCCACCATCTCGCTCTCGGATTCCCTTGGAAAATCCATATCCGCCTTGTGGCGGTCGCGCATGCGTTCTCTCCTCATTGAAAGCGACAGTCCACAAAATTAAACGATTATGTTTAAAACGTTTATATTCCTGTCTTCTGCGAACCCCATGGCTAGTTTACAGTCCGAACAAATTGTCCGGCCCTTGACGTCATTATTTCAAACTTGCCCTAAGTTGGAGCTGGAATCGCTGTTTCGGAAATTCAAGGATGGAACTCACGAAGGGTTCGGCCCGAGGATACGGGAACTGTTTTTAGAAAGTTAAGGTCCTTGCGGCAACATGCCTCGGAAGACTAAACGAAAATATTTGAATGGTAGAAAACTTCCACCTTGACTTCGAAGGTTATTCTGATATCGGATATATTTTTGTGGGGGTTGAGTTTTGGAAACCTCCGAGGCTTTCATTATTTTGCTCGTTTGTGATGCGCCAAAGCGGCCATCGAATCGAAATCGAAAATCAAAGGGGAATCGAAGGGTAATTTATTTGATTTCGATTGAATGAATCCATACCGAGGGCCATGCGCTATTTGCGGAATTCCGAAAATACGTGTGCAAAATGGAAGTACGTAAATCGTTATAACTCTCAATTTTTTCTGTTCCACCATGCAGCTTCTTTATCATGAGGCCTCGCCTGTAAAATTTGCATCAGCCCCGCTCCTTCACTGGCCGTTGTACAATGTTACACTTACGGATACACTGGGATATACAATCCCTGTTCACGTGCACCATATTAATAAGGTACATACAACTATAATCAATTGCCCACTCTTGTTTTTAATGTGCCAGATTAGTCGGAAAGGGTATATTTTTGCTCTTCGGGGTATGACTTCCTGAATAGATACCTTTCGTTTTTCTTTTCTGATATCAATTTCCTTTGTTCAATTACTTCGATGTTTATCTCACTCTTATGGCGTCGAAGGAACGGAATGAAGTACCAATAAGAGAGATCGCCGAAGAGATGAATGCTTAGTTGTACATTTCTATGCTGAAAATAATTGTTTAAGTTAAATGTCGGTTCCCAAAGAGAGATTTGCTTCCTTCTGCTCAGTCGGAATGACCACCTGATGATGGCCTAAAGGGTTGAAAACATGGTCGTGTAATCAAATATTGTGGTAACGGTAGAAGCGTTTCTTTTCCTTATTCTTTATGAAGAACTACCACTAAGTCGAGGCCGAATTATAGATTGTGCTTGTCAACCATATTTGTTTCTTTATTAGTAATGGTAAAAACTCCTAAAACCATCAAAAGAAATTCTTTTGATGGTTTTACGTGAACAGTTTTAGGAACATACTCTGAAAGTTTCGAGCATATCCTTCTTACGCACTTGTGGTGTTCCCCAGTAAGCGTTTGCGGGAGCTAACTACTAGATGAGTTCGTTTTGCGCTCGTTATGCATAGGGACCATCTTTAAATGATGTAACACATCTGTGAATATGTGACATGTGAGGAGGTAACACAATGTGATTTCACAATAAGTAAAATTTTCTTCATCTACATACATAAGTACCCTGCAAGCCGCCTTTCGACGTGTGGCAGGGGGCGCAAGCACCATGACTCTACTTCACTAATCGATTGCTTTCGTGTATCGTTCGCGGAAAAGATGAATTCTTGAAACGACTTGTTCTAGCATCTATTTCTCTGATTTTCCTCGCAGTATCAGAACGGCCTATATAATATGGTGGACGTATTATGTCAGCTACATCATCTGTGAACATGCTTTCTCTAAATTTATTAAGTAGATTTATCCTTTGTTTATGCCTTCTATCTTCTAAAGATTTTCATCCCGCGTCCTGAAGCATTTGAGTAACACTCACTGACTTGTCCTAACAATTCTTTACAAAACGTATCGCCTTTCGCTGTACTTTTTCTAATCCCCGAATACAACATTTTCCTGCAGGGTCCCATACACTACACGCATATTCCAGGTGAGGCTTGACCAACGCAACGTAACATCGCTCACGGACGTTTTCTTCGCTCCTACCAACAATTCTCTTCACGAAGCCAAGTTTCTTAAGCGCTCGATCACATATATTACGGATGTGGGTACCCCAGGTTAAGTTATTGGTGAGGGTTACTCCAAGCTATTTCACCGTTTCTACTGTTGATAAAGTTTTCCCTCGGAGATTACGAATAATTATTGGCATTATTTTTCCTTTGGAAGAAGTTGATTACTGAACATTTGTCTATATTGAGCTCTAGTTGCCAATCATCGGACCATTTCATCATTTTATCTAAATCACACGATAGGGTTAATCTATCCTCTGAGATTCCCATTTCCATATAAATCACCGTGTCGTCCGCCAATATCCTAACTTTACTATTAATATTATTGTTAAGGTCGTTGATGTACACTAAAAATAGTAACGGTCCGATCACACTTCCTTGTGGCACGCGTCCTAGGACACAGACTCATGTTTTTCCTTTATCTCTCTCTCTCTTTCCCCACTTTCATGGCTTGCTAGCAAGAAACTCACTGCCTGTCACTTGGGTTGAGTCCGAGGTGGTAAGATTTATGTGTAACTGGGTCTACAATTGATCGACGTCTACGAGATAGGTGCTATTTCACCAAGAACCGGTAGGCCTCTAGGACAGTCGTAAAATATTCAGCTAAATAGAGGACACTCAACAGATTTAAATCAAATTTACCGCTAAGAAGGGGAATCGTAAGAAGTAAGCAAGATGTCGTGAGAAGGGAATAAAGGGAGGCGCAGAATTACGGTCCCGATTGTGGCATCACCGTCTGCATTATTACGTGTTGGAAGATGTCATACCAAGAAATAAATTTACGGCTTTTCCTTGGTTTAAGCAATTGACCTAGCCTATTTGTCTACGAGAAGTGGAAGTTGACTAATCAAATTTATATACACTACACCACAATCAATAACACATACGACCCGGGTTGCGATGCATGGCATCATCATCAGGTGACCTGACGTTGTCAACTTCCTTTTGTTGTCATGAAATACCACGAGCCTAAGGCGAGCACTATTGATAGTATTTTGTCAACGTTTATATCAGCATCGTTTGAATTATTATATACTTCTCTTAAACATGACGAAAACTAGAGAGAACAAGTAAAAATATTAATTAAAGTAAGTATGAATCCGAAAGTAAACATGTTCCGTTTTAAATATTTTAGGCTGTAAAATAATGATTAAAAATAAAATGAGTCTTCTCGGAAAGTATCTTTTGTTGAAATTGGCTGACAGAATTCTAAGATCTAATTCGCATTGGTACGTAATAAAATAGGGACGAAACGTATGGTATACACACTTATAATTATAATCCGATCTTCTCTCTTGGAGCGAATTCAACCCGAGGGATTTTATCATAGCCGTAACTCTACTGTCGAACCTGAAATTACCAGTGATGAAGCGATTTGCTCTACGTTGGACAATCTCTATATCTGAAACTAACCCTACTTCATGTGAATCCCAAACCGCGCAGCAGTATTCGAGACTAGGCCTAATGAGGGAAAAATAAGCAATTTCTTTGACTTTTGATGAACATCCTCTCAGGGTTCTACTTGTCAATCTCTGCATTCTATTTGCTTTTCCTATAATGTCACTAATATGTTCTTTGAACTATAAACTACTGTTGAGTGTAACTCCTAGGTGTTGATTATGCCCCCCAACTCTAGTTATCTATAGTTATGGACTAGTTATCATTAGCGGGTGAGAAGCGACTAGTAAATCAAGTATGTTGCCTTGACCTGTACGATTCGTCCGAATCATATTCATGTTAATTTGTTCAAGGCCATACAGCGAGAATATATCAATTAATTTCTGCGATAACCTTTCTCTCTACTGAAGTTCGAACATGTCACATTCTCCCAATTAATGTGAGGTAGGTTAAAATCTCCTAAAACAATGATGGGGTCCTTCATTTTCTCTCTAATTATATGTAAAGACTCGAATAGGTCTTCTAAGCCGTCGAATTCGCCATCGGGAGGGCGGTAAAAGGAACAAAAAAGAATTTTACTTCCATTCTTTCAAAGAGCCGAGCACCATACCATTTCGCTCGAGGTACTAACTATAGGACCTTCGCGTTGGCTATTCAAATGATCTAAACTGCTATAAACACTCCACCGCCTATTCTGCACAGTCAATCTTTTCGATGTACGACATAGTTCGGAGGAAAAATCTCGCTCGATGAGATATCTTATATATGAGGTATATAGTCGGGGTGAGCATCTCGGGAGAGTGTCTGTTAAGTCTGGGAAAGCTGAGGAGGAACGTAGTCCCAACGAATTATATACCCGTTGGGCCAAAAATGGCTGCGCCAGCATACAGTCAGAGTAAGGCCTCCCGAGAGGGCCCGTCAGCCGGGTTGGCCTCGGAGGGAACGTAGTCCCAGATCATCAAGTGACCATTTTGCCATTTTCTTTTGCAACCAAAAAACATCGAAAAGTCTTATTTCGCCTTCCACTAAAATTCCGTTGTTCACTAGATCTTTGATGGTGTCGTCCATGGTTTTTGAAGCACTTGTCCTAGCAAAACTACGCACTGCCCCTCGAGGAGGGGGAATCAGTGCACCTTCCTGCGCTAAGTTATTATGCCACTCGGAACCAAAATCAAATGGAGAAATTGTACTCACATTTATTGGGTCAATCCCCGTTATGTCTTTGCGACCTGGACCAAGGACTGGAGCCATGCTGGTCAATGTTGCCTCCTCCTCTTCCTCCCGGTCTGTTTGTCCCTGGTCGTTCTCGTTGCTGTCCTCTTCCTCCTCTGTGTTGGGCTCCCTGGATCCAAGGGAACACAAGACCGGATCGCAGATCCTTGCCCTGATTTTTGAGAAACTAAAGGTGCTGATCGGAGGGCCTGGGAGCTCCGCTCCTATCTCTTATCGGAGGAAAGCCAAGAGTTCCGCTTCTTCTTGACTTTCCACGGAATCCTCGCCCCGCCAGCTCGGAGCCGGCTCTTGGACAAGTGGCGAGAGGGCAAGATCCTCTTCTTCTTCTTCCAGATTACTTTCTGGAAGATTTCCTCCTCTGAGTCGAAGGACGCGCCGCCTGTGGCGCGGCCGCTTTCCGAAAGGGCTGGTAGCTCGGCGGTATCTGCGGAGGCGGTGCTGGCTGAAATCCCGGAGGCAAAAGAAGCGTCTCCGCTGCCGCCGTCCTCTGTAAGTTGATGGCGTTGTGCCATCCAAAGGTAAGGGCCGTCAAAAGTTGTCTGGCCCGGTTGAAAGCGTGGAACTGTGAGTGAGCGGAAAGTAGGGGCCATTCAGACAGAAGATGTAGAATACAATTCGCGTCGTGAAGGTCCCTACCGCTAATCTTCTGGGCTGCGACAAGGGCCATCAGTTCAGCCCCGATGGCGTGTACTTTAATGTCCGGTGGCGTGTCCATGCCTGGCTGTGGCTGCGGCCGGAGGCTGGCAAAATCCGGGGACCCCGTAGGTCCCTCCGGGGACGGTGCAGTGCTAGGGCAAGCCGTGGTGCAGGTTGCTGGCTGAGGCTGAGTCGAAGGGTTGTTGGTGGAAAAGGCTAAAGCGGCAGCCTGTGCAGCGACTTAACGATGCGCTCGAAGTCGCTCTCCGAGAGGTGCAAGGGGATTCTTGTCCACGTCGAGGGGAGGTGGGAGGCGACAGCGTTGCCCCCCCTCGAAATTTTGAGCGGGTCTTCTTTGGTGACGTCATCACTATACGTTCCTCCTCAGCTTTCTCAGACTTAAAAGACACTCTCCCGAGAGGCTCACCCCGACTATATACCCGGTTGGCCAAAATGGCTGAGCCAGGATTCAGTCAGAGTAAGGCCTCCCGAGAGGGTCAGCCGGGTTGGCCTCGGAGGGAACGTAGTCCCAGGTCATCAAGTGACCATTGTATTTTATTAGGCAAAATAAGTACAATTGTCTAAGAAGAACATTTTGAAATATCAGACCACGTCCAAAAACCAAGAACCTTAACCAAGAATAATCACCTCTAAATACATCAGATATTAAAAAACTAGGCATATTTAAAATAAAACAAATATCCAGGAATGCGCTGTTTGTCACGTAAACACAACCTGGCGGTACATAACAGATTAACATGTTGCTGCACTCGTTCAATAGTTTTCTCCTTCAAAGAAACAACACTTTTATATAAATCAATCAATACTCCTAAATAAACCAAACTTTTACAAGGTTTTAGAATGCACTTCCCTTCATTTAGCGTAATTCCCAATTCTGTCGCAAAAAATTTTACTATTTTAGACAATAAAAAGTCACTCAAACTGTGGGAATATATTAACCAATCAACAAAGTAAACAATTGTGGATACATTAAACTTTTCACTCAAAACTTGGGCCACTTTTTTTCCATATCGTTGTATCACGTATGGAGCCAGGGAATGCCCCTTTGGTAGTCGTGTAATCCTGTGTTTTCCTCCGGTAAAAGATCCCGTAACACTGCTGAACACTTTCCGCAAGGGGGAGTTGATAGAACCCGTGCTTGAGATCTAACTTGATTAACCACGAATCACTTGGTATTATTTTAACGGCATAAGCCCCTAAGTACGAATCTATCTTTGGCCGCCGATTTTTTTGCCGTAAAGTCCCGGTTTGGACACTATGGAAAAAAGCGGACATCCATTCTAGGCATCATGGGTTGGATTCTAGGAGGCCCCAAAAACGGCCATTTTCCCATAAGAATGCATTGAGCGCATTTTCAAAAATTCATTTCACGTACATAGCGTAAAGATAGAACGTTGAAAATTACGGAATCGTTTGAAAATGATTTTATCTTCCCTTTGCCGCGAATGCTTTATACCTAATGGCCCCAGGTTCGATGCTAGGTAAATTCTTAGTGCAAAAGTTTCAAGAAATCATTATGGGTATTTTAAGGTAAGATAGAACGTTCAATTTCACGTCATCGATACAGAGCAAACACATCTACAGTATACTTAAAGGTTTTTACCTAAAGGAGGTCCTAAGTTCAATGATATATAATATATAATTTATATGACCTAAGTTCATGAATTCGTTTATGGTATTTGGCGTTAATATAGAAAGTTGAATTTCACGGCTTTCTTAGAATAGATGATTGTCTATCGTATGCAGTAAAGCTTTTGCCCTAAAGGCCCAGGTGCGATTCCAGGACCATTCGAATGACCGAATCTTCAAAAATTCGTAACGGTATTTCCCAGGCAGGTAGAAGGTTGAAATTCGCTACATCTATAGAAGATAGGGAGTTCTATCGTATGCCGTAAGGATATCTGTCCTAATAGACCCAGGTTCGATGCTAGAACAAATCGTATGGACGTATTTTGAATAATTCGTTTAGGGTATTGTAATTGGTGGATGGCATTATGTTTGTAGCAGGTGGAGTGTTTCATGAGGTGTACAATGCCTTAGTTAATCTATCCTACATTAAGCTTGCAGTATGCAAGCTACTTTTACTCGTATATACATATAGGTATACTGAAGATGAGGCAGAAGGAATTGCCTCACTGAGCAGGCGATTTTTTTGCCGTAAAGGCCTAGGTTTGGACACCTAGGGAAGAAGCGGACATCCACCCTAGGCATCATGGGTTCGATTCTAGGAGGCCCCAAAAACGGCTATTTTCCCATAAGAATGCATTGGACGGGTTTTCTTACATTTTTCGGAAATTTGTTTCAGGTACTTCCCGTAAAGCTAGGGAATTGAAATTTTAACTTCAAGTGCAGGAAGTGATTCTCTTCCGCGTACTGAATAGACCGTTCCCAAAATGATCGTAGGTTCGACACAAGGTCGATGTAAAACATTCAAAGGACTTAATTCCCAAGGACCAGGGAAATTAAAGGTATTTAATTGCTTATCTGAAGCAGATTACACATCTGGTCAGCAAATTTATCTCATTCTCCCAGAGATACCGCCCCTTTCAAACCTACGCGATGCGTGATCAGCGTTACCTTTGACATAAACAGATTGTCATTTTTTTCTAAAGCTGCCGACGATTCCATTATAGGAGGTCCCAAAAACTGTACTTTTCCCGTTCAAATGCATTGAGCGCATTTTCAAAAATTGATTTAGCGTATTTTGCATTAAGATACAACGTTGAAATTTACGGAGTGGTAGAATGTATTTTTACCTTTTTTTGACGCATGAGCATTATCGCTAATAGCTCCAGGTTCGATGCTACGTAAATTCTTTATGCCAAAATTTCAGAAAATCATTTAGGGTATTTCCCAATAAGATAGAACGTTGAAATTTACGTCACCAATTGAGAAAATAATTATCTATTGTACGCCTAAAGGTTAATGTCCTTTTTAGTCCTTTGTTCGATGCTAGAGCAATTCGTATATCATAATTTCAAGAATTCATTTAGGGTATTTTGCGTTAAGATGAAAAAGCGTAATTCACGGTGTTGTTAGAGTAGATGACAGTCTATCGAATGCCGTACAGATTTTTTCCCTGTGGGCCGAGGTTCGATGCTAGGACAGTTCATATGACCGAATTTTCAAAAATTCGTTAGGGTATTTCCCGGTCAGGTAGAAGTTTTAAATTCGCATCATCGATAGAAGATATGGATTTCTATAGTTTGCCGTAAAGATATTTGTTCTATGGGCCCAGGATCATAGCTAGGACAATTCTTATGGACGTATTTTGAATAATTCGTTTAGGGTATTCTAGTTGGTGGATGATAGTCCGTTTATAGCAGGCGGAGTATTGTAGGTGGTGCATAATGCTTTAGTTAATCTATCTTATGTTAAGCTTGCAGTATGCAAGCTGCTTTCTCTCGTATATATATCATCATCATCAGCCATTTTCAATCCGACGTCGGATGTAGGCCTCTCCAAGCGCTTTCCAATTCTCTCTATTCTGAGCCTCTCGTTGCCATGTTACCCCTAAATACTGAATGATGTCTCTGTTCCATCGGTCCCTTGGTCTTCTTCTTGGTCTCTTCACGTCTCTTGGTATCCAGTTCAGAACTGCTGATGTCCATCGGTTGTCGTTTCTCCTTGCAACATGGCCTGCCCACATCCATTTCAGTGATCTTACCTTATCTATGATGTCTGTCACTCCTGTTATCTTCCTAACCCAGGTGTTGCGTTTCCTGTCTCTTCTTATGATTCCAACGATACATCGTTCCATACTTCTTTGTGTAGTGTGAAGTCGCTGGGATACTGCTGCGTTAAGACCCATGTATCACTTCCATTTGTCAAAACTGGTAGAATGTATTGGTTGAAGACCTTTCTCTTCGAGACCATTGGCATTTTCGACTTCAGAATATGGGCTTTTCTTCCGAAGGCACTCCAGCCTAGTTTCATCCTTCGATTCACTTCATTAATCCTGTTTTTCTCTCCTGTCGTAACCAGTTGTCCTAGGTAAGTGTACTCTGAACAAACATCAAGGGGTACCTCTTGTAGTAGGATTGGTACTTGTGCTGCAAAAGAATTATACATTACCTTAGTTTTCGATAAGTTTATCCTGAGTCCTATTTTCTGCCCAGCCGCGTTCAGTTCTTGAAGTCTTGATGCTAGATCTTCACCGTTGGTTGCGAAGAGTACTATATCATCTGCGAAACGCAAATGACTGATGTGCTCTCCATTGATCCGTAGGCCTCTTTCCTCCCAGTCTAAGGTTTTAAAGACTTCTTCCAGAACGGCTGTAAAAAGAATTGGTGAAAGGCAGTCGCCTTGTCTCACTCCCTTCTCAATCCGGAATTCCTCTGTTTCTTCATGCAGCATTACAGAGGCTGTGGCGTCCTTGTAGATGCTGCGTAGAAGTTGGATGTACTTTGTATCTATCCCTTGTTTCCCCAGTGCCTCCAGTGTGGAGGAGGTACTTACCGAGTCAAAGGCCTGGGCATAATCCACGAAGCAGAGTACTAGTGGCATCTCGTATTCGTTCATTTTGCTGATAATTTCTTGCAACGTGTGGATGTGGTCCATAGTGCTGAATCCCTTGCGAAATCCAGCTTGTTCTCTGGGCTGGGCAGCTGCCAGGGACGTCTTCAGACGTGCAGCTATTACTCTCATGAATGTTTTGTATATAACAGGAAGGAGGCTTATGGGGCGATAGTTCTTCAAATCTTCCTTGCATCCTTTCTTGTGCTAATGGATAATCTTCGCATGGTTCCATTCCTTCGGAATTCTCCCTTGTCTAAGGCAATTAGAGAATAGCTGCGCTAGGACCGAAGAAATTTCAGTAACACCAAGTTTCAGATATTCTGTTAAAACTCCATCCGCTCCTGCTGCCTTTACATTCTTTATTTTCTTGATAGCCTCTGTTACTTCTTCTAGGAGAATAGAGGGGGCATTTTCTGAGTTTTGTGTTTCTTCTTGGATTTCCTCTTCCACACTTCCGGTCTTGTTGTATAAGTTGGTGAATAATTCTGTTACTGTCACCAGTATTGCTTGTCTTCTGGAAGTTGTTGTGCCATAAGGAAAACGGGTAAGGGTGACTTGGCGCAAGATGGTGCGCACCCAGGGGAAAAAAAACTTCCTTGCCCAAAAAAAAACGTCCTTGCGCACAAAGTATCTCGAATGGCTTGGAGAAATGTTCTGCCGGGATAGCTCAACGGACAGAGCACCCGACCGGCAATTGGGAGACCCGGGTTCGATTACCGGTCCCGTCAGACATTTTTCAAATCCATTCTTCCTTGGGTTTTTTTGTCGTGCCATCTTCTTTTTCGACGACCAAGATTTGTTTCTTTCCCATTGCTAGGCGATGTCTGAACCTCTTCATACTCTTGTTGCTCTCTATAGCCTCTTGCACAATTCTTTCGTTAAAATCCCTCACGTCCACCTTCATTGCATCTCTGATAGACTTGTATAGTTCGACATATTCGATATTTTCCTTTGGCAAGTCTGAGTGTTTCAGTTTCTTTCGCTGTCTCATCATTTTCCTGGTTTTTTCGCTGAACTTCTTATCCTTTCTTCTTTTTGGTGCACATGTTACTTCTTTTGCCGCTGCCTTCACGACTTCCATGACTTCGGCTTCCAGTACTACTTCTTGAAGTGCTGAAAATCTATTTCTAAGTTCCAGCTGGAACTCTTTCCTATTTTCTTCTAATTTTCTAATACTTACCTCCTGTTTCCTGCTTGAGACCAACATCTTTCGCTCCATTCTGAGGTTTACCTTCATTTTGCATCTAACTATCCTATGGTCACAAGCGGTGTTGAAGTTGTTTAGTACCTCACAATTAGTAACTGGGTAGAGTTTGTTAACCAATATGTAGTCTATTTCGTTTTTTACTTCATTAGGTCCTCTCCAAGTCCACTTCCTTGTAGGATTCTTCTTGAAATATGTGTTTGTTATGTACATATTGGTGCACTCTGCAAACTCTACCAGGCGGTGACCTCTTTCATTTCTCTGTCCGAGTCCGTTTTCTTGCAACCACATCTGCTTCCTGCTGACCTACACGAGCGTTGAAATCGCCGATGATGATTTTATAATAGTGATCTTTCTTGTCATGTTCCGTGCCGAGAGTCTGGTAGAAATTTTCAATTTCCTCTTCGTTACTTGCTGCTGTTGGTGAATAAACTTGGATAATTGGAACAGAGTAACGCTCGTTTATACTTAGGATTAGCTTACATATTCTGTCAGATACCCTTTCTATTTTCTCAAAGTTATTTTTTCCATTTCTTATTAATCAAGAAGCCAACTCTTCCAAGTCTTCAATCCTTAGTTCCCCGATAATAGAATAAATCATCTTCCTTGAGCGTAAACAGTTCTTCTGAATTTCTTCTTACTTCATTGAGTCCGATGACATCCTATTTATCTTCTCTGCTTCATTGAGTAGTTCCAGGAGTCGATCTTCGCTCTTCAAGGTGCGGCAGTTGTAGGTTGCGAAGTGTAGGGGGTTATTTCTATTCTTCATGATGGACCTCTGTAATGCCATCACCTCCCGGACATCCGAATTGGTGGTGCTTTTACTTCCGGATAAATTTCCATTACAGAAGCTCCTCATGATAAATTGTAATTGCGCCTGGAGGGTAAAAGACAGTGATTCTCCAATCTGCCTCACTATTGGTTGCTGGTGAACGGATGAGTGCCACTCATCAATGCCAAAAATCGATGTCTAACTGTGGAAGGATGCGGTAGGGGGTCAAACAAATGACTATATCTCAGCAAATATTTCATCGATGGATGTAAAACTTGGGAAATGTTCATAGAGGATAAGAAGTTATGTTCACAGAAAATTTCATTGAAATCGGTGATGGTCGAGCGGGGATTGTTGGTCCACATGACATGGAATGGCGCATCCTGACTTTTCTAAAATTCGTTTAGGGTAAAGGAAAGGAAGGTAACTTAGTAGGTTGTAAAACCTACGAAAATCCCAAAGGAATAACAAGTGTGAAAAATAGCGACACGTTATTCACTTGTTATTCCTTTGGGATTTTCGTAGGAATTACAACCTACTAAGTTACCTTCCTTTCCTTTATCCTTGTGATTTCCTGGGGGGAAATAACCTCATTACACCGCTTTGTGAGCCGGCTGCCTCGCTGAGGACCTCTGACGGCAGGTTGTGCCACTATGTGGAGACTGCCAGTCTTGCTCACAAAGCATTCCCTTAACAGTGTGAGAGAGACGCGGCACGGTAGTTCAGTGGTTAGAATACCTGCCCGGAAAGTGGGAGACCTGGGTTCGAGTCCCAGTCGTGTCGCTATTTTTCACACTTGTTATTCCTTTGG
>KZ310722.1:93811-108885 GCA_000376725.2 Ladona fulva
GGAGTTACACTCAGCAGTAGTTTATCGTTCAAAGAACATATTAGTGACATTATAGGAAAAGCAAATAGAATGCAGAGATTGACAAGTAGAACCCTGAGAGGATGTTCATCAAAAGTCAAAGAAATTGCTTAGTTTTCCCTCATTTGGCCTAGTCTCGAATACTGCTGCGCGGTTTGGGATCCACATGAAGTAGGGTTAGTTTCAGATTTGGAGATGGTCCAACGTAGAGCAGCTCGTTTTGTCACTGGTAACTTCAGGTTCGACAGTAGCGTTACGGCTATGATAAAATCCCTCGGATGGTATTCGCTCCAAATGAGAAGATCGGAGTATAGACGAAACTTTTCGACAATTTCATCCATTCAGAATTTTTGGATGAAGTGGAAGACATAGTTATTCCGGTAAACAGCGAGCGCGATCTCCGAGAGGCGACTACCAAGCGTTACAGGGAAGTAATCGCTATAACAGATTGTTACTTCTGGTCGTTTTTTTCCGCAGAGCATTAGAGATGCAAACACGATGGATTAGGTTAGGTCTTTGGTGTTGCTACACCCCCTGCCATGCGCCACTGGCGGCTTGCGGGGTATAAATCTAAATCTAAACCCTTACCTGGAGGACCAGGAGTTTGATATCGGAGTCATCTTCTCCTAGGCCAGCTGCCTGCACTACGGCTGTAGATTCTGACCTAACCTTGGTGTGGTTCACCTTTAGTCTGGCTTTTCACCTGCGACCTTACCAGCTTGGGTAACCCTATAGGGAGCTAATACTCCCGCTGGCCTCGCTCTCAAGGTCATTAAAGCACACAAGCCATCCCACCACGACAAAGTGTGAACCATGGGGATGGAGGTATCAAATTACATCAGAAATATACAGATAAATCAGGCATACAATTAAATGCCACTGCAGTATGGATGCAAGGTAGCGATTGTAAGATCATTTCACAGACTACACCGTAATGGATTGATATTCTTAGAAAGGTTATAAGAAATAGGATGTAACAAAAAACTTTGCATTGTATGGTTGAACGCATATTCGATGAGTAATAGAAAAGACAAACGGGATGCAAAGGTTAGCCGGTAGGATTATGTGGGTATGTTCATCAAGAGTAAAGGAAATAACGTACCTTTCCCTAATTCGACCTCTCCTCGAGTATTGCTGTGCAATTTGGAATCCTCACGAAGTAGGATTAGTCTCCGATCTTGAGGTGGTAGATCGGCCAAGTTTGTCAAGAGAGATTTTAGATTCGACAGTAGTGTTTCGGCTATTATAGAATCTTCGCTTAGGGATAGAACTTGAGTACCGCCGTAAGCTTTTCGAAAAGTTTATCACTACAGATCTCATCGACAAGACAGCTGATATTCTTATCCCGGTTAGCAACGTGCGTGAGCTCCGAAAGAAAACTAAGAAGCGATTCAGGGAAGTGGTTGCTTTAGTCGTTTTTCCCTCGTAATATTAGAGAAGCTAATAGAAGTTGGGGTGTGCTAGGATTATCGGTGTTTTCACACTCCCAACCACGCGCCATTGCGGGGTTAAAATGTAAATGTAAACGCAAGATGAAACACACTAAAATTTGGCGAAACTTGTTTTTATTTGGAATCACTAGTTAAATCATTTAAATTTCAATATTTATTCAGCTCCAAACTCGTGTATGGGCCATTCCATGTCTAGTGGACCAACGGTCCACACTTGACCATCATCGATGTCAATGAAATTCACATAATTCACTAAATGATTCGATCCTAATGACATGAGACTAAACGTTAATCAAGAACTAACGAAAATTTAGCGACGGAATGTAAAATCAGCAATAGATGAGTATGCTAATGTGCAAGATGTTTTCATTGCACGTCAAACACACTCATCCTTATTTTTAGAGATTAAATTCCTGCGATGAAAAACCAAATCTACATCTTTAGAGAGATAACAGCACGCTCTTTTATATAAAGAAAATCGGAAAGAGTTACGAGATAGTTTTGTAAATGTGAACTGAAAATGCCCTATTTTTGGCGTCGTATCGAAATTCGTAATATTTACAGTAAAATATTAAACCAACGGAAAGCATTCGGAAAGTGAAACTTTTTATTCTTGCACTTCGTATTAAGAAGTTATAAAGCACAAAGTATCGCGTTGATGTTATGTTTATTTGCAGAGATATAAAATGCAAAACTTTAATTTTTTCGCGCCACTATTTTTGGGAGGAGGTAACTTCACTTTAATCCCGATTTCTCGGGCCTTATATTCCCGCAATGAAAAACCAAAATCAGAGTTTAAGAGGGATAAAAGCATGCTCTTTGTTAAAAAGTAATTCGGAAAAGTTTCGAGAAGGTCTTTGTTCGTAAACGTTAGCTTAATATACCCTATTTTCGGCGTCGTAACGAAATTCGTAATATTTACAGTCAATTATTAAACCAACGGAAAGCATTAGGAAAATGAAACTTTTTATTCGTACACTCCGTGTTAAGTAGTTATAAGGTACAAAGTATCGCGTTGATGTTATGTCTATTTGAGGAGATATAAAATGCTAAACTTTAAAATGTTTTTCGCACTACACTTTTCGGGCGGAGGTAACTTCATGTTCATCCCGATTTCTCGGGCCTTATACGCCCGCGATGAAAAACCAGAATTAGGTTTTTAGAGAGACAAAGGCATGCACTTTCTTTTAAAAATAATTTGGAAAAGTTTCGAGAGGGTCTTTTTTTGTAAATGTGAGCTGAATATACCCAATTTTCGGCGTCGTAACGAAAATCACAATATTTGCACTCAATTTTTAAACTAACGGGCGACATTAAGAAAATGAAACTTTTTATTCCAACACCTTGTATACAGTAGTTATAAGGCACAAAGTTTCATGTTTATTGTATGTTAATTTCAAAAGATATAAAATGCCAAACTTTAAATATTTTTCGAGCCATAATTTTTAGGACGATTTTGCTTCAAATTTTCTTCGCAGATTTCATAAAAGATTTGTTATTATTTTCTGTAATAGAGCAACATAGGGTGTATAGGAATACCAAAGTTTGTTTTGCTCAATGGAATACTGCCTGAGATAACGTGTCTCAAACTTGCTAAAAATCGATGTCTAACTGTAGAAGGCTGCGGTAGGAGGTCAAACAAATGACTATATTTCAGCAAATATTCCATCGATGGATGTAAAACTTGGGAAATGTTCATAGAGGATATGAAGTTATGTTCACACAAAATTTCATTGACATCGATGATGGTCGAGCGGGGCATTTCTTTAAAATTGGTCCACTTGACGTGGAATGCCCCGTATCCATTAAAAAAAGCCGACAGTTGGAACGTTAGTATCGGGATTGTTCAGAAGAAAACTCAGCCGAAATCAGTTGTGTTTTGTTGTAAAGATAGAATCATTTTGGAGGCGATAGAGCAGTGTCGATGAAACTATTCCATCGCATCAATTACGCTCTTACTATGGAAACGCGAGAAGCGAAGAAGCGAGCTTCACCTGACAAAGGTTCAGATAGCTGATCAACAGCAATATTACGACGGAATAAGTGTTTATACTTTCCCCTTTCAAATATTTTTGTTAGTTCTACAAATTGCCACTTAGTATGTTCTGAAGAGCGACCGTTAAAATCAGAATTCTTCGAGCGCTATATAGGTTCCCACCGAAGTTCCGCATCGTAGGGGCTGATATATGAGCGGTAAGATCTTAGCAGTCATATCTAACGAGCTATGATTTTAGCGTTTTCTCCGATGATTAAACATTATTAACAAGTTGTGAGGGTGTAGTAGGAAATAATAACTTTGTAAATATCTTCAAAGCCGAGGAGCGTTAGGACTCTCTCCCGAACTTTGCGTGTATCGATTTTACATTAGCCGAGAATCGATCGAATCTCATATTTTAAAAATGGGACAATGTGGGTGTTTCTCTGTGCGCTTTCGGCCGATGGCACCGTTAAAGTTCCACGTTTCGGTCGAATTTTTTTCGGCAATAAACCCAAGTGTGAATCGAAGAGATTTCCACTCACGTCACAAGCTATAGCAGCAACCAGTCAACTCTTACTCAAGTAAAAGTAACTCTCCTAATTCTATTCCTAAGAGTAACTCTCTCTCCTAATTCTAATCCTAACTTTATTCCGTACAATAATCTTAGCCCATCTTTCCAGTCTTAGTTCCAATATTTCAATACTTTTCTCATCATCCCTCTTACGTTTCCGATTTCTCTCTCGCCACTCTCACGTATAGTTCATAATATTCTTCTCTTCTTTTCTATTGCCGTTTCTTGGAGAAAATCCTATTTGAAAACTGCTTTTTGCATCGCTAAGCACTCGGGATACTAAAATTCGGCACCAATACTCAAATAAGTGTAAAAATTATTATTTTCGTAGTAACTTAAAGAGTTATGCATTAAGATATCTATTTTCAGTCGCAAACGAAAATAGTTAATGTGTTTGTCTTTCCTTTCTCATTCAGATTCCTTGGCTAATTGCTTTGCGGTTCATTTGAATTCAATTTCAAGAAATGCAGAAGAATTTAATTCTATTGAATGAGTTGAAAATGTCTTTATTACTTTCTGATATTTCAAACGGACCAGACCTTAAAGTTTATTTTTAATTGCAACTATATCTTTCTTTTTACTTATCTTTATTTTTTCAATGCTCATCCTTAAATATTCTGTGTAACTTGTTTGGCTTTCGTTTAGTCTCAAACGAATTTGTACCCAGCGTAGTTTTTGTTCCGGTTGTTAAAATTTAAATTTTATGACTATTGTTGTTTCTCACCGTATGTCTCATTCCCGAAGCATAAATTGTGTTCCAGCATAGTATTTATTCATTTGCTATTTTAATTATTCTGTTCCCTCGTAATTTTAAGAATATCACCGAATGCATTTTATTGAGTCGTATGTAATCGTGTAGACAGTTTCATAATTCCTCTATAGTTTGTCATCGCCATTTCTTTGAGTAAGATATGGAATCTACATATACATAAATACCCTGCAAGCCGCCTTTCGGCGTGTGGCAGGGGGTGTAAACACCAAGAGTAGAATTACCTCTTTAGTTTATTGTTATGGCGTATCGTTCGCGGAAAGAATAAGTCCCTAAATCGACTTGTCCTCGCATCTATTTCTCTTATTTTACGCTCACTGTCGGATCGGCCAAAGTAGCAGGGGGGTCGCATAATACCAATTACGTCCTCCGAAAATGTATTTACTCTGAATTTATCTAACAACCACAGCCTAGTTTCTAATCTCCTTTCTTTCAAGGACTGCCAACCTGCGTCTGAGAGGTCTGAGAGCATTTGCGTTACGCTTGCTTCTCTATCGTAGCACTTTTTAACAAATCGTATCGCCTTACACTGCACTACCTCGAGTTCGCGAGCGTTCGTTTCACCCGCTGGGTCCCATATACTCGCCGCATATTCCAGATGGGGCCTAACTAGCATGAAATAGCATCGCTCTCTAACTTTTTTATTGCATCTTCCTACAATGCGCTTTATAAAACTGAGCGTTTTAGTTGCTTTACCGCATATTATTCGAATATGTGTGCTCCAGTTTAAATTATTAGTAAGTTTTATTCCAAAATTTTCTATTACATTCCATTTTCGCATTAAATTTGTATATGAGCTAAGTCGTAAGAGAGTGAAGCGCTATCTTCGACACTTGATATTTCTCTATATTGAGGATGATCTATGTGAATCCTTGCGTGTAATCACAGATAAAATGAAGGATCCTATGATCGCCGTAGGATGAGATTTTAACTTATCTAACATTGATTGGGAGAATGTAACTTATTAGAACTTTAGTAGAGTATAAAATAAATCAGAAATCAATAGATACTTTCTTGTTACACGGTCTAGATCAAGTTAACATGAATATTACCGGTACGAATCGTGCAGGTCAATAAATCATTCTGGATTTATTATCCACCTCCCATCCACGTATAATGACTAGCGTCGATATAGTTGACGGAATTTCAGATCATTACGTGATACTGACTAAGATGAAAATAACAATAGTTAAATCTCTTAAGCCGCCAAGGCAAATTATTATTGTTATTATCACAGAAACACTACAAGTATATTAAGCATCTGGTGGCAGTGGTTATACGTTACATACAGTCGTGCATAGTCAAGTAAAAGATAATTAGTCCTCATTCTGATCAGACAGTATAAGTTGAGTGGATATCACAATTTCTGTCAGGAATTTGCCCAAAGAGGGAGGGAAACCCCTCGAAAAACCTCCCTCTGACAGAAGTCAAGAACATATAATCCAACCCTTACAAATTTTATCACACCTCATAAAAAAAATATCTTCACGATTCATAATCATATAGACCTCATCACGTTTCACAGAAAGTCAGCCAAACCTAACAAAATTTAGTTAACAATTAATACAATTTACTTCGCCTTGAAGGTACGCACTCGGAGATGAAATGGCTCAAATATACCTACAGGAAGTTCCATTGATCTATAGTTCTATTAAGGAAGGCGAATTTTGCAGTGTTAGTCCTTTGAGGGGGAGGTTCTATTGTATATATATGGTCTTTTCTGCTTAGGTAAGTGGGGCTTCTTATCCTTCTAATAACTGACAATGCTTCCTTGCCAGTATAAGTGTTGTGTAAGTTTCCTAACCTGTAAATTTTCCTTCTCTTTTCTAAAGTTTCCCTACCTAGCTTTTCTAACATTTCTGTTACACTTTCAGTTCCTTTGAAATTACTCTTAACGTATCGTGCCGCTGTTCTCTGTACCATCTCAACTTCTTTAATCAGTGCCATTGCTTGCGGGTCCCAAACCGTTGCGCCATATTCCAATATTG
Source organism: Ladona fulva (assembly GCA_000376725.2). Lineage (NCBI taxonomy): Eukaryota > Metazoa > Arthropoda > Insecta > Odonata > Libellulidae > Ladona > Ladona fulva. Next base: position 100,587 of record KZ310722.1, read on the forward strand.
GCCTAACTAGTAATTTGTACGCAATTTCTTTTGAGTTTAAACTACCTTTTCCCAATACCCTCATAATTAAGTGCAATGCTTTATAACCTTTAGACACTATGTTGTTAATTTGAGGTCTCTATTGTAGATCCTTCTTTAACGTTACTCCGAGATATTTACAATCGCATTTTTCCATGTAAACTAACTTTCAACATATACCCCCAATGCAAGGCATTCCTACTTCTGTAGAATCGAATCAGATATGTTTTTCCTGTATTTAGCGTCATTTTGTTTAAGTCAGCCCAATGAGCAATTTCGTCTACATCCGCTTGCAACAGAGTGCAATCGTCTAAACTCTTAATTTCTCTGTTAATTAAGCAGTCGTCCGCAAACAACCTAATCTTACAATTTAGTTTCACTGTCAAGTCGTTAATACATCTACATAAGTACCCTGCAAGCCGCCTTCCGGCGTATGGCAGGGGGTGTAAACACCAAGAGTAGAATTACTTCTTTAATTTATTGTTATCGCGCATCATTCGCGGAAAAAAAGTCCCTAAAACGACTTGTCCTCGCGTCTATTTCTCTTATTTTATGCTCACTGTCGGATCGGCCGAAGTAATAGGTATATATTAAAAACAGCAATGCTCCAAGAACACTTCCCTGAGGAACGCCAGACGCTATTTCCGCTTCCCTAGATAATTTACTGCCAACTCTTAACTCTTTTCTTGTGTTGATATTAAAATTCACCTATCCATCTAACTACTCTTTCGTCAATTCCCATTTTAGCTATTTTTGCTATTAAAAGTGTATGATCTACCGTATCGAATGCTTTTGAAAAATCGAGGACTACGGCATCTGTTTACCCTTATCCAAGGAATCGGAGATGTCTTGTGTAAACGTAATTAGTTGCGTATCGCATGAATAATTTTTACGGAAGCCGTGATGGACATCACTTAGCCAATTTTTCGAATTCCAAAACTTGCGAATGTAGTTAGTCACTAATTTCTCCATCTGTTTCCAGACTACGCTTGTTAAACTAATCGGCCTGTAGTTATTTATGTTTGTGCGAACACCCCATTTGTGAACACAATACTACAATCGCGCTCTTCCAGTCTGTCGGCACGTTTCCGTTATTTAGGGATATCGTGAATAGGACTCGGAGATAGGGTTCTATTGCTTCTCCTCCTAACTTAAGAGCCTCGCTTGCGATTCCATCCGGCCCAGAGGACTTATGGTTCGTGTAGATGTCGCTATCTCGGATAATATACTCGAAACCGTTCCTAATTGTCGAGACCGCTTTTCTCTCCTCATCAGCGTCTGTATATTTCTTCGCAAACCAATCATTAAAAGCTTCAGCTCTGCCTTGGTTGTCATTTATTAGTTGCCCGCTTACGTTTAAATTTCACATTTCTTCCCGCCCTACGCGTCTCCTCTTCGGGTATTTATACAGGTTCCCCCACCCATTGTTTTCAATTGATTTCTCTAAAAACTTGTCCTTGGCTTTAGTTTTCTCCCGTAATAATTACTTACACGCTTCTTTGTACTTTTCTTGAAATTCACCTCCATACCTTTGCCGGTGAAGTTTCAAAGTTTTTCTCTTTGTCTATGTCTATGTTTGTACCCTGCAAACCGCCTTTCGGGGTGTGGCAGGGGGTGCATGCATCATGACTCTATTTCCTTAATCAATTATTTTCGCGTATCGTTCGCGGAAAAAATGAGTTCTTGAATCTAATGGTTCTGGCATCTATTTTTCTGATCTTTCTCGCATTATCGATACGGCCTATGTAGCAAGGTGAACGCATTATATCTGCTACATCATCTCTGAACGTGCATTCTCAGGAATTTATCCACAGGAAAATGGGTAAGGGTGACTTTGCGCAAGATTGTCCTTGCACACAAAGTATCCCGAATGGCTTGGAGAAATGTTCTGCCGGGATAGCTCAACGGACAGAGCACCCGACCTGCGATTACGAGACCCGGGTTCGATTCCCGGTCCCGTCAGACTTTTTTCAAGTCCATTCTTCCTTGAATTTATCCAGTAAATTGATCCTTTGTTAAAATATTAGTTTTCTTTTTTTTATCCGAGTCAGTTTTTTTATCCTAGTGCAGTTATCGTTGGCGGTTTTTCGTGTTTAGTTAGCTGAGTGTATTTAGTGGGCACCTAATTTATTAGTGAATCAATTAGGAATTTTGAGTGTAGGATGGCTTCCCCGAGGACTCCCTTATTTTCGCGATAGCGAGAGCGCGATCTCCGAGAGGCGACTACCAAGCGTTACAAGCAAGTAATCGCTAAAAAAGATTGTTACTTTTGGTCGTTCTTTCCGCAGAGCATTAGAGATGCAAACACGATAGTTTAGGTTAGGTCTTTGGTGTTGTTACACCCCCTGCCATGCGCCACTGGCGGCTTGCGGGGTATAAATCTAAATCTAAAAATATTCTAACTTCCAGAGATCCCCATTTTACGCTCACTGATTTACCGTAGCAATTCTTCACAAAACGTATCGCCTTTAGCTGCACCTTTTCTAATTCTTTAATACAACATTTACTTATTTTTCACTTTAATAATACACTCTTTAGCGAACTTACTCATTCAGCATTACCAGAAATGCCTCAGTGTAGACAACGGCTTCGTTAATGATTTTAATAGGCAAATCGAGTCGGATATGTGCCCCATCGAGTTATCAGTGGATGGAATAGAAAACTTTTTGCGAGAGATCGAAGGAAAAAAAGTCCCGCGACCCGAATAATCCCAGCAGTAGTCATTAAAACTTAAGCCCATGAAAATAGATCTCAGCGAGTTGTATTGGCCGGAATTTTATCCGATGAAGTACACATCACATCAGGAGTTCTGCAGGGTAGAGTTCTAGAGCCGATTTTGTTTCTTATCTATATCAATGACATAGTAGGTAATGTAGGGAGCAGGGTTAGATTATTCGCAGGTGATACCCTCATGTACAGAGCGATTACGTCAGATGAAGATAGCATAATCCTTCAGAACGACCCAAACGTTATCTCAAAGTGGTGCGAAGATTGGCAGCTTGATTTGAATGTAAAGAAGTGCGTTGATATGATTTTCACACGATCCACGAATACTAATAGCTTACAATACGAAATATCAGAATATCCCTTAGAGTTCGTGAGTCATAATAAATATCTAGGAGTAAGAATTAGCAGTAGTTTATCATTCAAAGAACACATTAATAGGAAATCTAATAGGAAAGGCTATAAAAATGCAAATATTAACAAGTAGTGAATAAATTCTTAGCGGGCTCTCCACCAGGTCAGGTGGAGCCTGGCTCTGAGACCTGAAGTTGATGGCGGAGTTTGCCTTCGAAACGTCGGCCACAAGCTAGGTGGAGAGCCCGCGAAGAATTTATTCACATAATACTCTAGGAAAGCACCAGATCCTTCATTAACAAGTAGTACCCATAGAGGATGTCAATCAAGAGCCAAGGAAATTACTTATTTTTGTCTGGTTAGACCCAATCTCGAATACTGCAGCGGAGTTTAGGATCCACATGAAGGTCTAGTCTCAAATTTAGAGATGGTCCAACGTAGAGCGGCACGTTTCGTTAGTGGAGATTTCAGGGGGGTTATTTTGCAACTTTAAAGAAAAATTCTGTCTCGGTTTCGGTCTCGTTCTCGGTATCGAATCCTTAACCGAAGGAGCCCATTTTAGCGCGCGTGTAACCATCGCGAATTCGCCTCGGTTGGCTTTCGACGCGACGCAGCAGAATTGATGACGTCGCCGTCTCCAGCCAATGGGAGAGCGCCACTTCCTAGGAATTCAAGGCAGACGACGAGGGAGGTTATCCTTATGAAAGGAATGTTAAATGCACAATGTAACTAATATCATCATTTCCAACAACATACCAGTGAAGAATTTGTCTGGTTGCATTGAAGAAACAAGTGTTTTCATTAATGTAATGTTCTGTTATTGAAAGCTTGCCATGCAAACATAGGTATTTCAGTAGCATTGCATAAAGAATATACATCAAATATCTTAATCCGCACTTTGGAATGAATTCCTCGCTTGAAAATGTTGTATTAACTTTAAAACCCTTTGTGAAGAAGAACAAAAGCAAAACTGAATAACTAGACAGCAAGTTAAATGTAGGATTGAGGAAGAATTGCGCAATTTGTAGATAGAAATTTCCAAAAAGAGATATAATGAACTTTTAATTGAAACTNTAACTTCAGTAACAAGACACAAAGCTGCTGAACGTGTTCCACGCTGGGACAGAGGTTACTAGCAGACGACGGAAAGGCCACAATGCTGTCAGTTTTCAGAGCGAAATCTTACGACGGATTGTCATAGTGTAGAATTAGCTGTACATTGATAAGTTTATTTTATTCTTATATTATAGTGACTTTAAACTTCACTTTTTACTTTGTTGTCTGACGGTAATATTGTCTTGTTTGCGTAACTTTTCATTGTCCTTAATAATTTGTAAGTATTGGGCTAATGTATCACAACAGTGTTTGCTGTCTTTGTCCCAATTCTGCGAACAAAACTTATTATTGCAATACCTAATCATTCTTTAGCCAATGTTTGTACAGTTATACGTATTATTTTTTAATTTCTGTATTAGCTCGTATGTGTTGAACTCTTATTAATGAGTAGATCGATGTGGTTATGAATTTATTTTTAACAAGGATTCGTACTAACATTATACTGTAGGAGATATTAAGGTGAAAGAGATGGGAGGAATATCGGGCGGACGCTGTCTAAAGATATATTTTGAAAGAAATGTAGATTCATAACACCAGTTGTTGAAAGGCTGCTGAGAATAACTCAAAAAAACCAACGAATTTGTTTCATAATAAGCTACAATTCGAAGTCGGCAACTCAATCGGCTCATTCTACAAATTTTAAAGTCAATATAAATACGTTATAAAATTACCTACGCAAGTGTAGTTAATAACTAAATCAAATTATGAGGATGCCGCCAAAGATTTCCGCCGCGAATTCGGTACCGAATCTTAGGAACTGAAGCCTCAGACCCACTCGGCGCGGCCGGCGACAATGGCTGGCGAAAATCGGCACGAAAAGCGTGCAAACTTGCACATTTAGCATATCGGTTCGGTCGTGACGTCAGGCTGGCGATACCGAAGCCGACAGCTCGGTCTCGGCGGATGCAAAATAAGATTGCCCCAGATTCGACAGCAGCGTCACGGCTATGATAAAATCCCTCGGGTGGAGTTCAGTACAGGAGAGAAGATCAGAATACCGACGGAAGCTTTTCGAAGAATTCATCAGCCCAGAATTTTCAGATGAGGTAGAAGACATTATAATTCCAGTACAAAACGAACGCGATCTGCGAGAGGCATCGACCAAGCGATATAAAGAGATAATCGCTAGAACAGATAGCTACTTCTGGTCGTTTTTTCCTCGGAGCATTAGAGAGGCTAACAGGATAGATTAGGTATGAATATTTGCTATTGATACACTCCCTGCCATACGCCAATCGGCGGCTCGGTGGGTAAAATTCTAAATTCTAAAATTCTAATATCATTATGCGTGAATGAGACCTGTCCATAGGACTTAACGGTATAGTTACCCTAGAAAATATCCCTCGAAATCACAAAGTTGCTTCTATCGGAAGCAATGGCTGAGTAGTTGGAAGGGGAGCCCCTCTGCCTTATCGATCGGTCGTCCCTTCCCGAAGGGCTGTGCGCCAGCGCTACAGTAAGGTTCTCTATACCCGCATCGGCCCTATTAACACACGTGAAATATTCGTGTCATCACGGTTTGGGTGTGTAAATCGAAAATATTCCTCCAAACCATAGTATATGTTTGTAATGCTAAGGATAGATATCGGTTTTCCATACAGAAGTTATCTAAGAAACGGTATAAGCTGTAAGTGAAGCATTGCAGATAAGTCCAAATTATGTAGGTTTTAGATGGTATCAAAGATGCAATTATTATCCATTAAAGTTGACGATTTCATTTCGGTATTTTTTGTAATCTGTTCTTACTGTGATGGACTTCTGTCAATAAGTTTTGAGCTACTTATAATGATAGTCAGCTACTGAGAAAAACAGGAATATAATTACATCAGAATATATACAGAGATATCAGGCACGCTACTGGGTGCTACTGCAGTATGAATGCAAACAGGAAACCCGTTTCCTGTTGTAAGGAATTCTACTATTAGATCGTTATTTGCAATGCCAGTAGAAATGTCTGTTCCAATTGAACACCTAGATATAGAGACTGCATTTTTGTATGGGGATTTAAGGGAAGTTGTTTATATGAATCAACCTGAGGGATTTATTGTTAAGGGGCAAGAAGATAAAGTTTGTCTTTTAGAAAAGGCTATTTATGGGTCGAAGCAATCCTCTAGGGCTTGGTATGAAAAACTTCATTGTACATTGCTAGACTTAGGCTTTCAAAGGTGTGAACATGAACCTTGTGTACATATTAGATATAAAATTGATTTCTTAGCTGTAGTTGCTATTTATGTGGATGATATTTTAATGCTGTGTAATAATGTTAATTAGAAAGGTAAACTGGAAAGACAGCTAATGTAAAAATTTGAAATTAATGAGTTAGGTGAAGTGAATCATTTGTTAGGCATGAAAATACAGAGGAAAGGCAACAGTTTGTTCATAGATCAAAGACAACATGTTGAGCATGTCTTAAAGAAATTTGGAATGTGGGACTGCAAACCTATTGCAACCCCAATGGAACCTGGTGTCAAACTGCTGAAGGGAGAGAGATGTGATTCTGATATTCCTTATCAGTCATTGATTGGATGTCTCATGTATTTAGCTATAAAAACAAGGCCTGATTGCTTATTGCCTATTGCTTTTTCTGTTACTTTTTTGAGCCAATTTAATTTGTGTCATAGTAATGAACATTGGGTGGCTGCAAAAAGAGTTTTGAGATATCTGAAGGGGACAATGGACTATTCCTTGGTTTATACGAAAACAGGTTCAAAACTTTCTGGATTTGTAAACTCTGATTGGGGAGGTGATGTAAATGATATAAGATTATATTCAGGATATGTCTTCATGTTAGCAAGTGGCCCTGTTAGTTGGGAATGTAGGAAGCAACAGACAGTGGCATTAAGCAGCACTGAGGCTGAGTAAATAGCTCTCTCCACAGCTGCAAAGGAAGCAGTGTTTTTGCAAAATATGTTTAATTGTGTAATTGGTGAAAAGAACTGTATTACCATATATAGTGATAATCAATCCTCTCAGAGAATTGCTGAGAATGTTGTTTGTAATGGTAGAACGAAACATATAGATGTGCAACATCACTTTATTAGGAATAAGATAGAGGATAAAACTATTTCCTTGGAGTATGCTCCTTCAGAAGATATGTTGGCTGATATACTAACTAAAAGCCTTCTGAAGGTCAAACACAATAAGTTTGTTGAAGGTATGATGTTGGACAAAAAACAATCAGATTAAGGGAGAGTGTTGAAACGTAATCATGTTTGTTTTTTGTAGGCAATTTGTATATTTGTAGTATGCCATCAATGCCATCTGGTGTGTTGTATGTGAGTTATAATTATCGTATTTCATTTGTTTTGTTTTTTCTTGTACCCATGTTGTGCATTAAAGTTAGTCGCAATGTTCTCGTTGATGGAATGAGATCGTTTCACTGTATTCTATCCCTTTCCCAATCCGTTGCTATCCACGTGGCGTGTTCTAAACTCATGTAACAATAGTTTTATTGTTAAAATCGCTGGCGACACTGTACACTCTCCTTGTAAGATTAATTACATAAACTCTAAATTTCTACTAAATGAATCAAACAAAAGTGAAATAAATAAGACACGGTGATCATCGTGAACTAATAATCATCCAGTTCCTCGTCAATAATATATTTCTATGTTTATTCATATTGCTTTTTATGCTTTCTTGTATTCCTTAATGTGAAATGCAAGTATCGATTTCATAGATTCAAATGGCTGGAGAAATGGACGTAAGAAATACCATCGAACATTTTATTCTCTGAGCTTACAATAACCAAGTTGCTTAACTTGTCTTTGAACATCGATGAATTGGGTTTTAAAGATGATCATACGCGATCGACTAAATCTACTATTATAAGGCCATTAAAATACGTACATTAAACAGAATTAAACATTAATTACAGAATTGATAACATTCAAATGATTCACTGTCGAAGTAACTTGAAGATTCTGCGTCGATTACTGATAACTTATACCCCTAAATTTTGGTTAGTAGATAGTATTTCTACAGTTAGCGATTTATATCAGTTTACAAATACTACCAAATCTACTCCTAAAATTAATTGTTGATAAAATGTTTTAATTTAAATTTAATATTAATTAATAAACCTTAA
>KZ310722.1:110750-123649 GCA_000376725.2 Ladona fulva
TTCCAAAACCTGAAGAGGACTTATTATGGGTACCAGAAAATCATTTATTGATTCCAATTCTTAGATTAAATCCACTGCACAGATATTCCTTTCTCGTCTTGAGTCCCCAATTCTTTCCTATAAACGCTTACCAGTCTTCAATTTTACATTATAGTCTTTCATAGATAAGCCTTCTGTATCACAAAGAAAACAACATATAATGTGGTTGTAATAATAATAATGGTTGGCTACACGTCTGTTGGCGCCCTTTAGATGCCGCCGCCCGGGTGGGATGCACTCCTTGCACCCATAGGACGGCGCGGCTCTGTATCTATCCATTCCCCATCGTTGCTGATTACCAAACGAAAACTGCATGGATTAAATATGTATATGATAGAAAGTATGAAAGCGCTTTGCTTGCCCGCAATTCACATAGTTGATGCACCTCACTTCCTCTTTACTCAATGCTTCTTTGTTACATGACAGAACTGTGTGCATATAGAACGTATTACTTGGTAATTATTTAAATGATCTGATACACGATAAAGTTTATTGTATATAGTAAGAATACCTTTTGTTAATATTAAGTTCAGCAGAAAATTGTTACGAATGTGATCATATTATCTTAAAACTCCACATAATGGAAGCCATGCTGTTAGGATTGCAAAGGGCATAGCAACCACCTGCGTTTCACCATGGATTACTCCGCAGGTGATACCTGCTCAGCAGGGGGTTTAGGTTTTTCTCATTTGCTTCGCTTTTCATTTTTCCTTTTTTTCCACAGGGGAACACCTAGGTTCAAGCAAGTCCTTTATTTCATCCAGTGTGTCATTCTTCCGACATAATGCTTGCCATCTCCGTTTTAGGAAGTTTACTCGCTGCCTCGCCCATCGTCTTACTCTGTTTATCGTGTTGGTTTACCACATGGAAATGAAAGGTTTTGGGAGAAACCAGCAGATCTGCTGTAACCATTTCTTCTGCGTTTCTAGCGCGGATGTGGGATGAGGAAAGGTCTTGGCACCCTTGCGCTCCTTAATAAGCGCTAGGGTTTCCATGCGAAGCGTGCCTTTCGTGATAGGAATTATTTGTGGTATTTAATTTTCTTTATCTGCGAATGAGAATGGTCGGTGTCGCTGGATTTTACCCTTCAATTTATAATTAAAGTAGTTTGTTCACAATCCCCACCTCTTTCATCGTTGTGAGAGGAATGTGTTGATTACTCTGACCATCTTCCATGTAAAGAAGAATTAGACTAAATAAGAATCAGATTATCTGAAATGCTTAATCAGTGCAAACTGTTCGACAGGAAACGAATTTGGAATTGCCCTTACATTACTCGATAACAAGTTCTCTTTCGAGTTAGGAATAGTGGTGTCAACGTTGGGTTACAATCCATGGGAAAATATTTCACGAGTTCGCGGCGATATTGAATGTTAAAACATGAGTAAACATGCGCAAACGACCACAAGTCACCAACAAAGTTCCAAATTCCTAAATGAATACACAAAGATAATCAGGAATCAGGAAATATAAAATAACATGTATTGTATAACGGGCTGTATTGGGCTCAGAATTATGAAGAGCTACATTTTATTACAATAAAATGTAGCTCTTCATAAGAATGCCGAAGAAAAATTAATGGACAACGAAAGTGGGCAAACATTCATGAAAAGGCAAGTTTTTTTGTTTCAAATCTCGGGACTTTTAACTTCAATTACTCCAACCACGACAGCGGATGGTAGTGGTAGTTCCAGAAATGTAGCAAGCTCCTACTACTCTCACTTTCAATTAGGATAAGAGTGGGAAGCTTCGATCATGTATATTAGGAGATTCCATAAATAAGCAATAACCTTATAGTCATACGAGTAATTTTACTTTCGACGACCTTTTTTTATTACATCATAAGGAGGGCCTCGGAATCTAGAACAGAATGTCGAAAGTTATCAATGACGGCATTTTTAAAGGAGATAAGAATAAGGAACGCTTGGCTCAATGATTATAACTCAGTTCTGTCACGTAATAAGAAAGTAATTGAGTAAAGAGGAAGTAAAGTGTTTCAAAGATATAAATTGCAGGCAAGGAAAGAGCTATTATGATTAAATTCTATGATATTCGGCCGAACTTTAAAAGGCATTATAAGTTAACGACAGAGTTCTCTCTTCATTCCTCAGCATTTACGAGTTTTAGTTATAGCTTCGATGACAACTTTACGCACACTTAAAATTCGGTTAGGCGATTTAAAAAACCTATTTTCATTGACAATTTTTTTCCTTTCACATTCCCAGGAATTAATCGCAAAATATATTATGCTCCCTTAGCTGAACATTTAACTCTAGAGTTGACTGGATTTTCTTTAAGGAAAGTCGCTAAGCAATAATAAGCAGTGCATCAGGAGTAACATTATCACCTGCACCCAAACTCACTTGTGATAGAATGAATTAATATTCATCGCAGATTCTTTCGCAGGCTTCGTTTCAAATTAACTTACCAATAAATTACTTTCAAATTTTATATCGATGACAATTAAGGCAATAATTAAGAGATACACNCGAATAACATTAAGGAAGTCGTTAACTTCCTGTTTCATTACTTTCAATACCTAAATCCACTTCCACAACATTACAAAGGTTAATTTTAATAGTAATATTATAACTAAAGATCCATGTGAAATATCCGAGATAAGGTTCGCTATCACTTTTTGGAACAGTTTTCTGAGATTAAATATCGGGCATATTTGTGATAATGTTGGTGATAGTAAGTAAGAAAAACTGATTGTTCCATCCACCTCTTTCCGTTAGAGAATCAGCGATCGAAGGTCCATAATGTTGATTTTGCGGTAAAAAGACTAATTCGACTTTGATTTAACGATTCTAAAATGCGAATTCATTCAATCTACACTGTCTATAACTCATACATTTTGAGCTGCCATCGCGTATACACAACGTTTCCATCGATGTCTTTCTTAAAATTAGGTCCGTCCTTCCAAATAGGTGTCAGCCACGGAGCCGCTTCTGATCCTCCGATTATTCCTTTAAGCCGTATCTCACCCACCCTTCGCAAATAAGAACCGTTATCCAAGCAAGATACTCCTTACAGTGTTGCAACATTTTCTGCTGAAGGAGTTTTCACGAGTATCCTGAATCTTATGTTACCCTGCAATTTTTTAGTTATTTTCGCTCATGCTTGTACTCTCGCTCCAAACATATGAACGCTTACTTGCGCGAACAATGAATGACAGACTTTTTAAAGAATTTGCAAGATAGTTGCTTTGTCTTTTTCTAGTTTCTTTGTCTTTTTCTAGTTTCTTGGGAATTAAGTTTAAATTTTCCTTTCTAGTTATTTACGTAAGAATTTTTGAAAGAAAATCGTATAATTGAGACTATGGTATGAGTACGTATCTTCTCTCAAACTCTCTTTTTAGGATCTATAAGGAAAAGGAACACGGCTGTTGTAAGACATCAGAGTTAGATAAAAGCTCCAAATAGCCGTTGTTTGCGAGCAAACTAACCGTTGAAGAATTCCCACCAGCGGGGGATGTGGTTCTCCGTGGTCGCCCTTAGCAAGTATTGTTCTCGATACGTATTTCGACAACTAAGTTGCCATCTTTGGGAGAGAAGGTTTAATATGGTTTGGTTGCTGAGTGTGCGGAGCTAATTTTTTTCCCCGTCTTGATATTCCATTCTCAAGATCGAAATACATTTCCGGCTGCCCTATTTTCTCTACCTTAATTGGTTTATTATAATTTGAATCGTTTTAATCAAATTATCGAGGTTTGTTTGTTTCAAGAATTTTAAATTATAAGGCTGAAGATTTTAGATATCTAAAATTATTACGTATTAGTATTATTGTTAAAAGTGCTTCGACTGAATGATGAATGTTATGAATGACTTGAATGTTATCCCAACATTGTCTCTCTGATGCATGATAACGTTTCTTTCAACTTTATGCATCATTAAATCTACATTTGTTTCTCAGACAAAGCTAATTAATCTTTTTGACTATTCTTACAATTCCCTTTCGGGTTTTTGAGGCAACCGAGCCACTTATTTGACACTCAAATTATTTCCTTACTTGCCGCTGGCGTGTGTATTTTCGAGGTCCATTTTCATAGTTATAATTTACAACTTCATCGATTAGCTGTCGCAACTCCAATCTTCCTAACAAAATTTAATTTGCAATTAATTTATTTCCGTGGAAATTAAATTTATATGACCAAAAATAATTTGAAAACACGGTAATGTCTTTCTATCTATCTAAGCAGTCGTCCTTTTCTAGAAAAAGCCCGTTTCTATTCTACGATGTATTGAGTGATGATAATCTACCCTTATCTATCCTTCGTCATTTCAAAAATGTCGATAAATCTAACATTGTATACTAAGGTGAGTGTTTCTTTTTATGAGATGGAAAATCTCGTCCCTCATTCAGGAAACTCAATTGCATTGACCGAATGTCTATCATTAAAATGTCTCGTTAAGCGTTTCGTGTAATGTGGAACATTGCAGGAAAGAGTAACCTGTACTGCGGAGAGTATTACTTGATTTAATTATTTTATTTCGTCTTCCGGGTACGTTACTCCGCCAACATTGAGTTCAACTCTTAAGTCACCATTTTTACGTCCCGTTTGTCCGAATGTATTTTAGTTTGGCATAAAATGAGGAAGAAACGGGGTCAAAATTCCTAATTGTCGAAGAGTTTATGAATTGCAGTTTTTGTAAGTTCTCACGGAAGTGCTTGATTCTTCTGTAACCGTAAAGATTGATCTTATTTATTGATTTTTTCATGAAGACTATGAATAAGCTAATAATAAAAATGGAAGCATCCTTTCAAATTTTTCGCTATAACGAATAAACCTAAAAAGAAGATATTATTTAGAAATAATCGCAAACATTCTCGTTGTGCAGTAAAAAATTCACGAGGATTTCATTCGGGACGCCCATTTCTTCTGATAGTCTTTTGTCCATAAGTATCGAAACTTTACATTGAAATAACTCGAATTTCTACGATTCATTTAGAGTGATGGGCAGGAAAGAGGCAATAGTGCATAGTTTAGAAAACTTTCTCTCCTTGCTTCGCCTTTGGTTAATATTTCTAGCAATAACCTTCATGAAATAATATATCATATTCAGTTTAGTACTGAAATAGCATTTGGAGTCTCAATTTGCATGACTCAACCCCTTTTGGTGCCGGGGCACCAAAAGGGGTTGAGTCATGCAAAACGCCCAAAAAGGGGCGTTTCAGAAAGCGAAGCACCACATAACATTTCCATCCAGGCCATATTCAGGCCATCCCTAGGCAATATTATCACTTTAATAGTTAACCGTGGGCCGTTTGAAAAAAAACCCTCCTTGGTAAATAAGATCGAAATAATTGTTCGAAATAGAAAAAAGTAAACATTTCATGCAAAAAGGTTTTATTACTTACATGGTCGTGTCTCTTCTGCTCATGGTGTTGCACTTAATGCGATTTTTGAGACTGAATTTCGTCCACCAACACTTGTATGTTAGGTACGTACGCTGAGGTTCCCGCACACAAGCAACTGTCAAGATGCGAATCGGTGAGCTCCGGTTCTTCGACTTGATAATGTTCATGGTTGAAAATAGAGATTCGCAGAGGTAGGTAGACCCAAAACAAGATTTGATTTTATACGCAACACTTCTTAATAGTGGAAACCTATCCTTTTCTACAAGTTTCCAGAAGTCTACATCAGTGGCATGTGCTTGCAGAATAATATCATTCTACAGATCGACTATTTCCAGTTCGCGATTTTCCACTTCTGAGGAAATAATTCTTGCAATTGCTGTGGCGGTTTCAGTTGCTTCGTAGTGAATGGTGAATGGGTTGACAAAAAAGCTCACCACTGGCTCCAGGCAGCTGAAATCTTGAAATCTCTTTTCAGATTGGTTCAGAAGTGTCTTGAAATGGCCGGTAAATCACGAGGGCTCAAAATTGCCGTCATTCGTAATTTTTTTCATGTTCGGAAAATGAACTAGGGATTTTGATCTCATTTGACACATCCATAATGTCAGTTTGGCTTTGAAAGCTTTCACAGATCCCATCATTTGAGCAGCTCCTTGTCTTTACCCTGAAGATCCAGATTAAGAATGTTGAGTTTCTCAGTGATATCGGCGAGGAAAGCCAGATCCAGTAGCCACGAAGAGTCACTTAGTTTTTCAATATGTTTACTGAATTTTTCAGGGTTAGACTGCATTAACTCATTTATCGGCTCAATTAGAGATAAAAACCTGGATAGAACTTTACCTCTGCTGAGCCATCGGACTTCTGCATGCAAGATGAGATTGACTGTTTTATCTTCGGAGTCTTCCAGCATGATGCAGTGATGAGACGTTTGGAAAACACTCGTCTTTCTTGCACAAAGCGACAAAGCCGTTGGTTATTCCTATCACGGCAGGTGCTCCATCTGTGGTAATGGCCGACAACTTTTTAAGCGGCAAGCCAATTTATGCCGCATATGTCTTAAAAACATTGTAAATGTCCTCTCCTCGCGTTCTCTTCTTCAAAGGCAGAATTTTTAATAATTCTTCTTTAACAGTAGAGTCGTTAAATACCATTCTTATTATAACAGCTAAGTGCGACGTGTCTGAAATGTCCGTGGACTCATCAAATTGGAGAAAAAACCATTCACACGTTTCCACGTCTCTCTTCAGTTGAGACTGCATGTCATCAGCAATTGCCTCTATTCTTCTTAAAACAATGCTGTCTGGTAATTGAAGCTCCTGAATCGCACTGATGATTTCACGCTTGTTAGAAAATCCCTCAAAGAGGCTTTCAGCACCTTCAAGAAATGCTTCCTTCAGCTACTCACCGTCTTGAAATGGTTTTTTCTTCTTCGCAAGCAAGTGAGCAATTTTAAACGAAGCCGTTGTTGCGTTCTTGGATTTTGAAAGTGACCTAACAAATACTGATTGCTGCGCCGAAAGCTTCGATTTCAACTCACATACGTTCTTTTTCCTAATTTCCGAATTCTCGGGGTAGTTCTTTGCAAATGTTCCGTGATTCGTCTGAAAGTGACGTTCCACATTATGTTTCTTGGCGAATGCTACAGAAGCATCACACAGCAAACACACGCACTTTCACATCAACAAAGCAATACGTTTCTTCCCACAGATTTGTAATTGTATGTCTTCTGCCTTTTGCTGGGCCCACTCATTGTGCTGCGGCGGTCAAGCGATCAAATCGCTAAGACGCGGCCCAGAATGAGGATGCCGAACAAGACCGGGTGCTCCAGTAACACTCTCACTGCCAACAGCTCAAAGAAGACTGGTGAAGAATGAATTTAAGGCTGGGTGGCCACCAAATGCAAAGCGGTGATAGGAGCTGAGCGAAGCGGTGCTAAATTACGTCTCCGTGGGTCGGCAACCGAAAGATGAGCGTAGTCTGTTTTGCACCACCGAAAATGTTAGAAGTATTTAAAAAAAACTGCATTATCTGTTACTGAGCTCTAAATCTGATGATTCAGGGACCGAATTTTCTTATCTTGTGTCTATTATTGCTCTAAACCTCACAACGTGGGAAATTCTGTATCTCCGAAGAAGATTTGATTACGGGGAATAAATCTGGTATGAAGGTGTTCACCGCACGTACACCGCTGCGTTCCCAAAAGCGGCATGTAGTCATTGATTACGTGGAATTTGATACCTTGATAAGCCGAGCTGAATCTTCGCATTCGTATTATTAACAAAACATGAAATAGATACGCGTCTTCTTAATCTGGACAGAGGTGACGGATAAAGTTTAGACCATCACCCTCGATGTTTACGAAACCCAAGACCAGGCTAACCAAGTTTCTGACTCCCAATCCTTCCCCGCCGAACCTCCACTCTATTCCCGCTAGTGCATTCCCAAGAAATACTGTTGTGGCCAATAAAAATATCTTTTTACCGAAGGTTGGCGGGCACGGGAGCAAGATCGCTTCAGGTTGAGTATCCTCGATTTAGACCATGTAATACTCCTTAGAAAATTTTCCAAAGCACAATATTTTGTTACGATTGAAAGAAATTATTGTATAGTATTGTTAATAAATGCTTCGACAGCTTAGGTCATTTCGCACATGGGCCCCCACCGGGAATCGAACCCGGGACCGCTTTCACCGAAGTCGAACGCGTTGCCCACTTGGCTATCGGGAGCCCCAAGAAATTATTACCTCCGATAAAAAGTTGCTAATATTCTCATAGAAATTTTACAAGTACAATAGATTGTAAGTAGTACATTTAAAACTCACAACTATCTTGCTGGAAGAGAACTTGCGTTTGGAAGTAAAATATCGGAATGCAATAATCTGCATTTTATTCTCTAATATTTCTATTATGTGATCGCAAGATAATAGTATTTTATCGAAGGAATCAGTAGTCATATGATGAGTGAAATAACGGTAATTATTCTTCTACGGTCCGTTAATACGGTGGTAATTTATTCCTATGATTTCGTTTTGGGCTCTGATGATGACGCAACGCTTCGAGTCGCAGAATAAAATTTCGTGGCACAGGTAAAAGTTGATGTTTTGCTTTGCGGATGACTCGGTAATATTTAGAGATATGTCAAGTGACGAATACGGCATTTCACTATGAAACAATTAGTTCACATTCAAAGGTGGTATGAAACATGGCAGCTAGATCTTAATGTAGATAAATGCTCTGTAGTAAATTTCTTCGAAAGGAAACAATTGAGTCAGAACCGCCCGTACAAAATTAGTGGAATGAATCTAAATGTAGTCGACTCAATAGAATATCTTGGAACAACCTTTACTAATAATTTTAACTGGAGCACTCATATTCGAAAAATATACGGTAAAGCAACTAGAAAGCCCAGTTTTATGAAGCGCATTGTAGGTAGATGCGATGTTTGATCACTTTAGTTGGGTCCAATCTGAAATATGCCGCGAGTATATAGGACCCAGCGGATGAAACGAATGCTCGCGAACTCGAGAAAGTGCAGCGCAAGGCGATAGGATTGGTTAAAAAGTGCTACGATAGAGAAGCAAGCGTTCCGCAAATTCTCCAAGGCGCAGGTTGAAAATCCTCGAGAGAAAGGAGATTAGAAGCTACGCTCATATTGCTTGATAAATTCAGAGAAAGTACATTTGCGGAAGACGTAAATGGTACCATGCGACCCCCATGCCACTTCGGCCTATCCGACAATCAGCGTAAGAAAGAGATGCGAGGAAAAGTCGTTTTAGGGACTCATTATTTCCACGAACGATACAAGATAACAATTAATTAAAGGAAAGATTCCCGATTTTGGTTGTGTATTTCTTATTTTTTTCTTCTTTAGCCGCGCGTAATGAATGTTATGGTCTTAGCCAAATGCTATCTACTGTGCGCCCACGTGTATTGTCTTCTACGTTTCCGTGGTTTTTTCTAGTTTCTCGAACTAATTTTATCTCAGATTTTTATCTTCTTATGTCGTTTTCCTCTATCTTTCCTTTTTCTCCCCCGCCATTGAAGTTTATACTCCGATTCCCTTTGTTTTTATTCGGGCAAACTTTTTTTCGCTACCACTGTCACTGGAGTAAAATAATTTTCCGATGACGATTTAATACAAAATTGAGAATCTTTTTCGCAAATATCACCTAGCACTAGTCCCCAAATGTCCTGCATAAAGACCGGCGCCCACAACTTTCAACGCTTCGAAGGATTTGTTGTCGACAATTTTATTTTAGGGTTTGTTTGAAAACGAAATAGCTTACAAAACCTTCTAAACTTTAAAGAAATAGTGATGAATGTTTCAATTAACTAAATGAATTTTCTGGATATCGGTACTACTTTCGTATCTCAAAACAACTCGCTGTCGGAGAGTTGTTTGTTGTTGCAACAACAAATTGCTCTCCGACAGCGTTAACATCTGAGTTGGATTAATTAACCCACCAGCTAGTTTTTGCAGTGGATTTGGAATTTGGTGGGTTAATTAATCCAACTCAGATGCCGCCCCTGCAAAGGGTAACCTGTGTTGAAGTGTTTAACGATTCCGCACACTTGATGTTTCAAGCAGATTTATATAGATAATCGCATTTTAGGGATATTTCCAGGGTGACTGTTGTCTACATTAAATAGCTGAATTTTGACCATTAAAGTTGTCATCGGCGAATTATTTAACTCCTGGCCTTGCCATATTTTTAGACCTTTACTGTTTTTCGTCTTCCATTTTTACATTACCTACTGAGACCATTGAATACTTTAAATTTATCCCGAGAATACGGGCAGAAAATAAAAATTTTAAATTCTTTCCAAAATCAAAATTTACGCTAAATTTTGATTGGAAAGAGAGATTCATGAGACGAAGAAATGATTCTAAAAAATTATATCAGTGGTGGTGTTGCAAAATCCACGAAATTTTGAAAACAATCGAAGCCGAAATGTATATTCGTTATGGTGTTGTTGGAATCATTGGCGTGACGGTGACGGTGAATCAGTGACGGTGCACTGCAAAAACGAGTCGAATGGCAATATTATTATACGTCAGGCTTAAAGTCAGAGACTAGGCGATCGTTTAGTCACTCGCGTAAGGAAATCAGTAAATAATGCATTAAATTAAATATTTTAAGTTTCGTACTGGTTATAGCAGTGATTTCACAGAATTTTCTTTGCTTTGTGATTGGAAAAGTTTCAGAGCAAGATTAGGTGAAGGTCAATCGCGGACCACAGGAGAAGAACACGTTTCAAATATACCGCTATTTTTAATTTTGAATATTATTTAGTTTTTACAGATTGGAATACGTTGCTTTGAGGGTTTCAATCAACCTGCATACATAATTACCTTAAACATTTCGTCGTTATTCTTGTGACTTAGACATGTGAGTAGACTTTTCCTCTTGGTAAATTCTTGATTTATAGTTAATTATAGTTCACCCTTTTTCAGTTAACGGGGTATGTAAAGGTTTGGAAAATTCGCTTCATTCCGTTCCTTTTAGTCATTAAACTGTTTTAAAGAATAGCCTAAATGGAATATTTCTCATGCCAGTCTCTAGAATTGAAGGGTTATGTATTGATTTAGAGAAATACTTTACTCCAAAGTTCCGATTTTCCGACCCTATATCCCTGTACAGTTTTACTTTCTAACTTAACGCACTAACTTAAGAGTTCGCGGTACAAATGAAAATATTAAAATCTCAAAAATACTTCTCTAAATAGATCACGTATGTGTCTATATAATAATAAACTCATAAGCGACGTTGGCAAACATAATTATTCAATTTTATTGCTAAGTTACGAGAGAGCTAAAGTTAGGTGAAAGTCTTAACGCACTTCGATTCGTATCAGATAATGCTGATAATAATGCAAATAACTAAACCCGTTTTCAGTGCAATGAAATTATACTTTTTTATACATCCCTTACTACGACTATATTCCATATGATTTCATATTGGTAGTGTAATACAAGAGATATTTAGATAATTATTCCGTTATCACGATTGTAATTCTAAGAAAGTGGTTGATGGTATAATTTCAATTCTTTTGTCATGAAACAGGTCAACTCAATGAGAAATCCAACTATGATGTTCTAAATTTACACGAAAATCATGGCTATAATGTTAAAAAATTATAATAACGTAAACACACGTAACTATCGTCTCTCAGCTGGTCTCACAGCTTCCAGCGCATCATCAGAACCTTTAGATCCTACCGAACAGATTTGGCGGATATCCCTCTTTCCTTCTTGACTATTTGTAAACGAAGACTATTAGCAGAGCCTTTTTGAAAACTATTCTCGATGTTCATGGCGGGATAATTCTCGTAAGTCGTAGGCAGCTTGAATTAGTTCTTCAACACAAAGTGTCAGGAGAAATACTTACCATCTGATAATAGTACTAATAGTTAGTTATCTGATAATAGTACTGATAGTTAGTTAATAGTCTAGCGCTAATAGTACCCATATCCGTAACTGCTGTCTTCAACATTTTATGGTAAAAATTTTATTTTTAACATTTTATTGTGGGAAGAAATTAAAGAAAACAAAAACAGTAATGATACGGAAAGGAATGCGTCTAAAATGTTGCTGCTACAGATGGTAAAACAACGATGGAGACTGTTCAGGAAATTTTATCCGATATTTTCAGGTATCAAGTGGAGTACGTAAATAACACTTGTATCTATAGCCGCTGTTAGGAGTTGAAACTCGATGGAGATGATTTGTCTTTCAGAAAATGACACGAAATTTTCGAATGAGATAAGTTATAAGGGTATGTAACCCGGTTTCAACCGGAACTGGTTAACCGACTTTCCTCCAAAATTCTCCGAACAACCAAAACGGCAATGAATAGTGTCCCATGTTCACCCGTTGAAATTTTTAGTATAAAACGTGTCGTCCTAAAAGACTTGAATAACATTTTGTTGTCCTTTAAACTATCCTTAAACTGTAGGACAGCTTGTATTTATTCTTCAGTTATCAGCGAGACCGAATCGCTCTGGACGTCAAATTTAGGGTTGCAGAGTTTAAAAATGTTTTAGCAATGCAAGTGTTCGGTGAGTATTAATGCTTTAGTTCGTGCTGAGTAGAGCAACGAAATTGAACTTTAAAATAATTGCTTTCGCCACCAATCCTGATATACTTGGTCAGCGAAAAGACCCTACTGAAGCTGCAAAAATTGCTACATCATAATGTATGCCCTAAAAAGGATCTTTCCTCGATGTTTTCCGGATTTTATCCTTCAAGTTATTTTGATTTTTATATTCTTCTCTTAGTTTTTTAGACGGCAATCAACATCATGAGGACCAACGTGCAGATTAAGCAATAATAAAACATTCGGGTACTTGCAGGAATAAACAGGATATTATGCTATTCAGCGTATTAATAACAGAAATTACAGTTTTTTAAAATGATGATTTTTCGTATGGCCTGCTTGCGAACGAGAGATTTGATTTTTGCTCAGTTTAGGATTAACTAGCAACCCCTTAACTTTTTCGCAA
>KZ310722.1:124126-146249 GCA_000376725.2 Ladona fulva
ATATATACAAATTCTATATAATTGCCTATTCATTAATATTTACATATGTAAACAACGAATTCTTAAAAAAATTATCTAATATTACATAATTGCTAAGAGTAATGAACTAGACATTTTCTATGGCAAACATTCTTACGAATATCGCTAGCAATGTAACCTAAGTATTTGCACAAATCTCCGAAAATTTCAGATGAACAAATATGATATGGATGTAGTTAGGCTAACTCCAAATCGAAGTAAATACTTAATGTATTTTTGAAAAATAACACCGTTTTTACAGACAGCGTGGCTTGTCTATTCGACAGCTTGGAGAGTATTGGCTGAAATAAATGGGTAAAATTGAATTTCGTTTATACATTTTTATAACGAGCAACGAACTACTTCACAAATATAAAACTAAATTTCCACTCAGACCTTCAAAAATGTAAGGCTAAAGAAACTGAGGAATGGCTATAAGAAACTGCAAATCCAGTTTACAGTGTAAGCTATTATGTATCCTTATTGATAGTATAGAAAAATAACTACTTTGTGCCTTCTCTTTCACACAAGCGAAGAATCTGAACAGAGAAGACGTAAAATCAAAACTGCAATGGTCGCCCACCTATACCATAACACCAATAAGTAAATAAGGGTTCTATAAGGAATTCTTTTGCTACCACTGTACGTTTTTCCAAGAATCAGAGAATTTATAACCCTCAGGGTTCGAGAAAGCAATTTGTACTTTGCCGTCGTCGATCAAAAAGAGGACGCGTTCCACAGTGTTTGCGTCAAAATAATTACTTAGGAATCACACTCAACAGTAGTTTATTGGTCAAGGGACATATTAGAGATGCTATAGGAAAGGCGAATAGAATGCAAAGTTTAACAAGTAGAACCCTTAGAGGATACTTATCTAGTGTCAAAGAAATTGCTTACTTTCCCTCATTCGTCTAGCTGCGCAATTACGGATCCACATGAAGTAGGATCAGATTAAGAGATGGTCTAGCGTAATTCAGTTTCTTCAGTGGAGATTCCAGGTTCGACAGCAGCGTTACGACTACGATAGAATCCCTCGGGTGGAACTTGCTCAAGGTGAGAAGATCACAATACCAACGAAAGCTTTTCGACAAATTCATCGATTCAGAATTTTTAGGCGAAGTAAAAGACATGGCAATTCCGGTAAAAAACAAGCGCGAACTCCAAGAGGTATCGAAAAACATTTATTAGGAAGTAATCACTAAAACAGATTGTTACTTCCGGAAATTATTTCCGCTTAACATCAGAGAAGCTAATAGGGCAGATAAGGTAAAGGCACATACCCCCTGCCATACACCACTGCGTGGCTTGCGGGGTATAAGTTGAAATCTTAATTTTTACTGTTCCATCAAAAAATTACCAAAATTACGAAAAGTTATACAAAATGTAATGACGTTAATGGGGAAGGGGGGGACAAAATCCTCGTGGTAACAGAAACATATTACTAAATAGGAACGTATTTACCTTGATACATTAAAATAATAAAAGTAAAATGAAAAAGAAATGTTTAGGTTCATCACATATATCAAAGAAACGAGAAAAAAGTACATTTATTTACCAAAACAGAAAATCAACAAAAGAAATATATCAGTCGCAATGCATTAATACCGAAACTTTTACAGAAATAGAACCTCACGAACGACTGAAAAGTGAAATAAGAGGGCCTTTGGACCCCAGTCCATTGGATGGCGATCGTCGTCGGTTGTTAAAGACTTGCCGCCCGACACCAGCATTCCATTTTCCAGGTGCTTTTCCTTTCGCAAACCCTTTCCTCATCATTCGGTTTTTCACATCAGCTCTTTCGTTTCATTTCAATACCATTTCCCTCTGTCTATAATTGATGCCCTATTTTTCCCCTTCGCTATTTACCCCTTTCCTCGCGATTCTATTCATCGCAGCCTCGTTCCCTTTCCCCGCGTATCCTTATTCCACCATATTCTCTTCTTCCCATGGCTTCCATTTAATTCCTCCCCATGACGCACACATGGCGCTGAGGAGGGTGGGGCGTGGCGAGGGGAAGTTGGCGCTGTGGTCGCCGGTGGCCTCAGTCAGTAGCTGCGAGGGTTTAAAAGACGTCGTGAGCGAGAGAGAGCGTGATTGTGTGAGTGAGTGAGCGAGTGTAAACTGTACAATCTGTGTTGGGGAGTTTATACTTTTCGACGAAGTGTCAGCCCCTCTGGAAAGAGCCTCTCTTTCGAACCCTCGGCATCCGTCCCTCAGCTCCTGCCGACTCCGTCCTGCGTGCCGCCTTCCTCTCGTACCGCCGTCTGCATGAGGTACGTTTTGTAGCTACCAAAAGCTTCGCTACGTCCGCTCGATGCGAACGCCCCCCCCTCGCATCGATTGTGGCGCTTTCGATCGATTTTCGGCTCTTCCGCTCGTGTCCTTCCACTTTAAAACGTCTTGTTTTTACGCTCCCATGATGGCCGCCGCTCGATATTCCAGGAGGTGCCGCAAAGGGGGAGAAAAAGGGATTTTTCCCTCCCGACCTTGCATTCGGCCGGCGCCGCGGCACCTTGGCCGACTTGTGGGAGGACTCGAAATCAAATTTCGAATATGTTTTGTCATGGCTCCGAATTTGGTTGCGTGGTCGTCCCCCAAGGAGGAGTATGTCCGTCCGAAGGAGTGTGTCTTTCCGAAGGCGGGTGCCAGAGAACGAAGGATATGTTGGTTCGCGATCTGGCCTTGCGATTATTTTCTCGTACGTTATTCGGCGTGGGGGACTCGTGAAAGCTTCCTTCATCGACGGTACAACCGAAGTGTGATTTATCGACGACGTTTCGATCGACACTTTTACTCTTTCGAGATAATGATTGTGCGAGCCAAGAGTGTGTCCTCTAGCGGAACCTGTGCAAACGAAGTGTATCGCCAGGAAAAGTTATGTTACTCCAAGGTACATTGTAGCCAATTCGACGTGAGAGACTGCTGTAACAATGGGAAGACGAGAGAGGAAGTCATACCCTATCGAGCGTTGATGAAGCATTTGAGGATTCGGTCTTATTTCACTTTTCATAATGCGCGGGTATCTTTGTTTTACTTTAGCTGTTACGTCATTGACTTGGTCTTCAGTGATAGAGGTTGCACTTGCAAAGATATTACTTCTCCCGTTAAACGATGAAGTTCACTATTTCAACGTAACGTGATAAGGGATGAATTGAGGAGGGAGCCCACGATTTCAGCGATAAACGGAAGTCGTGAGAACGATTTCGATAAGTGGAGGTGCAGCAGCAGCTATGGATTTATGAGTATTTAGTGGTGCACATTTATCGCTGCGGTCAAGCAATATTTGATACAGCACTATTTTTTAGTGCCCAAACGCTCGGACAATGTGTAATCGCTCATCATTTGAATATCCTCGAGCCAGTTAGTGAATTTTAGTCCGCCGTAGCGTATATAACCCCAAATCCTTGTTTACTCTTTGTTTGATGCAACTTAAGTTGGTACCTAATGCCATCTATCCTACTCCGGAGATGATTGCACGTTTCTGCTTTTTCTGGCCTTAAGTTTGAGTAAAAGTTTTAATTAGGTTGTGTACTTCGAGGGAGGCATTTGTATTGATCTTCATTTTATCATTGGCATATATATTATCGAAGGATGCCATTTCGTATTAGTGCATAAGCTATTTCTTCGAAGCATTCTTAAGGGGTTTAGAAAAAGGTTTTTAGTTAAAAATTCGATATTCGATAGGATACGATTGTCTCGACTTTTAGTTTACTTGCTTTCATTGCGTTTCCCTCTTTGTGGAACTATTGAAATCGAATAATCAGTGCTACGAATTGCTATATGATAATCATAGTTCAGCGAAGATTTCTTCATTATAGGAATAATCGCCAGTGAAATAGATGGCACTTTTTTCTGGATTTAAGCCTTAAGGGAAGTCTAACCTAAGTTTTGGTACTTGTTCAGCGAATTCTTAGTGAGTAAATAAAAACGACGCCTTATGCTGTCATTAAAGTGTGAGTTTAAACATTGAGGATAAGATGAACGTTTTTCTTGTGGCGTTTCCCTTGGGTAGCATTCATCGTCATCGTTTGTGTTACGTAGATAATAATAAAATGGTAACGTTTGATAATCGTGATCTATACATTCTATTTGGAAGGAAATGCCTAACCTTTCCGGTTGAATATCTCCAACACAAGTGTGCAAGAAGGATTATTTACATAATAAATAAAGAGATGGAAGGAAGATGTATGCGATCGCCGTTAAGCTTGCATCTGCAAACGCTGTCTCCTTTTTTCTCGGCCAAAATTATGGAGATTTCTAAGATTTGTTGCGACTCTTGTTGGTTGTGAATATCGCCTTTTGTAGATGAGCATTGAAAAGTGCATAGGAATAAAAACACTTTTATAAACATATAGGGAAGAGTTAATATGGTGGTATAAAACAGAATTCGAAAGATGAACATTGACATAATTCTAGCCGTAACCTATTTTCTAAAGTATAATTAGTTCAGGTTGTGAGATAAGAAGTTTGTAGTTCTGGACCAGCGTCGTCTATTTTTGATTTATGAAAAATCTTGAATTTTATGAGCACTTTAAATTTATCCCGAGAATACGGGCAGAAAATAAAAATTTTAAATTCTTTCCAAAATCAAAATTTACGCTAAATTTTGATTGGAAAGAGAGATTCATGAGACGAAGAAATGATTCTAAAAAATTATATCAGTGGTGGTGTTGCAAAATCCACGAAATTTTGAAAACAATCGAAGCCGAAATGTATATTCGTTATGGTGTTGTTGGAATCATTGGCGTGACGGTGACGGTGAATCAGTGACGGTGCACTGCAAAAACGAGTCGAATGGCAATATTATTATACGTCAGGCTTAAAGTCAGAGACTAGGCGATCGTTTAGTCACTCGCGTAAGGAAATCAGTAAATAATGCATTAAATTAAATATTTTAAGTTTCGTACTGGTTATAGCAGTGATTTCACAGAATTTTCTTTGCTTTGTGATTGGAAAAGTTTCAGAGCAAGATTAGGTGAAGGTCAATCGCGGACCACAGGAGAAGAACACGTTTCAAATATACCGCTATTTTTAATTTTGAATATTATTTAGTTTTTACAGATTGGAATACGTTGCTTTGAGGGTTTCAATCAACCTGCATACATAATTACCTTAAACATTTCGTCGTTATTCTTGTGACTTAGACATGTGAGTAGACTTTTCCTCTTGGTAAATTCTTGATTTATAGTTAATTATAGTTCACCCTTTTTCAGTTAACGGGGTATGTAAAGGTTTGGAAAATTCGCTTCATTCCGTTCCTTTTAGTCATTAAACTGTTTTAAAGAATAGCCTAAATGGAATATTTCTCATGCCAGTCTCTAGAATTGAAGGGTTATGTATTGATTTAGAGAAATACTTTACTCCAAAGTTCCGATTTTCCGACCCTATATCCCTGTACAGTTTTACTTTCTAACTTAACGCACTAACTTAAGAGTTCGCGGTACAAATGAAAATATTAAAATCTCAAAAATACTTCTCTAAATAGATCACGTATGTGTCTATATAATAATAAACTCATAAGCGACGTTGGCAAACATAATTATTCAATTTTATTGCTAAGTTACGAGAGAGCTAAAGTTAGGTGAAAGTCTTAACGCACTTCGATTCGTATCAGATAATGCTGATAATAATGCAAATAACTAAACCCGTTTTCAGTGCAATGAAATTATACTTTTTTATACATCCCTTACTACGACTATATTCCATATGATTTCATATTGGTAGTGTAATACAAGAGATATTTAGATAATTATTCCGTTATCACGATTGTAATTCTAAGAAAGTGGTTGATGGTATAATTTCAATTCTTTTGTCATGAAACAGGTCAACTCAATGAGAAATCCAACTATGATGTTCTAAATTTACACGAAAATCATGGCTATAATGTTAAAAAATTATAATAACGTAAACACACGTAACTATCGTCTCTCAGCTGGTCTCACAGCTTCCAGCGCATCATCAGAACCTTTAGATCCTACCGAACAGATTTGGCGGATATCCCTCTTTCCTTCTTGACTATTTGTAAACGAAGACTATTAGCAGAGCCTTTTTGAAAACTATTCTCGATGTTCATGGCGGGATAATTCTCGTAAGTCGTAGGCAGCTTGAATTAGTTCTTCAACACAAAGTGTCAGGAGAAATACTTACCATCTGATAATAGTACTAATAGTTAGTTATCTGATAATAGTACTGATAGTTAGTTAATAGTCTAGCGCTAATAGTACCCATATCCGTAACTGCTGTCTTCAACATTTTATGGTAAAAATTTTATTTTTAACATTTTATTGTGGGAAGAAATTAAAGAAAACAAAAACAGTAATGATACGGAAAGGAATGCGTCTAAAATGTTGCTGCTACAGATGGTAAAACAACGATGGAGACTGTTCAGGAAATTTTATCCGATATTTTCAGGTATCAAGTGGAGTACGTAAATAACACTTGTATCTATAGCCGCTGTTAGGAGTTGAAACTCGATGGAGATGATTTGTCTTTCAGAAAATGACACGAAATTTTCGAATGAGATAAGTTATAAGGGTATGTAACCCGGTTTCAACCGGAACTGGTTAACCGACTTTCCTCCAAAATTCTCCGAACAACCAAAACGGCAATGAATAGTGTCCCATGTTCACCCGTTGAAATTTTTAGTATAAAACGTGTCGTCCTAAAAGACTTGAATAACATTTTGTTGTCCTTTAAACTATCCTTAAACTGTAGGACAGCTTGTATTTATTCTTCAGTTATCAGCGAGACCGAATCGCTCTGGACGTCAAATTTAGGGTTGCAGAGTTTAAAAATGTTTTAGCAATGCAAGTGTTCGGTGAGTATTAATGCTTTAGTTCGTGCTGAGTAGAGCAACGAAATTGAACTTTAAAATAATTGCTTTCGCCACCAATCCTGATATACTTGGTCAGCGAAAAGACCCTACTGAAGCTGCAAAAATTGCTACATCATAATGTATGCCCTAAAAAGGATCTTTCCTCGATGTTTTCCGGATTTTATCCTTCAAGTTATTTTGATTTTTATATTCTTCTCTTAGTTTTTTAGACGGCAATCAACATCATGAGGACCAACGTGCAGATTAAGCAATAATAAAACATTCGGGTACTTGCAGGAATAAACAGGATATTATGCTATTCAGCGTATTAATAACAGAAATTACAGTTTTTTAAAATGATGATTTTTCGTATGGCCTGCTTGCGAACGAGAGATTTGATTTTTGCTCAGTTTAGGATTAACTAGCAACCCCTTAACTTTTTCGCAANTGCGACTCTTGTTGGTTGTGAATATCGCCTTTTGTAGATGAGCATTGAAAAGTGCATAGGAATAAAAACACTTTTATAAACATATAGGGAAGAGTTAATATGGTGGTATAAAACAGAATTCGAAAGATGAACATTGACATAATTCTAGCCGTAACCTATTTTCTAAAGTATAATTAGTTCAGGTTGTGAGATAAGAAGTTTGTAGTTCTGGACCAGCGTCGTCTATTTTTGATTTATGAAAAATCTTGAATTTTATGAGCATTTAAATGTTAACCAGTTTTATTTATGAGACATATTGTCAACCAGTTTAAACAACGCCGTTACACGAGAAATTCTTTCAAACCCCTATTTTCGTGTTTCTAGCTGAATACAAAAGCGCCAAGCCCTTTCTTCAAATTCATTCTTGACTTGCGAATCAAAGTGAAAGGCCGTGATCTCCGTAGTTCCTCAATGGACCCCAAGAGTGACAAGACATCGGCCATCAAGCCCTGATGACCTAGTGTTTGTTTTCAGTGTTGTTTGTCTTCGCTCCGCAGCAGTTCAGTGTTTACTACAACTAAACTTTTTTTTCTGATATCTGCGTACCCGCAATCGGTGTAGTCCAATTCAGAGGTGTACTTGTTTTAGCTATTTCAATTCAATTCAGATTCTCGTGTAAAAATTTAATGCTTGATACATTTTGTATTGAAGGTAGAAAGTTATTGTCTTTGTGACCTAAGAGTCGTTTTCTAGCTGCTATCGTAGCAAACCAGTCCATTTCGTTCAATAAGTGGTATATACCGTCTTTTCCATGAGTTTCGTGCAAATTTTTTCATTTTCGTCTGTAGTCTCAGGTCAAACGTCAGTGTCAGTTTAGATTTACTTATTTCATTTTCATTCGTTTTCATCGAGTCCTTGAAGTCTAATCTAATTAAATTTAGCATTTTTTATAACACTGAAGTTACCGTCACAGACAGCCACTTTTGCCGTTTATTGGTTGCGACGGACTGAGTTGCGCGCGGCGTTCACACAACCGGAGAAAGAAGCGTGCGGTGCATAGCTTCTTAGGCTGCGCAGCCTCTAACGATACCGAGTTGCGAGAGAAAGTTTCACAGACTCGTAGATGCAACTCTGCACTAGCGGCTTTAATTCAACTCTCAGTGGTTCCCAGTTCAGTTCTTAGGCCACTTTTGAAAAATACATTTTTTTAAGGCTGGAATGTTGAAACTGCTGCTGTTATGTCCGTGATATTACTAGGCAAAGAAGAAGGCGCTGGATAGCAAACGCCACCACTCCATAGGGAAATTAAATATGAATGAAAGGTATAATGAACGATTCTTTGTTTCATATATACGGTATAGCGTCTATCACAACATCTATGTTGAGTACTTAACGCAAATTCTTCTTTTGTCATCACATTACTCTCTTCCTCGTCGTACCGAGAATTTACTTAGCTGTAAAGCCATTACGGTGTACTTCTTGGATTTGTTCAATCTGACCTCTTAAAGTTATTCGTGATGGTAGACGTGACGTTCTGTCCTCATAGTTAGTTAGGGAGATGTTATTTATTGCAATCATTTCGAATATAACCTTTTTAATACGTCTTAATCGTTAGAATGTGCTGTCTCGGCTTACATTGCGATAATTGGACGATTGGACGCCGACGTATTCCGCCACAATTTTTAGGAGTCATACTTAAAGAATATTTAGAATATTCTTCACTTACATGGAATTTTGTTGACATGGTGTAAACATTATCTCGAAGAAGATTGATATCTGATGAAACTTTAATGTGGCGTTTTTTATAACGGTCGGATTTTAGTAGGTGTGATAAAAAAGCGGAATTTTCAAATGTCCCATGCTGTATAATTCCAATTGTCAAAAAAATGTTCTGCGTATTGGTTCACATGTCCCTAACGTGCATTAATAAGGGCAGTCATTTTGAAAGCTTAGTCTATTGTTGGTAGTCGAAAAGGTTACACCTGTTTAACTGTGATTGGCGATTATTGAATTGCTGCAAAAATGGAACAACGAATTTGCATTAAATTCTGCGTTAGAAATGGAAGAAAGTGCTGCACCACATTGGAAATGTTAGATTTGTCCTTTGGCGAATGTTCAATGAGTAAAACGAGCGTTTACAAATTGTACAAATGTTTTCAAGAGGGTCGTGAAGACACTGAAGATGACGAGCGCCCTGGATGTCCCAGCGCATCGACAACCGATGATAACGTCGAAAAGGTGAAGAATATGATTATGGACGATCGCCGAATCACTATCAGAGAGGATGCTGATGAGGTTGGCATATGCTCATTGGCTCATGACAAGCAATTTTTACGGATGTTTTGGGTATGAAACGGGTGGCAGCATAATTTGTTCCAAAATTAATGAATTTTGACCAAAAGCCGCTTCGAATGAACATTGCTCAAGAGTTGCTGAATGAATTCGATCCAAAAACTTATTAAATGGGTTCTAAAATGACTGAACGTGTATGAAGTCGAAACTAAGTCCCAGTCGTCCCAATGGAAACTTCCTGAAGAGCCAACACCGAAAAAAGCACGCCAAGTTCGATCGAATGTTAGGATTGTGCTCACGGTTTTCTTCGATTTCAAAGGCGTAGTACATAAAAAAAGCAATTGCAAAGAACTGTGGTTTTGTATAAATAAATTGAATTCTTTGCAATTGCTTTTTGCTATGGAATACCACCAAGTTAAGGCCGACACCATTGAATTTATTCTGAAAGCGTAGTACATAATTAGTTCTTGCCATGAAGTCGTACGGTCAATAATAAATATTTCCTGGAAGTTCTACGCCTTTTCCGTGAAGCAGTTCGAAGGGAACGATCAAACCCGTGGCGAAACAATTTGTGGCAATTGCACCGCGATAACGCTCCAGCTCACACCTCACTGTTCATTCTTGAATTTTCGGCAAAAACCAACATCATTATGATGCCTCAACCTCCGTATTCACCGGACATGGCCCCCTGTGACTTCTTCCCATTCCCAAAACTGAAAAATACCATGAAAGGACGACGTTATGGCAATATGGAGGAGATCGTGACAGAATTGCTGAAGTAGCTAAACGCCATACCGAGATTTGCGTTCCAGAGGTGCTCCGAGGAAAAAGCGCTGGCACAAATATATTATATTTGAGGGGGGATACTTTGAAGGGGACAACATGGATATCAATAAATAAATAAAAAAAAATTATTGAAAAAAAAACCAAAAAAAGGGCTTAAATACCNACACACACACACACACACACACACACACACACACACACACACACACACACACACACACACACACACACACACACACACACACACACACACACACACACACACACACACACACATATATATATATATAGACACACACACACACCCTTATATATGTAATTGTTGCCCCGATATTGAGTTATAACCTGAAACTTTTAATCTGGTACAAAAATAAAACTTAATTTCCTTTGTCTGTTTCCATGCACATTAACTAACGAGTTCGAAGAATTGTAAACATATCTACTATGTCGTTTAAATTCATTATGTTATCGATTGGAAGCCTTGGAGCGGCTGAGTGAACTTCAACTCTTTGTGACCGCTTTTAACGTCGTTTCTTACCATCAGGCCCGATGTGGCTGTGATTTCCTTTAAATATTTCGCTCCGATTGGAATTAAACGGCAATGTATTACGCCCTTTTACACGTAAAATCCTTGTTTGGTCTCTTATTATTCTTGATTAATATTACCGTTAGCCTCGTTTACAATTATTTGCCGACGTTCAGGATCTAAAACTGAGCCGCTTTTTGAGCAGAGTGCGTATGAGAACCTACCTCAGGTTACGTAGGCGTTTCTGATTCTGAGAGGAAAATCAGAAAGATAGATGCTTTCAAAAATTTCGTTACAATTGTTTCAAAAATTTATTTTTTCCGCGAACGATACTCGAAAGTAACCGATTAGGTAAGTGTAGTCATGGTGCTTGCACTCCCTGCCACACGCCGAATATGTAGATGTAGGTTCTCAACATGTCTGCGGTTGGTTCAAATGATTCGGATATTGCGTCGTATGTATAGTTAGTTTTATTATTTTCCCTTGCACCCTTTTTCCTGAATACGTAAAATTTTGTTACATAATGTTTTAAATATATTAAGCCTAACTTTAAGAATTAGGCGATCTATTTCGAAATTAGACTTTCTATGCGTTACAATTCCGTAACTTCTTTTTCCATGCCATCGGCTAGCGTATACTACTACTCCGGAGGAAACGGTGATTGACGATATTTTTCGTATCTTCAGTTTGATTTGGGCTTCGATGATGAAAAAATCAAGTTTAGGCGGCTTTTCCAATGCCAGTTTATTTTTGGTAGTTATCTCGCTTCGTAACTTGGTGAACTTGTGGAAGTGAATATTTGGCAGATCGCATTCGGAAACCACCGTTTTGTGGTTGCTCTTCAGAAATTGCTATAAATAAACTATCTCTAGGTATATGAATTTGATTTTCATCATTTAACAGTAATGATAAACGTTAAAAAAATCGCCGTATGTGACCGTAGCTTTAAGATGGCCTCTCCTAGGAGTCCCGTTGCCTCTTTCCTTCGCTTGTCTCGAGTCTCTTGTTACATAATGTTTTAAATATATTAAGCCTAACTTTAAGAATTAGGCGATCTATTTCGAAATTAGACTTTCTATGCGTTCATGCGTAAAAGTTCAGATACAAAACATAAAAAAGGGATGCCAATAAAGTGTCTTTGTTTTAGTTATGAATTGATTATGAATTTTTGAAATGAAAAAGTATTATTATCGCAATATTCAGTCGTAGAATATTATATTAGATGAGTACTCATATGTCGGATGATTTATTTTAGTAAATTTCTTGCGTAGAATATGTCCAATAGAAAAGTGGGGCGTTATTTTATAGTTCTTAAAGTATTTTTACCATTTTCTTTAGATTAGATTATATCATGTCTTTAAGGTTTCGATCAAATGTTAATCTTTAACACAGGAAAACGGATAAGGGTGACATTGCGCAAGATGGTGCGCACCCAGGAAAAATCCCAAGGAAGAATGTACTTGAAAAAAGTCTGACGGGACCGGGAATCGAACCCGGGTCTCCCAATTGCCAGTCGGGTGCTCTGGCCGTTGAGCCCGAATATCTCCCGAATGGCTTGGAGAAATGTTCTGCCGGGATAGCTCAACGGACAGAGCACCTGACTGGCCATTTGGAGACCCGGGTTCGATTCCCGGTCCCGTCAGACTTTTTTCAAGTCCATTCTTCCTTGGGATTAACCTGTAACATCAAAGGGAAAATGGCCACGACAATCTCTGTAATAGAAAACGTTCTCGTCGTTTTTGGTTGCACGGCAAACTAGAAAAATACAAAGAGAAATAGACTCTACCGACAGATATTCTATATTGTAAATGCGAATGGATAAAGGAGATTCTGATACTGAAAACCCAACATCCTGTTACTATCTTCAGCATACAAACGTTCATCATGTATGCATTATTCATTCGTCATCTGCAAAACGATACAAGTTGTTTGTTACCGTTTATATCCTCAGCGCGTCCGTAAAACTGCGCCCATTACTGCTGGAAACTTTCAGCTCGATAGAACCCCCTGCCATGAGCCACTGGCGGCTTGCGGGGTATGAATCTAAATCTAAACCGAGCTGCCAAGCATCGGCAGCATTAAAATTGCTGTATACACACAGCCACTTCGAAAAGCCGTCGAAAGTTGCCGGCAGACGCTTTCAAGGTCACCGATGCTGAGCAGCGTCGACGTTCACACGGCGCAGTTGCGAAGTATCGCGGTATTTCGTGCTGCGCCGCAACGAAAGTAGCGGTGTGTTGTTGTGGCTTAAGCAGTAGACATGCGACAACAGATTTGTCCTCGTATTTTAGTCTGTTTATTTTATCTTCGCAGCGGAGCAAGAAATGGTGCATCCTTTTGAACGAAGACCAATCAATAATGATTAGGTTATGATAACGTATCCATTTTTGATCGGAGTTCAATTATTGGATTATAGATATTACTCTTCACCTTGATTATTTTCAGGTGTAAGATCTCACCCATACTTAAAGACTACGTACACTCCATGCAACGCCGTCGTACGACGGACGAAATGTCGACATTCAAAATCAAACGTATGTTATACCTGATTTTATCAGTTCATTTCTGTGTTTTCGCATTTTTTTCGCGGGTTTTTCTCTGAAAGCCTTCAACCGAGGAATTTTTCTCCACACCCCCATCCTAACCTTTACTTTTTGCTTTGTGTTTGTTAATAATTTTTAATATCTGTAATTCTGTAACTGTACCATGTATGACTTCAGAGGTTATCTGCGAGAGAGGCCAACATGAGCCTAACCTGGTCGAATAAAGAGTTTTTTAACAATAGTAGTAAATTCAGAAACGCTCATTATATCCCTAGAGCTCCACGAGAAATCAGCATCTCGGAACTCTGTTACCACGTGGGATGCACTGTTTTTGTTACTGCATCGTTGCCGACCCCAATGTATCTAATTAATAATATTGCCAGGGGTTGAGTCGATTGGAGGTCGATGGTAGATGTCAATTCAAACTTACTTCCTCAGTACAAAAGTGAGAATAATAGCAGTATGTTAGAAATGGCAAGACAGAGTTGAGAGAGACTGATTTCTCATGGAACTCCGAGAGATATTGAGCGTTTCTCAACTTGCAGATAAGTCGCTTTAATCTGCTCATCTTTTATCGGTCTCCCTCCCCGCGCCCTCAAATATGTCGATTTTCTTGTTCCTCTTCCTTAATCCCACCTTGCAGGGTCAATATTACTGACTCAGTATCGATATTGTTTAACATATTGAACGTCTGAGAGATATCTTGAAACAATAATATTGATGGAAAAATATCGAAGGAAATTAGAACGATTTAATTTTTATCGGAGCCCTGTCAATGTGTTGAAAATATGTCAATATTATTGCCACGTGAGGTGTATATTGCGCAATATCATTCATCCAGTCAGGGAGGAAAGAAGAGGGTATAGAAAAGGCCATATGGTTTGCGACATGTAACTTCCAGTTATCTGTCGCAGACAGTTCCAAAGGCGTGCCACCGGTGGAGCTGCAGTCAGATGGACAAATAAGTACCACTGATTATGCAATAACGTGTATTCGTTTTTGAATAACACGCAATAGAATATTTTGCTCCAATTTATTGACAATGAATTGGGCCGAAAACTATGGGAAGTATTAACTGCAACTTCCTGAGCCACACTTTCCTCTGCCTTCCACTTCTTTTCTTGAGTGCCAACGCAATTACTACGTGCGAATCAAAGTCATTTGGTGAAAACATGTCC
Organism: Ladona fulva; assembly: GCA_000376725.2. Lineage (NCBI taxonomy): Eukaryota > Metazoa > Arthropoda > Insecta > Odonata > Libellulidae > Ladona > Ladona fulva. The sequence continues at coordinate 138,711 of KZ310722.1, forward strand.
CTCCAAATCAAAGCAGGATCGTCACTGACAATATATCGATCAATATTATCGATTCGTGTGTGGGGTATTTTCATATATTGCTTCAATAAAATTAATTGAATTGACCGTTAAAGGTAGGCTTTAGCCGTGAAGAAAAAGTTAAATGTAAATCTCTGTGTGAACTGTCAAACGCCAACATTGTGTTACCTTTTAAGGAAGACACTACCGCTTATTGAATGTAAGTCGAGGCGGTCTTACTTAAAGAGGTCCGGATGTGAGAAACGACTTCTGGAGATTTCTGCTTCCTCGCTATTGGTGAAAATGATAGGAAAATGATAGTGACTAGTTTCCCGCTTATATAAATACTTATCCGATTTAGTCAGCATTAATTTAGGGGATTAGAAGGCATAGGAGTCAACTGTCGATGAGCGGCTCCGGCGCTAGAAAAAGTACTCCGTTTTTTCTGAATCATGTAAGATGACGAAAGCGAATAATCACCGAGGTTTATTCTTAGAATATAAGAAAAACCATTTTTTTTAAGGAGAGAAGGGTATTGAAATACCGTAATGGGATAACACTTAAAGGTTCTGACTGAGAGTGGAGATTGTTGTACGTTAAATAACTTTGAAGGAAATCGCAAGTGGTAAGCGAATTAAGGAATCTTAGATTCGTTTTCTTGGGCTGTGACCTCATATTATCGACTATGGTGGTACAAGGAAAAGATGAAATTTATACTAAATTAAGATATGTTAGGGTGGAGGACCCCCCTTCCCCTCATTACCCTATCCCCGGAACTCCGCGGTCATTGAACCGGCGGGTAAGTGACCCCGGAGAGGATGGGTGAAGTAGGGCCTCCCAATTCTGTGTCAAGCCACGTGAAGCTCTCCAAAATGTACGCAGTATTACAGCAGAAACACTCAAATGTTTATTACATTAGATATTCGGGTAACTCGTCAGAAGCTTTCCTTTTGGAAAGGCGAGAAAACGAAAAGATAGTTGGATTAGATAAAATTGACGTTACTTCGGGTACTGAAGGAAATATTGCTATTTCTTGTCTCCTGTAAAGATTTTAAAATCTCCTCGTATTTTATATTTCGTTTGCTTCAATTTATTTACATTTTTAGAGTGCGGAAGTGAGGAGGACTAGAAGGAAGGGAATCTTACTCTCGAGTATTTGAAAGTAAAATAAAAGTAGATGTTGATAAACATAATCACACTCTATTTTCAATCGAAGTCATACAGTATCTGTCCCAACTAAATTGAAAGCGGAGAAATCCATACGGTACACGACCACTTAATATAATGACGTACGCGTAGCTAGCGATCTATCTTAGTGTCATCCGATAGACGGTGCAGTTTTCAAAATCTATATCACTCTGAACCATTAAATTGGTGCGTTTTAAACTGACAATGAAATTAACAAACGTTACAGTTGTACAAATGTTACAAATGCCGGCGGTCTTCCTCCTGGTTGTTAACCTAAACTAAATATTATAAGTCAGTAACTCTGGAAAGGATGGGCGAAGTAGGGCCTCCCAATTCTGTGTCAAGCCACGTGAAACTCTCAGATTTAAGCAGTACTGCAGCAGACACACTCAAATGTTTACAATTTTCTGTGTAAATGTGGCGAAAATTGTTCTACCTACATTTATAGTATTCATCTCGATTTCAAAGATACCAATTTATATAATATTATTATATTATAGGTAATAAGACTGTCATTGTTTAATTGGTAACCTCATTCGTTCCGGCTGGTAATTTGTCTATCAAGAAATAAGCTGTCTCACAAGAATACCCAGATGCTTATATTTTAAGCGTTTGTTCATGAATTGTGGCCATCGTTTGACTCCAATTAGAAGGACTACTAAGTATGTAATCAATATGCTCTAGCTTAACTTGGTGGAACGCCAAGATGAAATATTTGTTTCATTAAAACTACTAAGGAAAAAATCCTTAGACTGGTCCAGCCCAACCCACAACTCTTCGTTCGCCACTTCATTTTTTATGTAGGTCGAGCATCCGCGACTTTTTCTTGCGCTCATTCGGGTTTATGATTAAGAGGAGCACTTATTGTCAATGGGTATAAATACTCTCCAAAATCGCTATGCAGAATGTGCGTAACTGAAAATATTTCGACAGTGAGTGAACGGGGTAACGTTGCGAGGCTTTGCAACGGAAATGAGGCCTCGACAATGAACGACGTGTGATTTTTTCCCATCCTCTACACGCAGTTGCCTCCTCCCCCTCATTCACCTCCACCGCCTAAACCCATCACCTAGGAATCGTAAAGGCTGAAAGAGACTGGCATACCTAATAATATGGCAACACCTTAGGGAAGCAGAGCAGCAGACAGATACGAACGAGGGTCGGTCAGAAAGTAATGCCCCACATTTTTCTCAAAAACTATACATTCTATTAAAATGAAATTTACACATAGGATTACACATCTGCTCATTCTATTTTCCACATAATCTCCTTCTATTACCTTCCACCAGCGATTCACTATGGCATGTATGCCCTGTCGGTTCCAGTCCTCGCTCTGTTTATGGACCCAGGTTTTCACTTTCAACCGCCTTCTGATTCACTCACCCTCCATACCCAGCACCCAACTGTACTCCTATGGACTGCAGATGTTCCATAGACTTTGCACAAACGTTTGTGAACATTCCCTACCGTTCCTTTCTCCACGCACAGCAATTCAATCACAGCACATTGTAATGTTTATCATGGTCAGACTCCACTTTGAAAGCTTCCTACAACTATGTTATCAGCAGGAAAAAACTGAAATTACTGCACGGGCACACGCGAAACGTGATATAATTCGAACCTGGAATTTCGGATTACTAACACAGGTTCTGGGTGAAAAAAAGGGGGTCACATTACTTTTTGACCAACGATTTAGTATTCATTAGAAGTAAGTGTCATATTATTCCTTTCAGTAGCGTGAAGTTGTAAGAAAACTGCCAAACAATTAATACCAACATTTTTACCCTCGATAAAACCTTCTCGAGAGGGATAACTATGCCATAGAATTAATTATAGGCAGAAGATAACATAAGCAGCATACCTAAGCCAGCATTAGTAAGATACACTTTACAACCTCATGATGGTGATTAGAATTCGATTGTTAAAAATTATCAAAAAATTAAATTATCGTATCCCGTTGAAAGAGAACCTGTCTGCATACTTCTTTAACGCGAATTACTACCGAAAAGATAACTCGGAGAAGGATAGACCTGTGGCATACAAACGTTTACGTCTAGGTTATAAAATACCCCGCAATATAGGAGTTTATTGAATGGGTTTCTCTTGAAAATAAACATTTATTCATTTCCTTTAGAAAGATAAAACCTCTGAACGAATCTATAAGAGGTAGAAGTTACCTTTCGGCTTAGAAATACATAAGTGGTATATGTGTACGATTTTCAAACATGAGCATCTTGAAAGGAATAACACCTTGGCATACCTCCGTATGATACGGTTTTACTCACAAAAATAGAATGCGTCAACTTGCCTATAAAATACCCTTAATTTCTTCCTTATCTAAGTGGACACCCCAGAAATAACTCAGTGTAGGATAACATAAGTGGCATACGCATGCTGGAATCAGTAAGTTTCATTACATCACCTTACACTGATGTTTAGATTTCCATCGTAAACATTTACCATTAAAATTGATTTCCATTTCTTTCGTTTCGATTTTCTAATACGTCCGCTCTGCGCTTAAACGCTACCGCGCCACGCTAAAAGGCGTGCTTTCGCTGTATTTTTATCCTCGTTGTGTCGACGCTCGAGGTCCATTCTTTTGTTTGAATTCGTAGTTCTAATGCTTGACTCAGAATTGGTGGTCTCACGGTATTATAACATGAACTATTTGCAAATATTCCAAATTATTTTACGCAATTATTCGATTTGCAATTTCTTAAAAATCTTGTGGAATAGAATGCAACTGTGCGAAATTTTGATGCAAGTATGCGCTTGATCGATTACTGTGAAATAATGGAAAAATATTAAGTGAAACGTGGAGATTCATTTTCTATTGTAATGTGTAGTCAGAGTAAAGAATAGCCTACACTACCCAAACGTTTGGTTTCAACTGCGACAAATCCCTAGGAATTATATTATTAATCGCTTTATACGAAATTCTTACCGATGTGAATTGGAAATTGGATGTTATTCGGAAAATGCATTATTAAAATCATCCCTACGGTAGGTCTTAGCTTATATACCATATCCCTCACTAATGGATGATAACAAAAATTTTGCGGCACCCTGAAAAGGAAGAGATTTGGTGGCGTAGAAGGAATCTCCCAAATTAAACTATAGATAAAGATAACTGAAAAGCTTAGTACTTCGCACTGGGTGGACTCGAACAGGGCGATTTTTGACCTTCGAAGTAAATGTAGGTGGTGAACATCGAAAAACGATAAGCCTTATAATTCATTAATTTTCGTTAAAATAAATATTTTTAAGGAAGAGTTGAAGCATTAAAATAGACAGCTCCTTAAAGAGAAAAAATAACCTACTAAGCATTTACGAGGTAATTAAATATTTGCCACACTCCTTTAATGCGATTTAAAGGACCATAAAGTTTAATTTCTTCACCGCAGCTTCCAAATTTTTCAGCATTTTAATCAATATTATGATCCACTTAAGAGAAATTTCAAAACTTCATCTTAGCGCGTTAATCATAAAACTTTGTGTATAAAACGACGCTAATACGGAACACGTTATTAAGGCCCGCAATGGATGCGTCTTTCTCGGCAAAATTTTAGTAAGCATTATTTTCACGAAACGTGTAAAGTGTGCAGTTGATGGAATTACTGTGAGTAGTCTTTCTAGTTGTGATAGTACATCAGCGTCTTTGAGAACTATTGGAAAGAAACACAACTCTCGACTAGCTCTCAGAGGGCGTCGCAGTGCACCGGTTGAAAAGCTCTGCAGTAGCTTTCCATTGATATCGATTAAAGACTGCGAAACGCCTTGTGTATTGGAATGCCCGTAAATCTCGTATATTCGGTAGAATATGAAGTAGGTAGTTAAGATTATACATAGAATTTAATGTTCTACTAGCCTCATTTTGGAATATAACCGAAGAAAAAGAATGTATGTAATGTGCTGCGCAGCCACTGACGGTACCGAGTTGCGGGAGAAAGTTTCAAGCCTTTTTACACACTCTTAGATGCAACTCTGCGCGAGAGGCATTCATTCAGCTCTCAGAGGTTCCCAGTTCAGTTCTTAGGCCCGCTTTTGAAAAATACGTTTCTTAACCCTTTGAGTGCGTTTGACAATTTTTTTTTTCATCTTGAGTGGGTTTGTAGACTATAGTCCACGGCCTGTAAAAAGCGTACGACAATTCGAATCATTCTAAAAACGCATGCACCGCTTTAAGGCAACCTTCCTTTATTAGTTTAAAGAAAATTTGTTTAAACATTTCTGAGAGTGCGCCCAAGCCGAAATGAGGTCCTCTCCAACCATCGAAAGTGATGCCGATTATTGTGACCATACTCCTCACTATCTTCATTTTCCTTTCTTGTTCCCTACATATTTTACCGTTCCACACTCAATTGGTCCCACCAAAGTATTACGTAAGCAATAGCAAAAGAGCAACAGTGAAGAAGAAAGCCGATGATGCTGCATGGACAAAATGCTTCATATCCTCTGCGATGGATAAGCATGAAAGATATCGAAGCAGTGTTTAGAATAGCCACGAGAAGGTTAGAACTCAAAATTAATTGTGATACAAATTGGGATGACAGTGCGGCAGCTTGTATTGCAACTAAGCACTCAGCAACACATCAACACCAGATACCCTACGGCGGAAAAACTAACATCCAGTGTTTTCCCTGTCAAAAATCATTTCACATATTGCATTGCGCTAAGAGACAAACGGGAAGCTCCGGATTACAGATTTTTGTGTGCATTGTCATTGAGAATTTTTTACTATGATAAAGGAGCATCACAAATGAGGGAAGAGAGGGCCGAAGGGCAAAAATAGCCGGCAAGTAGATCGGCCCGTGGCTTTTTTCGCACATACCTCATGGTATGGGTCTAAAAGGGATATTTCTCTCTAGTTGTTCAAAGAAGTCGCATATTTTTGTGATTCGAAGTTTTTGGTATACTCCCAAATAATTAGACAGTAAAATGTTATCGAATATACATCGTTATTAAAGTATAAACGTAGGAAAACATACAAATTCGGAAGGTAAATAATATAATAAAACAGCATGTAATCGAACTAATACTGTAGAATATTGGTTTATTACTATGAATTATCATTATCACCTAGAAATAAGCAAGAAATAGAAGATAGAGGAAGCAGAAACAAAATTAATTTTCCCAGAATCTGATTCTGAATATGTATCCAACTTTAACGATGATGAACCAGCAGGATTGTGGGAAGACGACGAAGAATAAAGCGAAGAGATTTCATCCTGCGGTGAGTCCAGTATCAGAGATATACGTCTAGAATAGATTTCCATTCCTGACTTTGAGGGAATGCACAGTGTCATTGGCTTAGAACACTTAGCCCCAGTTGAGTGTTTTTAAAGTTTTTTCCCAAAAAATTTTTGAAATTACTGCCGAAGAAATAAATAGATATGCGAAGGTAGGATTGCTGAGATGGGGTCCCTTTCCCATGATCAAGGTTTTTGCAACGGAAAGATGTTTCGGCAGATGAGATTCAACCTGTCGTAGCTGTTGAAATTGGGACGTGGTAGAGCATAAACCGTTACTTGCATTCTACTTTCAGGAATCATTTTGGCTTTTCCAGACACCAGAATTAAATGAATTAGTTACTTTAGGCATTTCAAACCTTAAATGTAGATTTTTATCAGAGGCAGAAGATGCATAATAAAGACATTAGTTTCTTAGAATTAGGAATGGAATAGAGTTGCTCAGACATGCTTTTATCAGATATAATTTCAATTCAAAGCTTGAGAAGTCTTTTCACCGCTTTCACCTCCCCACTCTGCTAAACCTTTTGCAGTACAAATTGAGGATGCGTAAACAACAGGGGCACAGCAAAAACCTTGATAAAAATTTAATTATACAGAACCAGTTCAGGATGATTGGAAGAAAGGAGGTTCTAGAGAATCTAAACATAAGTTTTAACAGATAATAAATAAGTTTTTAGTGATTTGTTAAGAATATAATGGAATTTGCGTATTTTAGATATTTAGTGCAAGGTTGCGTACCCACTAGGGAGATCATCTAATTATTCATTATCGGAAGCTACCTATGAGCCAGAAACACTGTAAATACATGCATTCCTATCATATAAAGAAGTGAGAACAAAAGATTTACCTAATTTCAGACTTTCATTTCTTCATGGATATTTCTTTCATTATCATTCATGGATATATTTTCATTTCTTCATGACATTTCAAGTGGAATAGTTGTTTTTTCCTTGACGCACTTAAACGGTTAACTGATATGAGAAAGGCAATATCAATGCGTGAATGAGTGTTGGTTAAACTGACATTTTTTTCATCCAGCAAGCTTACGTAATTACAAGGCACCCTTACATTGTTTCTTCTCAACGCTGAATTCTATTCACTA
>APVN02037281.1:0-10721 GCA_000376725.2 Ladona fulva
AGAGTGATTTTTGGTTGTTGTTGGTGCCAAAGATTGGTCATCTAAGGGTTAAAGGTGACTTTAGGGCAAAAATCATGCACCTAGGAAAACTCCTATGAATAAATGGGCATTGAAGAAATCTCACAGGACTGAGACTCGAGCCCAGGTCTTCCAGTTGCCGGCTTGTTCTTTGTTCTTCACCTTTGTTTGCCCTTGAGAACAAAATCTCCCAAACAGCATGAATAAATGATCTTGTCCGATAGCTCGCTCGATAGAGCAACCAACCGGCAATTTGGGAGACCCGGGTTCGAGTTCGGGTCGCGTCAGACACTTTTACGTCCATTTCTCCTTGGGAATTTCCTTTACTAGGTCATGAACAGCGAAAACTCAAAGAGAAAGCAGAAATAAGATTGCAGGAATGAATGAAATCGAAAAGAAAAGTAAATATACTGCTATCCTTACCATATCCATATTTACATCCATAAATCTAAATAATATTGCTAAGTGTTGATTCTAGTTCTGGATTCGATTGAAGGTCGATGGAAAAGGAAAGTTAAATTTTACCCATGCAATATTTAAGAAAGAAAAAAAAGCAGCATATCACAAGTGGAATCTAAATCTATGGTAGGTTTATGTTTTTTTTTGGAACTCTTGGGAGATAATAATCATCTCCAAATTTACAAATAACATACTTTAATCTACTCATTTTTGGTTTGTCTCCCTCCCCGCTCCCTGAAGGACAAATTAAATGTCGAAATGTTGAAATATTCAACATAATTCTGGGTCATTTTCCTTCCTTAAGATATATCAATATGAGAGCACATCCTTCAATACCAGTTTATGAGATGGGATTTGATTTAATCGGATGTTATGCTTGTTCCACGAGACTGCGCATGAGCACAATGATTTTCAAAACTCACCAGATTTTGTGAAACGTGTCGGGGTAATAGGGTTGGCAATTCTCGGCCCTTGATTACCTCATAATCGAGTGATAGCTGAATTATGATTTGATTACAGCCTCAAGGGCAATGTATGGATATTTAGATCAAATACGGAACTGTGAGGTTTGTCGAGTGAGGTCCGAGAGAGAAACGTGGAGATAAACATTGCCGAACCTGTTTTCCACTTGGATGATGAATGATCAGATGATCGGCATTTTCCCAATATATTTTACTTTTGAAGGTGTGGTTAATTTCCTCATCTCCTCATGCTCTTGGAGTCAATCGGCGGAAAAACCTTACCATGTTTATGATTTAAATGCGAGTGAAATTTAATTATCTATTTGATATTTTGAAGTACATTGGCACGTTATTAGCGATCATTACTGTAGGAAATAACTGCCCAATCGCTATAGTTTCACAGTAGTATGCTACTTATCCTTTGTCATCATAATAACCAGCCGGATATGCACGTTTTAAGTTAAACTATTAATAACATTCCAATATCCATATCTGCGAGCAATAAATATATAACAAAATATTTTTAAGCTGATTCAATTTTCAATTAATGGAAATGGCCTATAAAAATAGGCGAGATTATTCTGTTATATTTACATAATTATATAAATGGGATGCCTTCCATTCAAAAATTTATAACGCGACACGCTCGTTCTCATTTGGAATCGAACATTCAGTTTTGGCAACGTCAAATTTAAATTTATTCGAAATACCGAGAAAGCGATTACAGTTTTTTAACACAATACTATTCAATTCAAATTTTTATAGTGCTAATATCAATTAATTCTTCCCGGTGGTACGTAATGAAATATTGTCGTAGTTCGGCTCTCTTCGAAACGACATTAATTGATTTAAAGGTACTCAAACTGTTTCACTCGATTTTTTTTTCAAATCGAAATCAACTTCACCGCACATAAAATAATCATCATTAGTTTAATGATGAACGGTGACATCTGTATTGGGAAATATTCAAATATAAATATGGAAGAACCGCTTTAGAATTAACATTAAAGATACATTATTCACCTAACAACGAAACATACTTATTAAAATACGCTTTAAATATTACAAATCGTAAGACATGCATGGAATATGTTTTATCTAAATAAGTAAGTGCTTTACTTATACACTCAAATTGTTGCAGTAAAAAATTAAAAATGAATACGTAACTATCAAAGATCACTATATTTAAGAATAACCCAAATTATGTTAAAAATATACGGAATAATTCATTGCATTTNTTTTTTTCAATCACATTCGATGTAAAAACGCTGAAATATTTTCATAACTTCCATCGAGAAATTATTCTTGTAATCTAGCATGTACTCACAGAGAAAAAAAATGTTTAGCAGTAAAAATGGAAAATATTATTATAATTTAAAATTAAGCAGCAGGAATCAATAAAAATGTTGCTCAAAATTTATTAATGGAAAAACAGAATTATTGACTTAAAAATATTATTATTTTGAATAGGTTTTACAAAGATAAATATAATTTTATACGCTCTCGTCAGATAGGTGAAAATGGTTATGTGGAAATAATTTTCCTTTGGGATAAAAAAACATTAGAACGATGTTAAAGTGTTGCAAAACATACATTTTAGTAATTCTGCAGTCACAAGCACCAAACACCATTAAAAAACTTATGAGACACGCGATGTACATTTCACTGCCAGTAGCAGTATTCTCAAGCGTACAGACGTGACTGACAATTATCTATAGCCATCAGCGGTTCTTAGTTCATACATTTTAGTATTACATTGATATGACGTTAAAGTCGATATTCCCTCAGTTTTTCATTTTTATGAAAGGGTCTTATAGTACTCTACTAGAGTATTGGGATTCAAAATCCAAAGCTTAAATATGCTCTATATTTTAAGGATCGGAACAAAAATAGAGCCTGTTTCTTCGCAAAGAGGGTAAAATATGCGTAAGCAAAACGTATTTAATATCCAATTTATACCTCCATTTATATCACATATTAGGGGAACTGAATGTTTAACTCAAAATTCTAGTTTTCGTGTCGATATTTCATTGTATATTTATAAAATACCATTGTTCAATGAATTTTCCTTCACGGTTTAGTAAGAAGTGCAAGGAAAATGACGTAATTTTGAGCTCAAGGAGGGAAACTAATCAAAGATGAATATATTAGAGCGACTTGTCTGCAAACTTGGAGATGCTTATTTCCTTCCTGGAGCTCAAGGAGAAATCGGTCTCCCGCAACTCCTTTGTTGCGTTGCCTTGTGTAATATACTGCTATCCTTACCATATCCATATTGACATCCATAAATCTAAATAATATTGCTAAGTGTTGATTCTAGTTCTGGATTCGATTGAAGGTCGATGGAAAAGGAAAGTTGAATTTTACCCATGCAATATTTAAGAAAGAAAAAAAAGCAGCATATCACAAGTGGAATCTAAATCTATGGTAGGTTTATGTTTTTTTTGGAACTCTTGGGAGATAATAATCATCTCCAAATTTACAAATAACATACTTTAATCTACTCATTTTTGATTGGTCTCTCTCCCCGCTCCCTGAAAGACGTAATATTTCTCTCCTCCTATACCGTGAAGTTAAATGTAATAGACTATATCCTTCCCTGTCATTATTTTTGGATCACCAGAAACGTTCATATCTTTCAATTATCAAATCCTTCAGTTGATAAAACCATTCTGAATAATACGCTCTTTAGAAAACTTACTTACCCTCATTTCAATTTTTAAAATGTCAAAGTCAATATTCAACATAATTCTGGGTCATTTTCCTTCCTTAAGATATATCAATATGAGAGCACATCCTTCAATACCAGTTTATGAGATGGGATTTGATTTAATCGGATGTTATGCTTGTTCCACGAGACTGCGAATGAGCACAATGATTTTCAAAACTCACCAGATTTCGTGAAACGTGTCGGGGTAATAGGGTTGGCAATTCTCGGCCCTTGATTACCTCATAATCGAGTGATAGCTGAATTATGATTTGATTACAGCCTCAAGGGCAATGTATGGATATTTAGATCAAATACGGAACTGTGAGGTTTGTCGAGTGAGGTCCGAAAGAGAAACGTGGAGATAAACATTGCCGAACCTGTTTTTCACTTGGATGATGAATGAACAGATGATCGGCATTTTCCCAATATATTTTACTTTTGAAGGTGTGGTTAATTTCCTCATCTCCTCATGCTCTTGGAGTCAATCGGCGGAAAAACCTTACCATGTTTATAATTTAAATGCGAGTGAAATTTAATTATCTATTTGATATTTTGAAGTACATTGGCACGTTATTAGCGATCATTACTGTAGGAAATAACTGCCCAATCGCTATAGTTTCACAGTAGTATGCTACTTATCCTTTGTCATCATAATAACCAGCCGGATATGCACGTTTTAAGTTAAACTATTAATAACATTCCAATATCCATATCTGCGAGCAATAAATATATAACAAAATATTTTTAAGCTGATTCAATTTTCAATTAATGGAAATGGCCTATAAAAATAGGCGAGATTATTCTGTTATATTTACATAATTATATAAATGGGATGCCTTCCATTCAAAAATTTATAACGCGACACGCTCGTTCTCATTTGGAATCGAACATTCAGTTTTGGCAACGTCAAATTTAAATTTATTCGAAATACCGAGAAAGCGATTACAGTTTTTTAACACAATACTATTCAATTCAAATTTTTATAGTGCTAATATCAATTAATTCTTCCCGGTGGTACGTAATGAAATATTTTCGTAGTTCGGCTCTCTTCGAAACGACATTAATTGATTTAAAGGTACTCAAACTGTTTCACTCGATTTTTTTTTCAAATCGAAATCAACTTCACCGCACATAAAATAATCATCATTAGTTTAATGATGAACGGTGACATCTGTATTGGGAAATATTCAAATATAAATATGGAAGAACCGCTTTAGAATTAACATTAAAGATACATTATTCACCTAACAACGAAACATACTTATTAAAATACGCTTTAAATATTACAAATCGTAAGACATGCATGGAATATGTTTTATCTAAATAAGTAAGTGCTTTACTTATACACTCAAATTGTTGCAGTAAAAAATTAAAAATGAATACGTAACTATCAAAGATCACTATATTTAAGAATAACCCAAATTATGTTAAAAATATACGGAATAATTCATTGCATTTTTGATCCTATTTTATATATATGCATGTATTACGTATACTGAGTACTGTATTGCGTATTTAGACTGAACTTCTTCACCTTTACTTCACTATACCTGAATCCGATTATGTACTTCACGTGCGGTTGAAGAGGGAATGGGGACAAACATTGCGCCCCATTTCGGAAATCAGCGCGCCCAGTATTTTAATCAAACTGGCAAGCAAGTGTTAGCTCTATTGTTCCAGATTCTTCAGTTTCACAACGTTTTTTCCCGTTCTCTCACCGGCTCGCCCATCACTCGCGCTCTTACGAATGGGATCGATTGCTCCACTAATCCTGACCTAATTGCTACTTCGAACACTTTCCGTCCTTCTGCCTGCTCTTCAGCACTCTTGGCCACACTTCACGGAGATCTGCTCTTCGATCTCTCGTCGCCGTATCCATGACGGTGCGTTTCTCCCATTCCTGCGATTCCTAAACGGTTACTTTGACTCAACTGCAGAGGCCTCCGACTGACACGTGGAGAATTTTCGTTTTATCTCCAGCCACTGGAGTTTGATTGTTTCGACAGAGATCGCATTCCGATGGATTCGAGGAGGAAATAAAAAAGGTTCGTTCTTCTTTTAAAAAGGAGTTGGTTCAAAGTGGAGAATAAAGTAGAGAACTATCTTTTAATCTTTAAAATGGAATCAGGAGAGAAAATGACCGTACTGACAGCAAATGAAGCAGGACATTGAGTTCGGCTTTCGGTTATGCAACATTTTTTTCTTTCTTTCTATCTCCGAAATACTTTTAGAGTGATTTTTGGTTGTTGTTGGTGCCAAAGATTGGTCATCTAAGGGTTAAAGGTGACTTTAGGGCAAAAATCATGCACCTAGGAAAACTCCTACGAATAAATGGGCATTGAAGAAATCTCACAGGACTGAGACTCGAGCCCAGGTCTTCCAGTTGCCGGCTTGTTCTTTGTTCTTCACCTTTGTTTGCCCTTGAGAACAAAATCTCCCAAACAGCATGAATAAATGATCTTGTCCGATAGCTCGCTCGATAGAGCAACCAACCGGCAATTTGGGAGACCCGGGTTCGAGTTCGGGTCGCGTCAGACACTTTTACGTCCATTTCTCCTTGGGAATTTCCTTTACTAGGTCATGAACAGCGAAAACTCAAAGAGAAAGCAGAAATAAGATTGCAGGAATGAATGAAATCGAAAAGAAAAGTAAATCNTTTATTGACAGCTAACGGTATAAACATTACAATATTACAATATTAAAACAATATTACAATATTAAAAAAAGGTCTCAATACGGTCCCCCTGAGCCAAATTGGCTCATCAGGAGGTGCCTGGGTTTACACACATTACATTATCATTATTATTAAAAATAAATAATAAAGATATGCTTTTTCCCCTACTCAAGTGACCACCACAACATCTCGGCCACCTTTGCTGAATTTAAAAAGAGAAAGTCTCATATGAATGAAAATCAATCAATTGGAAGTTCTAGAATTAATCATCGATCCATAAACACTTTCTAGTTCTCTTTCTTTCTTTAGAAATATCAAAAAATTATAAGTAAGAGAAAACTCTATTCTCTCAGTTATTTTTTTCCAAAAAATTACCCTTTTATTTCGAGCTTTGCATTATAATCAAATTCAACTCATTCCGTACTTTAGTGTTGAGATAGCAGATCAACGAGTTTACGAGCGACACAATATTTTCTGCGAAATATGACCGGGTTTTATAATACAAGGGTAACTAAGAAATGTATTTTTCGCATTTATAACCCTCTTTTGCGGTTACTTATCGGTCTTTTGCGACAGGAATAAGGATAAAATTTGAGGTAAATTTTTCCTATTGCCTATTAAGTTCGTAAAGTCCCGAACATATTATTGATCAGGGAATTATCATCACTATTTCTGATATAATTTTCAAGATATTATAGGTATATTTAGGTGGGAGAGATACTTATAGAGTTTTGACGGGATCTGAATTAGAGATTTGCTACACATGTAAGCGGAACAGCAAGTATTCGGAGAAATTGCATGCTAGTATATTCATCTATTTTGGGGAAATATTTAAGAATACTTTAAAGCTCGGTATTTTTTAATGGAGGCATTCCCATTCTAACCGCAGAAATTATTAATATTATATCAAGATTTCATTAATTCCTTCTGGCTACAGAAAAAAGTTATATGGTCCATGGAAATGGAAAACTGGTAGAATTTTCTTTACGCCCTAAAAATGTTGGGATGTAATATATCCTTGAAGCTTTAAGCAATTTAAAAACTTCTTTTTTTCCATACCTTTATTAGACTTCTCGTAATGTTTTGCTGTGTGACTTTTTTATAATCAAAAAGCTTTAATCGTAAATCTTTGACTGAAAATGAGGTAACTCAATCGTAAATTTCAGAGATGGTTGATGACCATCTGCCGCTAATATGTCCATAATATTCAATATAAATATTACAGTATTTTATGTTATTTTCTGTAATAAAATTATCACATACGGCTCATAACAGTTAAAGAAAGAGAGCAAAGATAGTCTAAGGAACTTAAATAGCCATAGTTAAACTATGCCGTCATACTTAGGCTAATAGCAGCAAATTTACAGACAGAAAGAGGATTGTATTGGGCGAAACTTTAATTTTAATTAAAAAGAGTCACAAGTGATAGTCAAAAGTATTACAATAACGCTGGAAATAAAAAATAAATAATTAAATATTGAAATAACAACAAATAGTTTTTTCCAACTTCAAACAAAGCGTTCTAAGTTTCGAATTCAGACAAGTATACTCTATAGGGGTCAAGTATTGCGGTATTTAAACTTTCCATATCTTTAATTTTATGTCCTTCAACTTTTGAGAAAGACAAAACTTACAGATATTGTTCCGAATCAGAAAGTAATTGCTTAAATTGTAAGTAGTAGTATTGTTAAAAGTGCTTCGACTGCTATGGTAATTTCGCACGTGGGCCCCCACCGGGGTACTTAAATTGTTATGCAGTTACTGAGATATGAGATACTTTCGGGAAATTCAACATTTTTACAAATTTATTGTCAACTATCCGTTCCTGTTCATTAGATTTCCTCTCTATCTTCGCCTCTAAACTCCGAGTTCCGCTGTCGTTAGAGTAGAACTTAATGCATTTAAGGCCGCTCACACCCTCTCTGGCAATTCCTGACTTTCACCTTCCAAGGTGTTCTTCCGAGTAAACAGTTCATCCCTTCTCCTCATTGATAAGAGTTTCCGAGGCAATCACATCGATTTCTCTTTATAATCACTTTTCCCCGATTTTAGTTAATTTATAGTATTCCTTTTCCAAGGCATGAAGTATTTTAAATACTCAAAACTCTTATTCTTTTCCTATTATTATAAAAAGATATTAGTCACATTATTTCCTCGTGAGCCAAGGAGATTTTCTTACTCGTTATCAACATTCCTCCGCCATACTACATCTTATGCTACATCCAGGGGCTTAGCCTGGATTTATCCATTGGAGGAGCCATGAAGTAAATACTACATCGCCTAAATTCTAGGGACAGGAATATTTCGGCCCAAAATATAACGAAAATATAAACTGATTTATTTTAACATGCATACCCAACGAATCTTCATTGATGTTGGTATAGCATTATAGCAAGAGGCCATCCTCTCCCATAATTTCGATTATTGCTCTGTTCTCATGGGGGGTTTGAACCCCCAAAACCACCCGCGTGACTACGCCCCTGACTGCATCCACAGACCTTTCCATGTATCCCCGTTATTTTTAAACCACATAAGTCTCGTAAATGTTGAGTAGTAAACTGAAAATCGTTCTAAAGGCTTAATGTTAAAAGAGACTCATGAGCATCAATACTGCCCCAATAAAGCCATATACTTTAACCATGAATAATTTTTATTGACAGCTAACGGTATAAACATTACAATATTACAATATTAAAACAATATTACAATATTAAAAAAGGTCTCAATACGGTCCCCCTGAGCCAAATTGGCTCATCAGGAGGTGCCTGGGTTTACACACATTACATTATCATGAAATACATTTGAAATATCCCCAATATAAAATTCAATCAAATGCACTAACTTTAAAATTGCACTAAATTTAAAATCGTACTGATTGTAAAATTGCACTAGATGTCAACTTGCACTAATTGAACATTTTCACTACTTGTGAAATTGCACAAATTGATAAATGCACAGATTGAAGTATTACACTAATTAGAATTGCACTAAATTAAAAGTATCGTAATTTAAATATAACATAAAATTTTGGTTGCTACACGTAAATTATATATAACATAACTTTCTACATATATACAAAACAGGAGGAACATAGTTACATAATAGGAGAAGACGTATGGTGTAACATATTACATATAGGCTGAATGACACATAGTATTATGACAAGAAGTTATTTACACAGAGAAACAGTGCATAACCGGATAACCATCTATTTCTATATTTATTATTAAGTTAAAAGATAAGATTTTAACCTCTTTTTTAGTTGGGCTATACTGCTTATGTTAAGCAACTCGTCAGGCAGCTTGTTCAGTTTCTTAGGTACGGTAACTGATAATCTATTGCTTCCGTAGGAATTGTAGGAACGAGTAATCTTGAACTGAGGTCTGTTTCTGCAAATCATATTATGCTGACGTTCATCTGTAGTTCGGTATTCACTTCTGAAATAATTATCACATATCAGTATGTACTCATAGAGCTTGTCAACTGGTAGAAGACCTAGACTCCTGTAGCCTGCATTCAAGTCATTATTTAATCCATTGGCTAGAATTATTTTGATGGCCTGATTCTGCAGTCTCTTAATTCTTAGTTTATGACTTTCACATGCATTACCCCATATTGTAATACCGTAGCGGAGGAGAGATTCGAAAAATGCATGGTAGATGGTAGTGGCTATTCTTCTAGAAACCATAGGCGTAGTATGATACAGCAGGAAGCAGACTTTTCTTAGTTTATTACTTAATTCATAAAGGTGTGTGCTGAATTTGAAGTTATCATCTATTGTGATGCCTAGGTACTTATACGTATTGACTTGAACAATGTACTTGCAATTGCAAGTATCTTTAGAAAGGTTGTGGAGGCAGCTATGGCTATGGATTTTTATTTTGGTATTTTTTCTCCGATCGGATCTGCTACAGATATGCATCACTTTACTTTTTTCTGTGTTAATTGTCATTTCATAATCATGTGACCATTTCGTTAAGTTATCAATGTCATTTTGCATGTATCTTGAGGCTATTTCAAACTTTTTGTGAGCTGAGATTAGGACTACATCATCAGCATATATTAATATTTCGGAGTGCTGAATATTTTTACATAGATTGTTGATATAGATTATGAACAGTATTGGCCCCAGTACCGAACCTTGTGGAACTCAACATTTTAATTCAGTTTTATTACTCATGAAACTTTTTATTTTGACATAAAAGCTTCTGTTACTGAGATAGCTTTGAGTTCCGTTCCTCTTATTCCAATGTTATGAAGGGCTTTTACTAGGATTTCATGATTAACAAGATCGAAGGCTTTCCTGTAATCAAAATAGGAAGCAATCACTTACTTTATAATTACTTTTGTCCAAGTTGGAATTTACAATGTCTGAAAACTTTTCAAGAGCATTCCTTGT
>APVN02037306.1:0-10185 GCA_000376725.2 Ladona fulva
TATTTTCCGTTAAGATAGAAACATGCAATTCACGGTGTTGTTAGATTAAATGATTGTCTATCGTATGCCGTAAAGATTTTTGCCCTAAAGTCACAGGTTCGATCCCAGGACCAACTGAATGACCAAATTTTCAAAAATTCGTAGCGGTATTTCCCGGGCAGGTAGAAGGGTGAAATTCGCTACATCTATAGAAGATAGGGATTTCTATCGTATGACGTAAGGATATCTGTCCTAATCGACCCAGGTTCGATGCTAGGACATTTCGTATGCACGTATTATGAATAAATCGTTTAGGTTATTGTAGTTGGTGCATGGAACTCGGTGTATGGANCCTGATTTTCTCCTAAAATACGAGTCTCGTATGTTTGTTTCAGTTGAAACTCAGAAATGTGATCCCTCTAAATTTTATAGTTTTAAAAATGGTATAAAACATCTAAGAAAGGATAAATTATAAGATTAAAAACCTTTAACTAGTAAACTTGAGGTATATTTATTTCAATTTCATATGAGAGAAAACGGAAGAATATATATTAGGCAATGTCGGATAAGGATATCAAGTTAGTTACTTTTGTTAGATTAAAATGGCAATCACTGTTCCCGTAATTGATATTAATAAAACTATCCTTAAACTTATCGTTTTAAACTGATAATGCTACATTGTCTGAGAGGTGGCATTTGTTCAGCAATCCATTGAAGAGCGATATGAATGAACAACACAAAAGCTTAACCCTAACGAGTACTTTCTGTCTTTGGAATAAAATTGTTAACAATTTTTCCTTCACATCTGTGCATTCTGCATTTTCAAGTCTAATAGTATGAGCAGAAGTGAGGAAGTTTGCCACTGTTCTCTTTATCAAGCGAAAATTAGTGAAACAAGCAGCCCGCGTGAAGTGCAACAACAGGAACCTATGCATAAAAATTTTAAAGCATTCGAATGAAATGGCTAGAAACGGCGACTATTATTCGGCATTACTCATATCTAATACTCATACCTTAGCCGTTATCACATTACATCAGCCGTGAATGAGACTGATAGAAAATTAAAGAAAGGTACACATTCCTCTATCCTGTACCCAAAAATGAAAAATGTTTCGTACGGAAATAATATAGTTTCAGGAACAATAGGTCATTTGTATTCGAGAAATATAACGATCATTGATTATGACTCATGGTTGTCAGCGCCAATGAATTTATTAGGGTGATTTCTGTCCTTGGATTCATTGCCGTTTTATAAGTATCTATGAGACTTTCGTCGAAAATTACTTCATGGCCGCATTTAATCGCGACTAATTGATATCTTCGTCGTGGGCCTTTTTAAAAAATTTGATTAACCGTAATTGAATCGTTTAAAAATAAAATCCTTTAAAATTTCACGTCTGTTATATCACAATTCCCAAGATCAAACATTCTGAGCCCGTACTTTGCTATTGCTTTTATGAAATCATTATATGCATTCCATGTTTGATTTAAATCATTATAATGGATATATAAATTTAATGGTAAGAATTGTTCTTATACAGAAACATGAAAATGATGTCCCAAGTGTTTCTCTTCAGAAATTATAATATTCATTTCATTAAACAATTTAATTTATTGGGGGTTTAATTGAAATAATGAAGTAATTTTCTCATGGCGCAATGACTTATGTTGGATAGTTTCATGCATGTCTCTAATTACTGCAAAGAGACATTTTCTATGGTCTAATTTTCTCTCCATCCAATATCAAAATTTCTAATTATAAAATTCGATAATGTCATATATCGCACCTATAATCCAAAGCATAAGTACTAGAGACCCGTTGGAACTTACAAACAACTTGACGAAGCATAGTTACGAACTAAAGTCGTCTCACACATTTTATCAGAATGTGAAATGATTCAAAGTGCTAGAACTTATTCATATCAGAATATATTTCACGGCGCCAATTGTAAGAAGCAAAATATTCTAATCAATTAACACTATAGGACAGTACCTAGCAAAAGAGTTAAATTTAGTATATGAATAAATTTCATTCCTCTGCTTATATTTTTATGATTCAGCGTGTCTCCTTTTATCGATCGCTGTATGATGTTTGGTTTATAACAGCTAAAAAATTGTCCATGGAAATACGAGTATCAGGGGAGATAAAAGAGAGGAAAACGGATGGAAATGAATGTACGTTTTATTTTTCCTTTATTAAAACAAATGAAATTTCTAAGTGTGAAACACTTCATTCCGAGAAATTAAAAGAATACGTGGAAATTGACTGAGATGAGGTTTGTTGTGAACACGTACAGAGCGCTAACGTTTGTCGCCTCCGAATAAATACCGTATTTGTAATGCCTTCTCCGCCCCAGTTGATTCCGTTGGAAGCGAGAAGAACCGTACCTGAGGGAGTTCTTTCTGTCCTTTAAATTCCTCTTTTCCTAGATAGAAAAGTGTTACGTGTCCGTAACGGCGCTTAAGCTGTCTTTTTTTGTCTTCCTCGGCCCGTTTATTTTCGTCCTCCACGTCCCCTGACCTCCACATGCAGCACCTCCCTCTGTAGTGCGTATCTAAACTGCGCGATTGGGTGCGCTAGCGCCTTTGTTTCGTCGATTCCAAAGGTCCTTTTATGGGAATTTAGCTGATGAAACGAACGGGCTTAAAAATTTCCAGATCGCTTCTGCAGGCAGATATTTCTCTTGCCTCGCCTTCCTGTTTGCGACCTCATTCATAATGTAAAGCCACTTAATTTCGATGAAAATTGAGTTCGGAGGAGGAATAATCGCCACGAAATTTCACCTTTAATTTGAAACATCGTGAAAAAATCCTCTGTTACTTCATTCATCACTCTCAATACCCTCAAGGAGCTAATAATCTTATTAAATATGGACAAGGTAAATTCAAGCGCGAGTTTACTCTCGTTGAGTGACAAAATACGATTTCATGAAATTCATTCAAAATGATATGATTATCATTTTTGGTCCTCATTTAAATCTTTCCTATTATTAAACAGGTTAATTTGTTAATTAGAGTTTGTTTTCAGAACTCAAATTCTGCGAATGATTGCTCCTATAACTATCTATGGGTTTAAAATGTTGTTAAATCCTTTTCAAAATATTCATGTAATTACAGCTATCATTAGCTGATTTTTTACTTTTAACTCGTTTGTGGTAAGTGCTCTGAGTATCATACTTGTACATTTTTATTTCACATTTGAAAATTTGATAACTTAATATGGAATTCATTGGAACTCTAATAATTTAGCAAAAGCATTAATGTATCGCTCTATTTGGATTCAAAGAATTCTGGATGTTATTAAAAATTAATAATTTAAAAAATAATTAACCGATTACCATGGATTAATACGTTGAAAAATACGCATTTATGAAATATTTTACGAGTCAAGTATCTGACGTTTTAATAGTGATTTAATTTGAAAAATGTGGTATTAATGGAATTCATAGATGGAATGTTTCTGAACATCGTTGATTATGATAGTACGTAATACTTTCTGTCAGCAAATACGAAAATAAAGAAACTACCAATTACCCTGATTTTCTCCTAAAATACGAGTCTCGTATGTTTGTTTCAGTTGAAACTCAGAAATGTGATCCCTCTAAATTTTATAGTTTTAAAAATGGTATAAAACATCTAAGAAAGGATAAATTATAAGATTAAAAACCTTTAACTAGTAAACTTGAGGTATATTTATTTCAATTTCATATGAGAGAAAACGGAAGAATATATATTAGGCAATGTCGGATAAGGATATCAAGTTAGTTACTTTTGTTAGATTAAAATGGCAATCACTGTTCCCGTAATTGATATTAATAAAACTATCCTTAAACTTATCGTTTTAAACTGATAATGCTACATTGTCTGAGAGGTGGCATTTGTTCAGCAATCCATTGAAGAGCGATATGAATGAACAACACAAAAGCTTAACCCTAACGAGTACTTTCTGTCTTTGGAATAAAATTGTTAACAATTTTTCCTTCACATCTGTGCATTCTGCATTTTCAAGTCTAATAGTATGAGCAGAAGTGAGGAAGTTTGCCACTGTTCTCTTTATCAAGCGAAAATTAGTGAAACAAGCAGCCCGCGTGAAGTGCAACAACAGGAACCTATGCATAAAAATTTTAAAGCATTCGAATGAAATGGCTAGAAACGGCGACTATTATTCGGCATTACTCATATCTAATACTCATACCTTAGCCGTTATCACATTACATCAGCCGTGAATGAGACTGATAGAAAATTAAAGAAAGGTACACATTCCTCTATCCTGTACCCAAAAATGAAAAATGTTTCGTACGGAAATAATATAGTTTCAGGAACAATAGGTCATTTGTATTCGAGAAATATAACGATCATTGATTATGACTCATGGTTGTCAGCGCCAATGAATTTCTGAACGAGTAATTTTTAGCCGGTATCCATGTAAGCATCATTATTATTAAATTATCAACCGCAGTAACATTCCTCACACCTCGTTCATTTACGCATATTATGTTTTAGAAGTCCTCTGCAATTATACTTAATAATAAAAATGTAATTTACTCGAATAAATGTCGAACAATACAGCGATTGTAATCTTAAATATGGAGCATGGCCCTATTACATCCGCCTGAATTCTCTATTTTTATACTTTTCTCTCACTTCTCAACTTGCGAGGATTGGATTTGCAGATTTTAAAAAATATCCCGAAAACTTTGAAGTGATAATGCAAATTTGCGGTCTTTTTTCCTCGCCCCATTTTCCAAGAGTCAAACGTTTCTTTTTCTTTGGGTTGTTCCTTGATCTTGGACTCTCTTCCGCAGGATCCTCCTACGTGAGCGGCGGTTACAGCACAGGCACGTCGTACAACTCCCTGCAGTCGCCAGCTTCGGCCCCGCCTCCACAGCCACCCCCACAGGCCCCACCGCCTCCCCCAGTATTCCCTCCTCAGCCACCGATGCCCCCTGTCGGCCGAAACGAACCTTACTTCGACCCCATGACGCCCAGGAACGTCACGGCGTTAGTGGGAAAGTCGGCGTACCTGAGCTGCAGAGTCCGTAACCTGGGCAACAAGACGGTGAGTGGCGGAGACATCTCTATTCGGCATGCATAAAACATAGTCCGCGTCTAGCGGAAGAGCCGGATTGAACGCAAAAATAAACGTGACGGGAAATCCCTATTAACCTTACGGTTTACCAATTTCGAATGGATAAACGCGGCCAACTCGCTTGGGGGCCATTTAAGGGATAATTTATTTGTTGACTCGATGGAACAATTAGAAACAGCGTTGGAAGAGCGTACGACAAGAATACGGAATTAAGTTAAGTTCCGAGACGTATCAGAGAGATTGTCGGTTCAGTATTCTTGACGGATGAGTTTCATACTTCATATTCAAACTGGCTATGCACTCGGTCTAGAGTCCATCTCCATCGATTATATTTAAATCCAAGAGGATTTTTTAATTTATAAGCTAAACATTTTATAAATTTATTTATGATATTGAAGTAGTTACCATAACAATTTCGTAATTGTTTCGTAATTTTCATTTTCCCGTACAAAATTCATTTACATATTTATAAAATTTATGAATGATTTTCTTATCAAATGATGAATTGTGATCAGTTAAGATGAATTTTTATTTGACGGCTTTTATAATAATAATAATAATATTTATGAATGCCCTGTGGCAGAAAGCCACAGACTTTTATAACATTCTTCTCTATAAATTAAGCCTGAATGGGAATGAATGAATGGAGTTGAGTAGAGTTTATTGATTTGTGATTAAAATACATCTGCAGTCGGAATCTTGGTGTGTTCTTCCCTAATCCAGAATATCAGTTTCATGTTTTAATGTGAATGACAAATAATTCAAATTGCAAGTGTGCTAGATAGTGCTGAAAGACTATATTCGTAGATTTTGCAGCAATTGAGGGTTTTGAAGGAAGGAGAAAAAATACAAAAATCAAGAAATGGGGTAAATAAATCTAATCATTACCATAATCCATGAAAATATACCAGAATCCTTTCATACTCTAGCCATAATCTTGCAAGGATTCGAAATGAAAGGAGAGAATTTTAAATCCTTAGTCGCACAGATTCTATAAGCTATTATACACTTTTATTCATATTTTCTGAAATGCATAAAGATATGTTGTACTTCCTGAGTTTCAGCTATTCAATGTTTGATTTTGAGTTAATAAATCTAAAAGAAAGCTTGGGATGTTCCCAATGCACAGAACCCACAACGGAATGAATCTCATATCATAAAATTATGATGCGTAGTCGGATATCCTTCAATGATTTAAACATGACTGAAATCTTAGCATATCTGAAAAATGTCAATTTTCCTCCATTGATCCCTCAATTTCCTAAGGATACGATTTATGATTCCGTCATCTATCAGTAATCCCCAAGAAAGTGTCAAACAAAGATCGAAGCAGAAAATAATTATGCCTCCAATTTATTTTAATTTCTATACTTGATATCTAGTTAACAGTTTTCGACAAAAGAAAGACGTTTACAATATTACTTCTAGGATTTTTTATGTTCAAGAATCATTATTTAAAAAAAATTACGAAAAATGTACCGGAATTGACAAGATTATTTCCTCGATATTTAAACAGTAATCATGTTCTATGAAATATTCGATGGAGTATTAATGATAACATAATGGCTAAACTTTCCTTAATCGATTCCGATGGAACTATGTTAACATTTCAAGTCTGGTTATGATACTCCTTAATTCTCAGAGCTTTAGCTTGATTTATTATGGAAGAACGGAACTACAATCTCAAAGATATGTAATTTGTGTTCAATCTTCCCTCTGTAGTAGTCATATAACTACGGTCGTTTAATACTCGAGTGATATAACACACACCACAGTAAATAAATTCAGAACCTCTGTAATTAGTAATATAATGTAGTAATTGAGCCAGTACAAAGTAAATAGAACTGGATAAATTCTTCTAGTTTGGCATTAATATTTATTTCACAGCTAAATACTAAACAATCTACATTACCTACCATTTGCTTATTGGATTCTAAATCTATAAGTTTCCAATTACTTTGTGTCCCATCCATCGCTAGATTCACCGTTTCTCGACATTTATCAAAACTATTTCATAAAACTATTTTTTTATCTCCTTTAGGAACATTTCCCCTTCTCTGCCATTCGTTGCCTCACGAAGAGACCCTTAAGATTGAAAAGTGTAGGAATCGCATAGAATTTATCTTGATGTGGAAGACGCTCCCGTTTTAGACCTGACTCGTCCCTAGGGAATGCTGCCAACAGTTTTCCAATTTTAAGGATTGTGGACCCTTACATCCATCTCACGCACGATCTTTTCCTCGTTCTGATTTCCCCTTCTTTAATCTCTCCTTATGCCTCCCTACATCTCAGCTTTAATTCGGTTTGAATGGGAAACTGGCAGGATTTAAGGTGTCCTTGAAGAAACAAATAAGGTAGCGCTCTTCTTCAAGAGGGTTAGAGATCTGGGGGATTAATTTAGCCTAATTGGGTCGTCAGTCTCAATACGGGTTCCTTAATTGTTTGCACAGAAAGTTTTTTATCGGAAATCTTCGAAATGAGCGCAGGAGTAATGCAATTACTTTGCCGAAGTACTCCATCCAATGAGTACACATCCAATGAGCGATTTCCTTTTCCCGATTGTATTTTAGGCCACCAGCACTAAGCGCAAAAGATTAAGTTTCAAAAATTCTAATTATTAATTAAAACTTTATAATCATCTAAGCTCTTTTTAAAAAGTTTCCCTCGATTATTCAAGAAGATAATCTTCCGTATCCTTTTATCGTTGGCGAACAATTATGCAGACTGTTCTTCCAATGAAATGAACGTTTTATTCCACGACAAACATGTACATAATTATCAGCAGTCCTGAACTACATCTTCATATATATTTTGTTTGCAGTTTTTGGTATTTGGCAGTAGGAGCATTTACAGCACAATAATATATCCTACTAGTTTCTGCTCCATATCGCTTGCGGAAAATTGAATTTTGAAGCGAAATATATCAACGTCTATTTTCCTCATCTTTCCGCTGACCATCTGATCAAGTTACAGAGAATAGTGAAATTAAAAATCTACGTACTTCGATATGGTATCACCTCTGTCTTAAAGGAATAACAAGTGTGAAAAATAGCTACACGACTGGGACTCGAACCCAGGTCTCCCACTTTCCGGGCAGCTTGTTATTCCTTTGGGATTTTCGTAGGTTTTCAACCTACTAAGTTACCTTCCTTTCCTTTAACCTCTGTCTTAATAAAAAAAATAATCAAGTTCTAAGTATTTAATTTCAATAGCAATTATAAGTTTCTCTTATGCTTATTCTTTTCCCTNATACGTCGACTCCTTTGTATTCGCACAAGAGCAGAAAATGTTCGACAGATTGTAACTAGTTTCGAATATGCGAAGGACTTTATGTTCAAAGTGGTCGATCGCAGAGTAACACTTGATAGTTTGTTTCTCAGAACTGCACGAAACGTGAGATGATCGCTCGTGCTTTTAACGCCGAGAAGATACTGAAGAGAAATACTGAATATGAGAAATAAGAAGATACTGACTTTTGGCGAAACCCATCCTCTTGGGAACGTTTACTTCCATGCAAGGATGTTACGGCAGAGATAAATATGCATAAAGGAACGCTATTCTAGTTCTTAAAAGGCTCTGTGTAAGAATATAGCCAGTGCGAGCTTCTAAAGTATGATTTCTCTTTCATCGCAAGTCTTGCGAATGTTTTTACTCTCTCAAATCGCATACTTTTTGCTATATTTTGTACATGGTGACTAACACGCCTCGCTCTGCGATGTAATTGATTTTAAGTAATAAATTAGTTATTTCATATGGCCATT
The DNA here is from genome assembly GCA_000376725.2 of Ladona fulva. NCBI lineage: Eukaryota > Metazoa > Arthropoda > Insecta > Odonata > Libellulidae > Ladona > Ladona fulva. The sequence continues at coordinate 8,830 of APVN02037306.1, forward strand.
ATGTAAAAATCCCCGATTAGCGAATATATAGAAGTAGAATAGTATTGTATGAAATCAGATTGCTGGTATACCAAAGTAATAATAATAGTCATGTCTTCATTTAGGTAAATTTTAGTCTGATAAGACCACTCTTACAATTAAACTAGTAATTTGTTTGCTAGTTTAATCGTAAGGTGGTCTTATCAGACTTAAGACTTACAATTAAACAAGTAAGACGAACACAAGAAACCATGCCCTAACCAGGTTTCGAACCGGGCCCTCGGTATAGCTAGGCTAGCACGCTAACCACTACGCCACCGACGCCGGCAAGTACCACCAAACTGTCCGAAAGGCATGAAACCTTATTTTTCTAAAGCTAATAAACGATATGCACATTCGCTACCTCGGATTTAAGGCCATGTTTCCGTCAGAAATAAAATTCAAAAATTCAATTTAGCTGTTTTTTTTCCTAGAAATATAGCACACATCCTATTGATGCGGAAAAGTTGGGATATTTGATTCTCAACGGAAGCTACGCAAAAGAAATCCCCTGAATCTATGAATATGGATCCCCTTGCAAGGAAATTATTGACAGAGTAAAAGTGACAAAGGAAGAAAAATATGATGAGAGAGAGTTTCCTGTGTAAAAGTAAGCGAGCGTGTTGGTACGGATGTGTTTTTGAATGGAGGTCTCAATTCAGCTTCTCGGAAACGGTCGGCTAACCATCAGTATGCCCACGGGCGAGACGGTGATGACCAGCCATGGAATGAGTCTGATAGAGGTGTCGACCTGGGAATCATAACGAGGGGTTCTTCGCATTATCCCCCCGTCCTGCCGCACCTTTACCTCATCTCTTTCCCCCACTCCCCCCGATCCTCTCCCCATTCCCACATCCACCCCACAAAAACCAATTTGCGCAGTTTAATTTAATGTGGCCTCATCCTCGATCCGGCGGTTCCGTCCGAGCACAAACAATTCCCAGAGCGGTAAGGGGAAGGAAAGATGTGGAGATAGAGGAGAGGAGGAATATGAGAAATGGCGGAAAAAATAGTGAACGTGGTAGGTAGAGTAGGAACAGGGAGAGAATTAGGGATAAATTGCTGCGCTGGAAAGGCCTTTTAAACCAGGTAGTTTATAAATTCATAATGAATATCAAACTATACCGAAATTCGTATTCCACCGGCATGCGTTTGTATTTCCTTGTCGTGGAATTATCATTTCAGCTTTCATGCCATAATAAAATCCTCGGAAATCCTAGGTATGCATGTCTGTCTAGAATGACTTCGGAGTTAAATATTCTCGAGGACGGAAAGGTAAAAAAACTTCCATGTGATTTTAAACAGTATCTTGAATTCTTATAGCTCATGACGCTAGAG
>KZ310735.1:9594-28574 GCA_000376725.2 Ladona fulva
TTTAATAACATTTTTGAAATAATTTAGTGATTATTTAAATTAATAAGTATTTGTATGATCGCGACTGCAAAAAACAAAAGATAGGGTTTTGCGCATGGACTCGATAAATTCAATTCCATGGAGATAATCGATGATTATTATTCATAAGAATTCAATATTACTAAAAAAGTTCGCTCTTTAGACAATAACCAATAATTCAAAGTATGACAGAGGTTACAAATCTATCCCCAAGCTGAGAATTCAATGTTACAAAGTCCCTGTTGCTTGGCAACGCACGCTACGATGTTATGTTGCAAATAAACATAGATATGAGGTTAACAATGATGGAACACGTTATTAATAACTTATATTCATAGCGAATGCTGAATAATTGGCCGAAAAACACTCACGGCATCACAGGAATCCCTCGAGAATTTAAGTACTGTTGTTGTCGTGGTAACGAAAGTTATGCATTTTGTTCATAGAAACAGGATAATTCTTGTATTTACATAGATACCGTTTTTGTCGCAATTATAAGTCCCTTGAACCCTGACGTATATTTTACAGTATATTATGCCAAATCTAGCACATGAATACACGCAATCTACAGGGGTAGAGAAATCTACATAAAGTTGTCTGCTCTATCATAGAACTCTGAACAGTATTCTGTTAATTTTGTGTAGATTTAGAATAATGTAAGCTGCCCTTCTTAAGGTTTAAATATATCACCACCCATCTACGCTACTGCTGCATGATACAAAGAAAGATTGTGGTTGTTTTTGATGCATTTCCTAAGAAATATATGCACAAAATTGCTATTTAAACCGCAATGGCGTTATGTAGCTTACTTTATGAACGATTTCCATTGGGTTTTCCTCCGTGCAGATAAAAATTGCGTTAATTTTCATGAAAGGCGATACATTCTTTGGTGTTTAAATGTAAGAGGAAAATGTACCTTTCATCTGTCGATTTAAAGGGCAAAAAGTAAACCAAGGGATTGGTTCCGTCACTTCCCATTCTTACTAGTCATCCACATTTTGTCTTTGATTGATTTGGTTTGAAGAAGAAATTAAACTTTAAGCTGAAGACTTTACCAACAGACCTTAAGTTCGAAAGCGGTCTGATCATTATTAAAGTTTACTCTTAAGAAAACAAAGCGGTCTGATCAGAATTACAGCTTATTCTATCAAAAACTAAGCGCTCTCATCATTATTAAAGTTTATTCTTAAGAAAACAAAGCGGTCTAATCAGAATTACAGCTTATTCTATCAAAAACAAAGCGGTCTCATCATAAATGAAGCTTACTCTTAGGAAAACAAAGCGGTGTAATCAGAATTACAGCTTATTCTATCAAAAACTAAGCGGTTTCATCATTATTAAAGTTTACTCTTAAGAAAACTAAGCGGTCTCATCATAGATGAAGCTTACTCTTAGGAAAACAAAGCGGTCTGATCAGAATTACAGCTTATTCTATCAAAAACTAAGCGGTTTCATCATTATTAAAGTTTACTCTTAAGAAAACTAAGCGGTCTCATCATAAATGAAGCTTACTCTTAGGAAAACAAAGCGGACTCATCAGAATTACAGATTATTCTCTCAAAAACTAAGCGGTCTCATCATTATTAAAGTTGTCTTTGATTGATTTGGTCGAAGAAGAAATTACACTTTAAGCGGAAGACTTTACCAACAGACCTGGAGTACGAAAGACAACCAATCGATATAGCATCTAGAGGAAGAAATTACAAACGAATTGTTCAGTAGATTCAGAGTTTAATGTTTGGATTTCAAAGTGGTGATTCATTTCCTGAACTTTCCCTTACTCGAAGTTCGTAACCGTTGCTCGAATAATTGGGTGAATTGAATCGTTTGGTGAATTCTTGGAATATTCCGCAAACAAAGATATTCAACGCTTCGGATATATCAAAACATTTGCTTAGTAAGTGAAAAACATCAGAGAAATAACCTGTCTGTACAGTCGAAGGCTGGGTTTGGTTGGGTCCCATCCCTCAACCATCAACTACATAGAGCTATGGAGAGGGGATTGAGGCGACTGGGAAAGTGTGGTACTTTACCATTGCTTTACCCACTGAGATAGAATGCTATTACAATTCCATGTAAGAGAGTCACAATAACATATAGGTACACTTTTCGTGTCATTAAAAAAAGAATGAGGGTTAGTAAGCAAGATGAGGATTGAGGTATCTTGTCCTTCCTTTATGTACAGAGACAGAGAGCTATAAGAGGAAGACTCCCACGTTTGTGAAGCACAATGACTCTACGAGTAACACTTTGTGTAGATTTCCACAAGAAGTGAGGCTTACTCTGCCAAATACGGAGTAGGGTAGTTCACCCTTGAGTCATGTACTGAGACAGAATGCTGTGAGAGGTACAATTCCACGTTAGTGAAGCAGAATGATTCTATACTTTTCATAGCTTTAACAAAATGTGTGATGCTTACAATGCAAGATGAGGAATGCGGTACTTTGCCCTTGGTGTATATACTGATATAGAATGCTGTTAGAGGAACTATTACACGTTCTTGAAGCACAATGATTCTACGAGTAACACTTTGTGTAGAATTCCATAAGTAATCAGGCTTACTCTGCAGGATGGCAGGATTTGGTTTATGCACTGAGACAGAATGCTGTAAGGGGTACAATTCCAACATAGTGAAGCACAATGACCTTACGAATAACACTTTTTGCAACACTGAATAAGAAGAAACCTTCATTCATTCAGCATAACTAATACCTTCGTAGCTTTCGTATGATCACAGCCATGAATGAAACAGACACAGAAGTATTTAAAAGACACATATTTCTCTATCCCGTACCAAAAGACATATGAAAAACGTTCAATTAATCACGACATGGTAGCAGGACCTACGTGAAGCAATAAACTACCTTTAAACTTATCCAATTAGCTTATTCTACAAACAAGGAATTTTTCAACCAACCAAACAAACCGCACTTACGTCCAGTTCTTTCGTAACTGTCGGAATCGTGCACGATCAATTTCCTTCAACTGCAGCGTGAATCCAATTCGTGCATCCTCAGGGCTTCGAAGCCTTGAAGATTAATGCAACACAAACTATGAATCGCACACTTATTCGCTGGAAATCGCTAGATGCAGACTTGAGGTAACACTTTCGACAATCTTTTCCTCTTCCTGTTTCCCGATCGATGTCGTGATTGTGGCACAAACACTTACAAGAAGGTGGAGACACAATTACGGTCACTTTAAACCACTTCACGTCGACGGCAAATTATCGGCACAAGAAAGTAACTCAGCTTGAGATCGCCATTTGAAACGCGTTCTCAAGGCAACCACGTGGCGATTTCGTGTCTCTTTCGCGCGCTTTCGCGGAATTCCGATTCTCTTCGAGAGACTGACGTACGAATTTGGCGTTTCGGAGGAAGTATGTCATGTCAGGTGACCGAAATTTCCGGTTCTCGAAATGGCGGCTACTTCTGAAAAAGTAGTGCTACGTTTTCTTGCGAGTGTAACTTGAGTGTTGAAGACATCGGAAGGAAGAGTTTAGATTGAAATATTCGAAAGGAAAGTGTGTTCTTAACATAAAATCGACTAGTTTTGTTATCAAGTGTTGCGAAAATCTGTTTCGGAGAGAAAAGTGCTTCGTTGTCTGTGATTCATAGCCTTTCTTCAGTCTTACTTGAGTGAAATTATGCATTTTATTCTCATTCGTAACCTGAAAAGGTTAAAGTGGCAAAGTTTTAGGAGTGTAAGTGTGGAATTTCCTTTGTGTCATCAGAGAATTCGATGGAAAACTGCGGAGGACTGACCAAGAAGGTACTGACCATAGAATCACAGATCAATAACATTTTTCATCACTCAATGTGATAGCGTTTAGGAAAGTCATTACAGCCCCAAAAAATAGTCTGCTAACATAGTTGAATTATCCCGTTTCTGTGAAATAAGTACAGTGTCTCTTTCATTACGCGTTGATAGCGTTGATACTTGAATTCTCCGCGGATTGCGGAAAATAGCTCGTGTTTTTCGGTTAATACTTCATCCTACGTTATGAGTGTAAGTTGTGAATAAAACATTCCATCATTTCAAGGCATTTTTTGTGTTTTATTGCAAAAATACATTATAGCTCGCGTACTTGGGCAATAGGGAATTCGTGACATCGATTTCTTAATTTGGGAAGTAGATTTTAACCTCTGTTATACTTTATACGGCGGTGTATTGTCAAAAGAGCGTACTTTTTAAATCACAGTGGATTTTTATGATAAAATATCATCAATTATAAATATAAAATAAATTCATTGAGTCCATGCGCTAATAACAGTCTTTTGTTTTTTGTAGCCGCGAATATATAAAAACTTATATTTTTAAATAAACACTAAAATATCTAAAAAATGTTATGTAAATTAATGTAAATATTAAATATGTGTGATCTAACAGTCATGGTAAACAAATATTTAATTTCATTGGTTAACCTCAATGGAATTTTCCGCTATCGCCATGGGTTCGATCGAAAATAAATACGAAGCTTAAAACTGGAATTTAAATAAAAATAAACCTTTCAAATAATTTAGAAATTAAATTTAAAAGATGCTTCATTGTATTAAATACAATTTTAATATTTTGTAATTATTAACGTTAATTTTAAAACGGATAGTGGGCGGGGCATGTTACGTAGAAACCAATTTCGACCAATCAGATCGCAGGATTCGTCAGTTTAAACTTTTTAAACGATAAAATTCTCATTTTTGGCGCAGACTTCAACGAGGGAGGATATGTTATCAACTTTAGAGAGAGAGACCGTTACAATTTGAACTTGAACGTTGGCGAGAAAACGGAAAGTTTGCTAATGGAGGCGAAATGGTTAAGTAGTAAGTTTTTGTTTTCGATATCTTAATTATATTTTTTGAGTAACTGTTTATTAAATTGCGAGAGGAAGATTTTCCAAGGAATCAAGATTTCTGCGGTTTCCAGGGAGCATTTTGCACGTAAGGTAAGTTACATAGTTTACTTTGATCGTAATTGAAACTTTTGATGTCTCGTAGAAGAAATAATTGCTATTGCAAGATGAAATTCGGATTTCCGAAGTGTCTTCTTTGCGCAGTGAAAGTGCATGACGAAATCGCGTTCCTGAGATCGACTCTTAGTTTGGTCGACGTCTGAATCAGTAGCGAACGTGTATTCTCTCGTGATGTGTTCGAATTAAATCGTACGCCCACTTAATTCGCGAATTTCGGTCCATTTGTTTCTAATTCGTACGGATTACGTAAGTTTCACGTCCCAAGTTCGATAATGCAACTCTGTGAGTGTTTTTAGTAACTTGAATAACTGTTTTGCGCGAGATCTTACGATTTCTCAGAGAATTACTTCTTTCGCTTGGTATTTGTTACATTTTTCATACCGTAACCGAAATCGCGGATTTAAATTAACGTCAATCGGCAATCGACCGTTGAATCTTAGCCAACTGATTGAAACGATACCTAAATATGTTATAGCATTGAATAATGGGAGCAATTGCGAGGTTAACCTTGGTATATTTCAAGTGGCATTGTTTTGCGTATAATCGTTTCGTTTCTTTCGCGAATTCCGTAAGAAATACTTCTCGTTAGTGTTGCTAAGTAACGCAGCTTTCTCAAGTTCGTATTGATTAGCTATAGCAACGCATACGATTAAAATTAACGATCTATTCTATGATTAACTTCGTCGCCGGATTCCCCTTTCCCAAAATTTCTCTCTTTTTCATATTTCGAGTGGTTCAAGGCACATTCATTTGGTCAACTAATGACGTAACGGTTTTCCAAGTTTGAATTTTAACGGATCAGTTCTCATGACCATGCCTGTCTTATGTTATAGATATCCAAGTGGAATATTTCTTATCTTTTTAAATTAGTTAGACCCCAATCCCCGAAAATAGTTATTTGAATAAATTTTTTTAATTTTTCGCGTAAGCATCGGGAGATCAGAAAACGGAAATTCTCAACGGAATCTCTGATTTGAATTTTGCTCGCAATAGTTCGAATTCTTCGTTTCATTTATAGCAAGTGCTTTAGATTGGAATATTTGTATAAAATAATAGCTTGTAAATAATTAATTCTAATTTAACTGTCATAGTTGCGTCATATTTTTCGTTACTATGAGAACAATATTTAATTCATGCATATCATAACCCAAGGAAGCAATTAATTTTTTCATTTACTTCGTTTAAATTAAATTTGCAGTTATTTTCCTAAACGAATACCTTTTATTAATATTTAATATTCTGAGAAGTCTTCTTGTGTTGGAAATGAATTGTCAGTGACGACTTTACAAATAAGAATCATTATTAACTCTTTCTCTAATATAATTTTCAATCTTTCATAGCCAAATATCATAATATGTCGTGGTAAATGAAATAGTGTTTTGAAAGTAACGAAATTCCTCATTTGAAAGTTAATAGCAAAGGTTGTGAATGTCTAAGTCTTCAGAGAGAAATACTTGTTGATTTAAAGTTATTTCTGAGATACTAATTCGTGTATTTCTATATTCCGAGATATTAAGGAAGTGAGTGCACTCCGAGTTTCTTTCGCGATTGACTGATTCTCAGCGTCCATTGGAAGTCATCGAAGACTGCGGAGGACCGCGGATCTCCGGAGATTCGACAAAAGGTACTGTGGGTTTATATTTTCATATATTTTCCGATTTTATCTTCTTGGCCACGCGTTAACATCGAATGCATTTTAAAGTCTTTCTCATTTCGTTTTAATTAAGTTATTGCTACCAAACATCCGCGTCATAATACAGCTTCATACTTTAAATATTTTGTTAATTACATTTAGAAATTGTTCTGGGAATATCCTTTTAAATATAGCTGTAGGTCTTTAGAATGCTATAATGCTTATTAAATCAACTTTCTATCTATCATTTCGTCACCTTATTACTTAATTCTTCACTTTTAAGGGGGGTTTTATTGCGTCGTTTTGCATCAACTTTCGTCTGGTACTTTGTCCTTCAGAAAGACACATAATCGCTTACAATTAATGTCAGTAATTCAAACAGAAAACATGAGAAACGTGTTCACTTACATGCGGTGATTTCTTTCAAGGATAGTCGATGTTTTCCTTTCCTTTTCTGCTTCTTTCACTGTCATGTTATTCTTTAAAAAGGCGACCTTATCTATTCCAAAAAGTACAGTAGGACCGATATTCCCTCAAACGACCTTCAATTATTTTCCCTTCCTTTCGAAGTTCAAGGTGGACTCTCTCCTTTAAGCAATTAGTCATTTGAATTTATTCTTATTTTGAAATTCTTTCGCATCATTCAGAAGGAAAGGGAAACTTTAATCTCTCATTCAAAATTCACGTAAAACATTTTGCTATTAATCATTGCGGTTTTTGGTTTTATAATTGAAATCATATTTTACGCGAATTTCAGGCGAAAGTTTTCGCATGATTCCTCTTAAAATCGTAGTTTACCCACAATCATTCCCTACTAGTTGTAGGGTTTATATTTCTCCTCCGAAATCAATGACTTTCGCTTTTTCTATTCTTAATCTTCTGCGTTGAAAGTGCTCTTTTTCTTAAACGGGTTGCGTGTTGCAGTTACAGGAATATTATATCTTAAAGATGATATTTTGTTAGAGAAGGTTTGGAAATAGTATGTCTGAATTAGAAAACAATTTCCGTGTCTCATTAGCCTATTATTTGAAGGTAATAAGGGTCCGTTACTAGGCAACTCAGACGAATAACTTTCGATAGGTAATCAGAGTCCAGCCTTTAGAATTATAACAGATAACAATCAAAGTTCTTAAAATGTGCAATTTCTTACGCATTTCCGTATTTGCTTGATTTTAATACGGAAATAATTGAAGAACGTAACTATCCTAAGAAAATGCCCTAATTCTTAAATGGCATTGCTCAGAAGCGTTTGAACGAAGTAACACTTTTCATAGTATTGAGGATAATTTTGCATATGCTTAATGGAATTATAACGTTTTAAGAAGTGAGGGAACTTAACCTACTGAGAAAAAATAATTCTACCATGAGATTGATTTTAAAATTGGGTTTTTGTCTCTATTTGACATTTCCAAAATCTGCACCTTAGTAATTTCAAGAGTTAAATCATGAATCTTTTCTTGTTTTAAGCAAAATGTATTACGCGCGGATTTCGAACACTTTAAGCTTTTAGATTAAATTTCCTATTGGTGATTTTTTCATGCAAAAATAACGCATTAAATTAAGTATAGCAACAAAAAAGCATACCTTTTAAACAGTCCTTTACTTCTTTCTGATTTTCAAGATGATGTAGGATAATTCACCGTAATTATTTTCGTTCTTAAATCGCAGTTTATCATCAATAAATTAAGAGTTATTTCGGCACCCTAAAGTTGATTTAATGAACATTTGAGTTCTCTGCTAATTCTCTTTTTTTATTAGTTAAATATCAGTTAAATTCTTTAGGATAGTTAATTGTTTTTCGAAACTTAAAGTAAACAAATAAGAGGACGGATTTTAAGTATTTCAAATTGAGTTATTTATTTTCTTTTAAAGGTGTTGACATTTACTTAGAATCACCAATATATGAGCTTAACTAAGTTTTGTATTTATAGTTCCTTTGAGGCGCGTAGTTACAATTGTTTCATGGATTAAACTCGTTGTCCGGGTAAATTGAACTGTACAGCATATTTTGCTATTAATATATTCTCTGATATACTTAAATTGATTAACTAATGCCTCCAATAGTCGTGACTGTATTCTAATTGTGCTACTGTTATTACATTCTGAATTTATAAGGAAATATATATAATTCACAATCTTCGCTCATTATTCAGTGCATTTTTAACAACAACAGTTAGTTAGTAAAGAGTAAGTTCTCTTTAGACATTTTATTGGGTCTGCAAATAATCTCAAATTCTAAACCTCCGTCATCGAACTGAAGGTTGCCTTTTCCGTCTTTAACTATTTACATCTGTTAATTTATTTTTCTTTAGGGTTTTTGCCTCTCCTTTTGGTTAAAATTAGAACATTACACTTTATTGACGATTCAGACCGTTTTCCCATTAACAATTGCATCATCAATTATTTAAAGTCATTCGTAACTTAGACACAGTCAAACAATTTTCTGTTTCCTAATGTAAATAAGATTTTTAAAACTTGCTTTGAACCTGAAAGTACTTTCAGTTAAATAGAAACAAAAATATTCCACAGTCATCATAAAATTAAATATATAGTCATTTTTCCACCAATGTTAAATACCTGTTACCATGACATTATTTCTAACATAAGCGTAAATTGAAATTTTCCTTTTAAAAGTTAGTTAATACTTCTAAACACAAATCTGCATTATTCTTGGCGGTATTTATTATGTGCAAGAATGTAATGATACATATGTCTTAGCTAGTAATGAAATATGCTATAAATTCAGTTTCAATTGCATGATTTAGCTTTTTTTAGCTCACGAAATGCCAACTGTTAACTGTTAGCTATTCATTAGCATTAACTTATGTAAACTATCGTATATTTTCTAAATTCCTGATTAAATTCATTTCATGCTTCAAACATTACTTTAGTAACAATGTTAATTTACATAAAGATGGGGATAAAATCATATTTTTCTTAGTTTAATATCAGTTTCTGAATCATTACGAATTTAATTTTGCCATAAAATTATTAGAATCAAATTGATTATTTATCAAAGCTTTTTTAAATGGAAAATTTCTGGTATTTTCAAATTACAATTACAACTGAAGATGCAATGCAATATTTATGTATTCCGTAAGAGTAAACTTCTATACTAATTAATGTTTTTCTTTTCTTACAGTTTAGTACAGAAACTTGATCTCCCGGTCAGGACATTTTGTGAGTACTCTGATTTTTGTCTTTTTATTTCACAATCACATAATTTTCAATTAATTCTAAGTTATCATAAAAAAAGCAACCTTTCTTTTAATAAAAGTCCTTTCTTAGGATGAATTTCATTCTAATATACGTCTTTATTTGAATAACTTTACAAACTTGGCAGTTCAGCCTTATATGGCTTTCTCTTTAGAGACAATTAATCATAACTTTAATAATAACACAATTATGGTCAATAAGACCAGAATTTCTTTAAACAATTTGCAGTTCTTTTCTGCCAATTAAAATATAAATGAATTGGAGGCAGAATTATGTTCCAGTAGCTTAGGAAAAAGTGCATTTCTCTGTATTGACCATCTGCTCTGTAGGGGGCGATTGAAGTCATGCATCTCTCGTCCTTAGCCTCGTTTGGGGCCTATAGAGGCAGGCATCTCTTTCAGGGGCCTTTCTTTCACCTTCTTCTCCAGCGGTGAGCTAACTCAGTCCTCACTTCTCAGCTGGGCATTGGTCTGTCCGTCTCTAGGTCGATGCTTGCTCCAGGACCTGTGGCAGAGGGCTCCCTATGCATGAATAGGGATGAACCTCAATGCACGTCACAAGGGACTGGGGGGGTCCACTTCTTAGGGCTTTAGGTTATCCCTCCTAACCCTCCCTTCCCTCCATCATCGTTTGAATAAAAGGAAGAGCTTAGATGAATCACATCACTACTTCAGCCAATCAAAGGAAGAGGAAGGGACAGATATATGAGAAACTGCAAAGGAAAGTAGGGTAACAAAGTGCCCTTAAGGTACTCAATTCGTTTTCCTCAATCTGTTTCTGACAAATAGCTATCGGCCATGATAGAAAGTTATCTTACCTGAAGTATGCTATATGTATATATACCTATCTCTTTATATAGACGCTTCTCCGGATATATATATATAGATATACGAGTAAAAATTGCTTGCATACTGCAAGCTTAATGTAAGAAAGATTATCTAAGACATTGTTCACTTCCTACAACACTCCACTTGCCATAAACTGCCTGCCATCCACCAACTACAAAACCAAAACTAATTATTCAAAATACGTCCATACAATTTGTCCTGGCATCGAACCTGGGTCTATTAGGACACTATCTTCTATAGATGTAGCGAATTTCAACCTTCTACCTGCCCGGGAAATACCGTTACGAATTTTGGAATGTTCGGTAGTTTGAATGGTCCTGGAATCGAACCTGGGCATTAAGGGCAAAAAGCCTTAGACATACGATAGATAATCATCTATTTTAACAACACCCTGAATTGCAAGTATCTACGGAAATACCATAAATGAATTATCGAACTTCAGAGAGAAAAATTGCCCTAGTATCGAACTATCGTCTATCAGAGAGAAATCCTTTGGCTATACTATAGATAATTTAGATCTCTATCGATGACGTGAATTTCAACGATCTATCTTACCTAGAAATACCCCAAACGATTTTTTGAAACTTTTGCACCAAGTACCTAGCATCGAACCTGGGGACATTAGAGATAAACCTCTTTCGTTAAAAATAAGATAAAAATACGTTCTAACCACTCCGTGAATTTCAACGATCTATCTTTACGTTAAGTACGCGAAATGAATTTTTGAAAATGAGCTCAATGCATTCTAATGGGAAAGTGGTCGTTTTTGGGGCCTCCTAGAATCGAATCCATGNAACACCGTGAATTGCAAGTTTCTACCTTAACGGAAAATACCCTAAATGAATTCACGAACTTCAGACAGAAAATTTGCCCTAGAATCGAACTAACGACCCTCAGGAAAAAATTTTTTCCCGTTTCCCGCAACAGCTTTTTACCTAGTAACCCCAGGTTCGATGCTAGAGTGCAAAACTTTCAAGAAATCATTTCGGGTATTTGTAGGTAAGATGGAACGTTCAAATTCACGTCATCGATACAGCGCAAACACCTCTCTAGTATACCTAGAGGTTTTTACTCTGAAGGTTCTTAGTTCGATGCTAGGGCAGTTTTTCTTTCTGACGTTCATGAATTAATTTAGGGTATTTTCCGTTAATATAAAAACCTGCAATTCACGGTGTTTTTAGAATATATGATTGTCTATCATATGAAGTAAAGCTTTCTGACCTAAAGGCCTGACTTTCGGGTATTTTTAGGTAAGATAGAACGTTCAAATTCACGTCGTCGATAGAACGCAAACATTTCTATAGTATACTTAGAGGTTTTTACCCTGAAGGTCCTTGGTTCGATGCTAAGGCAGTTTTTCTGTCTGAAGTTCATGAATTCATTTAGGGTATTTTCCGTTACGATAGAAACTTGCAATTCACTGTGTTGTTAGAATAGATTATTGTGTATCGTATGCCGTAAAGCTTTTTGCCCTAAAGGCTCAGGTTAGATCCCAGGACCATTCGAATGACCAAATTTTCAAAAATTCGTAACGGTATTTCCCGGTCAGGTAGAAGGTTGAAATTCGCTACATCTATAGAAGATAGGGATTTCTATGGTATGCTGTAAGAATATTTGTCCTAATAGACCCAGGCTGATACCAGGACATTTCGTATGGACGTATTATGAATAATTCGTTTAGGTTATTGTAGTTAGTGCATGGAATTCGGTGTATGGAAGGCGGAGTGTTGCAGGTGGTGTGTATTGCCTTAGTTAATCTATCTTACATTAAGCTTGCAGTATGCAAGCAACTTTTACTCGTATATATATATCCAATAGACAAGTAATACTGAGGACAGTAACCGAATACTTCACCAACTTATACAAGAATACAGAAAATGTTGAAGAAGAAACACAAAACTCAGAAAATACCCCCTCTATTCTCCCAGAAGAAGTAACAGAGGCCATCAAGAAGATGAAGAATGGAAAGGCAGGAGGAGGTGATGGAGTATTAGCAGAATATCTGAAACTTGGTGTTACAGAAATTTCTCNNNNACAGGAGTGACAGACATCATAGATAAGGTAAGAATGTAGATGTAGATGTGGGCAGGCCATGTTGCAAGGAGAAACGACAACCGATGGACATCAGCAGTGCTGAACTGGATACCAAGAGATGTGAAGAGACCAAGAAGAAGACCAAGGGACTGATGGAACAGAGACATCATTCAGTATTTAGGGGTAACATGGCAACGAGAGGCTCAGAATAGAGATAATTGGAAAGAGCTTGGGGAGGATTACATCCGACGTCGGATTGAAAATGGCTGATGATGATGATGATATGTATCTGGAGAAGCGTCTATATAAAGAGATATATAATCATGAACTTGATCACCAAATACTTGTATAAAAAGGAAACTTCAGATGAGTTATGATTGAGAGATTTGAGCGAGGGATTTTCTTCACTAAGATAAAGCTTAAGTCCAATTTATTAATTATTTCTAAAACCATAGCCTCATTATCTATGGTGTCTTAATTGCAATTGAAAATTAAGATGAATGAAGTTGAATGAAAATAGAAAAGTCTTTGAGTACTCACAATGTGTACATCAGTCAGGGGGTCCAGATTCAGCATTCACCTGCAAAAGAAGTGAAGAATTATTTTAGGAAAATGTCATTTACATTTACATTAGTAACTCGCAAACTGCCACACTTCGTAAGGCAGTTGGTGTGAAAACAACGAACCTATTAATAAACTAAAGAGTGGTATTCCTTATACTATCAGGAAAAGTGACCAATATCTGCTATCTCTTTGACTAAAATCTTCCGAAATTTCTTTGTCGTCTGGTTTCAGAAATCGCTCAGTACAGGAATCTCGATATTGCGTATTTCGTCGTGCAAATCAGTAATCCAAAATTTGAGCAACAACTTTGCGCCCATTCTCTACTAATTCCCTTCAGAGATTCGCAGCCGAGGGTTGTGATCATGTGCTATCAAAACTGTAATCTCCCTTAACGAGCGTTATACGCGCTCTTGCTCCAAAATCAGACTCCTCTCGTGCGGATTCCATACTGCGCAACAGTACTCAAGTAATGGACGAAAGTACTACACAGAAAATAACTTTTTGACACTGGGCTCCCGGATAGCCAAGTGGGCAACGCGTTCAATTTCGGTGAAAGCTGTCCCGGGTTCGATTCCCGGTGGGGGCTTACGTGCGAATGACCTAAGCTGTCGAAGTACTTTTAACAATACTACTACATACTACATTTTGACTACGCCTGAGAATGCATAGCTTAAAACATAGCTCTCAAAGTCATATATGCTGACCCTACTACATCTTAAATGTGCATTTTAAACGATAAACTGCAACTGAAAAGGTCTCCTGAATATTAACACTGAATCACGAATTCTAAAGTTACGCCACTAATTTGATAAGGGGGTTGGCATTAGGGGTGCTCCTCCAGGGTGCGATGCACCGCATGACCACACAGAACGGCGCGGCTTTTTTACTATAAAGAGACCCGAACCTGCATTCAATTAAAGGTATCGGTAAGAGAAAACTGGGTAACGAGCTGTTAGTATGCGAAATCTTTTATCAGCATTAAGGCAAAGAATGTCTTCACATCGTAAGACGTGAAAAAGCAATGCCGAAAGGAAAAAAATACATCAATCATCGGTGTGAACCGAATTGTAATGTTTCAAATTCATTGTAAATGAAGATATCTATACAAGAATTCGAAATAAATTTCAAGTCGTAGTAGTGAAAGGTTTCAGGAAAAGACGGCCCTGAACATCCAAAATGAGTGGAAAAGTATCGAGGGTCGTCAAAGGCGCACATCGGATCAAACGGGTCAATTTAGGAAAGGTCGCTTTTCTGATTACAAATCCAAACAACGGAAAGGGAATGTAAAACATCGATTGGCATTGAAAGGAGACAAACACATGTAAATAAGTTTCACTGTCGTTTGCCACAACCAAAGATAAGGCGAGAGAGAAAGTGTATATTGTCTTCAAGAAAATATTCATCAAAACTAAGGGAAAAATGAGCTAAGTGCCTGTAAATAATGTCTTTTTCCACCTTTTCAAAGCTATTTTATGTATATGTCTATAAAAGTGCCTTATAAGCCGTCTTTCGGCGTGTGGCAGGTGCATGCACCATGAATTTTTTCCTAATCGATTACTTTCGTGTATCGCTCGCGGAAAAAATGAGTTCTTGAAACGATTGATTCCAGCGTCTATTTCCCTGATCTTTCTCGAACCATCAGAACGGCCTATGTAGCGCGGAGATTTGTACACTCAATGAATCCTTTGTTTAATTCTAGTAACTTCTAAGGATTCCTATCTTGAGTCCTCAAGGACTTATAAAAATTGTTATTATAATATTTACAATAATAATACCCTTTGAGAGCTTGTTAACGTTTGAATTTGTTAGGACTAGCATTCAGAACTATTCCGTGAAATTCAAATTAGAATGATCGTTACGTCTACTGTAAAACACATGTTAAAAATACATTAGAAATGGAACAAATTATGTGAAAGAGACAAAGTTTGATTAAGAGAACAGTATTGCGTTTGGTAGATATTTGTTCTGAAACGCAATATTACGAAGGCAGACGTCACCGAAATTTCACTAAAGTGAAAATATTATTCGTCTCTATAACGTAAATGGAAGTATAATGAACAGTATCGTGCTCTAAGTATTAAATTCAGAAGCTACTGAATCCAAGTATTTCACCCTTTCCTTGAGAAAGTTTCAGACAGGGAAAAAGGTTTACAAAAGTAATGAAAAACAAGATACACGTAATGATTATTGAATCAGATTAACATAAGTATAAGGATACATTCTCTACGCTACAATTTAAACAATAATGAAAGTTTGTGTAAATTTTTCTCGGGTTAATACCCAGGTAAGTTCAGGTGGCCATGAAGTCGCCAACGTATCATTGGCTAACCCTGCCTTCTTCTTGCCTCATTATTCGAACTACATTTTCCAAATCAATCAAAGTCAAGTATAACAGCATCGTGCCCTAAAGATTAACTTCAGAATCTAATCATGTCAAGTATTAATTAAGTTTGTTTATTGTTAAAAATACCTTTTTTGATTGAATAAGTGCAAGGAGAAGTTTCAACAATGTCTTATTATTTTCACAGAATCCCATCACTATAAACTTCCCAATACCACTTATATAATAAAAAATAAATTATGTATAAAGGNATGTAGATGTAGATGTGGGCAGGCCATGTTGCAAGGAGAAACGACAACCGATGGACATCAGCAGTGCTGAACTGGATACCAAGAGATGTGAAGAGACCAAGAAGAAGACCAAGGGACTGATGGAACAGAGACATCATTCAGTATTTAGGGGTAACATGGCAACGAGAGGCTCAGAATAGAGATAATTGGAAAGAGCTTGGGGAGGATTACATCCGACGTCGGATTGAAAATGGCTGATGATGATGATGATATGTATCTGGAGAAGCGTCTATATAAAGAGATATATAATCATGAACTTGATCACCAAATACTTGTATAAAAAGGAAACTTCAGATGAGTTATGATTGAGAGATTTGAGCGAGGGATTTTCTTCACTAAGATAAAGCTTAAGTCCAATTTATTAATTATTTCTAAAACCATAGCCTCATTATCTATGGTGTCTTAATTGCAATTGAAAATTAAGATGAATGAAGTTGAATGAAAATAGAAAAGTCTTTGAGTACTCACAATGTGTACATCAGTCAGGGGGTCCAGATTCAGCATTCACCTGCAAAAGAAGTGAAGAATTATTTTAGGAAAATGTCATTTACATTTACATTAGTAACTCGCAAACTGCCACACTTCGTAAGGCAGTTGGTGTGAAAACAACGAACCTATTAATAAACTAAAGAGTGGTATTCCTTATACTATCAGGAAAAGTGACCAATATCTGCTATCTCTTTGACTAAAATCTTCCGAAATTTCTTTGTCGTCTGGTTTCAGAAATCGCTCAGTACAGGAATCTCGATATTGCGTATTTCGTCGTGCAAATCAGTAATCCAAAATTTGAGCAACAACTTTGCGCCCATTCTCTACTAATTCCCTTCAGAGATTCGCAGCCGAGGGTTGTGATCATGTGCTATCAAAACTGTAATCTCCCTTAACGAGCGTTATACGCGCTCTTGCTCCAAAATCAGACTCCTCTCGTGCGGATTCCATACTGCGCAACAGTACTCAAGTAATGGACGAAAGTACTACACAGAAAATAACTTTTTGACACTGGGCTCCCGGATAGCCAAGTGGGCAACGCGTTCAATTTCGGTGAAAGCTGTCCCGGGTTCGATTCCCGGTGGGGGCTTACGTGCGAATGACCTAAGCTGTCGAAGTACTTTTAACAATACTACTACATACTACATTTTGACTACGCCTGAGAATGCATAGCTTAAAACATAGCTCTCAAAGTCATATATGCTGACCCTACTACATCTTAAATGTGCATTTTAAACGATAAACTGCAACTGAAAAGGTCTCCTGAATATTAACACTGAATCACGAATTCTAAAGTTACGCCACTAATTTGATAAGGGGGTTGGCATTAGGGGTGCTCCTCCAGGGTGCGATGCACCGCATGACCACACAGAACGGCGCGGCTTTTTTACTATAAAGAGACCCGAACCTGCATTCAATTAAAGGTATCGGTAAGAGAAAACTGGGTAACGAGCTGTTAGTATGCGAAATCTTTTATCAGCATTAAGGCAAAGAATGTCTTCACATCGTAAGACGTGAAAAAGCAATGCCGAAAGGAAAAAAATACATCAATCATCGGTGTGAACCGAATTGTAATGTTTCAAATTCATTGTAAATGAAGATATCTATACAAGAATTCGAAATAAATTTCAAGTCGTAGTAGTGAAAGGTTTCAGGAAAAGACGGCCCTGAACATCCAAAATGAGTGGAAAAGTATCGAGGGTCGTCAAAGGCGCACATCGGATCAAACGGGTCAATTTAGGAAAGGTCGCTTTTCTGATTACAAATCCAAACAACGGAAAGGGAATGTAAAACATCGATTGGCATTGAAAGGAGACAAACACATGTAAATAAGTTTCACTGTCGTTTGCCACAACCAAAGATAAGGCGAGAGAGAAAGTGTATATTGTCTTCAAGAAAATATTCATCAAAACTAAGGGAAAAATGAGCTAAGTGCCTGTAAATAATGTCTTTTTCCACCTTTTCAAAGCTATTTTATGTATATGTCTATAAAAGTGCCTTATAAGCCGTCTTTCGGCGTGTGGCAGGTGCATGCACCATGAATTTTTTCCTAATCGATTACTTTCGTGTATCGCTCGCGGAAAAAATGAGTTCTTGAAACGATTGATTCCAGCGTCTATTTCCCTGATCTTTCTCGAACCATCAGAACGGCCTATGTAGCGCGGAGATTTGTACACTCAATGAATCCTTTGTTTAATTCTAGTAACTTCTAAGGATTCCTATCTTGAGTCCTCAAGGACTTATAAAAATTGTTATTATAATATTTACAATAATAATACCCTTTGAGAGCTTGTTAACGTTTGAATTTGTTAGGACTAGCATTCAGAACTATTCCGTGAAATTCAAATTAGAATGATCGTTACGTCTACTGTAAAACACATGTTAAAAATACATTAGAAATGGAACAAATTATGTGAAAGAGACAAAGTTTGATTAAGAGAACAGTATTGCGTTTGGTAGATATTTGTTCTGAAACGCAATATTACGAAGGCATTACGAAGTATTAATTAAGTTTGTTTATTGTTAAAAATACCTTTTTTGATTGAATAAGTGCAAGGAGAAGTTTCAACAATGTCTTATTATTTTCACAGAATCCCATCACTATAAACTTCCCAATACCACTTATATAATAAAAAATAAATTATGTATAAAGGCAAGTATAAGAAAGCCAATTAGGAAGTGGCATGTAATCAACGTTAAATTCGCAAAATCGATACAAGATATAGATTTCTATCCTTTGCGGAAAAGATTTTTGTCCTAGTAGACTCAGGTTCGATGCTAGGACAATTGCTATGGACGTATTTTCAGTAATATGTTTAGCGTATAGCACTTGGTAGATGGCTTTCGGTGTATGGCGCGTATTGCAGTGCGAAAGCTACTTTTACTTAAGGGTATTGTAGTTGGTGGATGGCAGCCCGTTTATATAGACGCTTCTCCGGATATATATAGATATATATATATACATATAGGATACTAAAGGCGAGGCAGAAGGAAGTGCCTCACGGAGCCGCCGATTTTTTTGCCGTAAAGTCCCGGGTTTGGACATCTAGGAAAAAAGCGGACTTCCATTCTAGGCATC
>KZ310735.1:44106-98002 GCA_000376725.2 Ladona fulva
GAAGATGTAAGGAATTTTAACGAAAGAATTGTACAAGAAGCTATAGAGAACAACAAGAGTATGAAGAGGGTCAGACGACGCCTAGCAATGGGAAAGAAACAAATCTTGGTCGTCCATTAAGAAGATGGCACAAAAACTTCCAATAGACAAAGATAGAATAAAGGCAAGTTGACGTGTTATTTTTAGATTTTCAGGTATCATCTGATAAGATTCCATATAATAAATTATTATACAAATTAAAAGTTGCGGGTATCAATGGAGAAGTAATAAATTGGATAAAGGACTTTCTCACCGATAGAGAACAAGGAGTCGTGTTAGATGGTGTAAGTTACAATTTGGTTAAAGTGTTCTCGGGCGTACCACAAGGAAGTGTAATAGGATCGTTACTATTTTTAGTATACATCAACGACCTTAGCAGTAACATTAATAGTAAAGTTAGGATAGTTGCGTACGACACGGTCATTTACAGGGAAATAGGAAACTCAGAGGATAGATTAACCCTATCGTGCGGCTTAGATAAAATTATGAAATGGTGCGATGATTGGCAATTAGAACTCAACATAGATAAATGTTCAGTAATGAACTTCTTCCCAAGGAAAAATAATGCCAACGATTATACGTACAGGCTCCAAGTTAAAACTTTATCAACAGTAGAAACGGTGAAATACCTTGTAGTAACCCTCACCAATAACTTAACCTTGGGTACCCACATTCGTAATATATGTGGACAAGCACTTGAGAAACTTGGATTTGTGTAAAGAATTGTTGGTAGGACTGAAGAAAAAGTCTGAGAACAATGTTACGTGTTATTGGTCAGGCCTCACCTGGAATATGCAGTATTGTTAAAAGTACTTCGACTGCTTTAGTCATTTTGCACATAGGCCCTCACTGGGAATTGAACCCAGGACAGCTTACAGTGAAGTTGAAGGCATCGCCTACTTGGCTATCCAGGAGCACTGGAATATGCATGTAAAGTATGGGACCCTGCAGAAAAGTGTTGCACCCGGGAAGTAGAATAAGTAGGTACAGTGAAAGGTGATATATTTTGTAAACAATTGTTACAAAAAGTCAGTGAGTGTTTTGCAAATGCTTCAGGATACAGGATGGGAATCTTTAGAAGATAGAAGGCTTAAACAAAGGATAAATCTACTACATAAATTTAGAGAAGCATGTTTACATATTTAGTGCAATTTGACCTCAACTCCTCAGCTTTCCAAGAGTGCCTCAATCCTCCTCCAAAGATTTTGGTGGCAGAAGGACTCAACCAGCCTTTGGGCTAATAATTGTACACACAATTAGTCTATTAAGAAAGACTAGGATGATGTAAGGATAAAAGAGAATCATTACCATTCCACTTCAGTTGAAAGAACACCTTTAAGGTCCATTTTCCAACTTGAAATACATATGGAGCAGTCTTTGAATACATACATTATAGTATTTAAAGCATTTTTCCATATAAATCTTCAGCTTAACCTTAAAACGAGCTAGAATTTGAACTTTCTTATCCTATTGTGAACCATATGAACCAATGGATAGAAACATAATGATAAGGAGATTACAGAATATTGCAGAGACACACTGAAGAAGTTGGAAACGGAATATGGAATGGAAATAAATACCAATTTTTATGGATTATACGAATGGATGTGGATCATGCCATCATCAGGTATAGGGAAGGACAAAGCAACAACTTATACATGAGAACTAGTGATTGGGCTATTGAAAGGGAGAGGGGGTGTGGAAAGAAAGGGGGGTAGACTAACGCAGCGCATTAAAGACCATTTGGAAAAATAGAGACTGGGGTAAGGTGGAGGGAGTTTGGGGTGAAAAAGGTGGGGAGGATGGTTATAGAAACCTGTCTTGTAATTGTGTGATTGATGTGTCTGAAGTTATGAATTTTTCTTATTATTATTAACTTGACTTGCACAAACACAAATTGTAACTTGATCTTTGATCTATAAGTTTTTTTTAAAGATCACACTTACTTGCATCATGTGACTAATATTAGTATTTATAGTAGGTTTTACAATATTTATTATTATTGTGTTTTTATTCTGTCAAAGTATTTTTTTTTCAAACTGCACATAAATTCATCCCTCATATTTTTTATTTAAATTGTATTATATGTGTTTCAGCAGGACCATGAATGTGTTTATACTATGACCAGAAACTTATGCATTAGGTATAAGATTGATGTCTTAAACTCAGAATCCTGCTTATTATTACTATCCTGACGTGCTCTATATTTTGTACAAATATTGGATTGTAGCTTGATCTTTGAGCAAATAAACATATTATTATTATGGAGCTATGATATGTGTACATGAATTACTAGAAGGGCCAATGCCCTTTAAATGAGTTCCCAAAAGGGATTGATGGATGCTTAATTTTGAGAAACCTTACTGGGCATCATGAGATGGTCAGTTGGATAATTCATAACTTGTATTAAAATAAGACTATTATAGAACGATCTGAAGTAAAATAAGGGGAAATGGGAATTTACACTAGTATTTTGGCACAGAAAGATAACTGTCAGCTGCTTAGACAGAGAAATCCTGCTAATGAGCACTCAAAGGCTCTCAAACACATTAATAAGGATGCTCCTTGCAGTTGTGAGTTTATAGAGGTTTTTCAAACTGTTAATATTCATAATTTCCCAGATAACAACAAAAGAGAAAAGTAATATTTACAAACAATGAACATTGTAATATTGATGAATTCCATCCAGTGGGATGAAAAAAAATATTCTCAACATAGGAAAATTCTTACTAATAGCCAAAATAAATACTATGCAAAACAATGTGAATAATTATAATTGTTATCAACAGAAACAGCATACTAAACACAAGAACTGTTCCAAAACTTGCTAAATTTTTAAGATTAGGATAAACATAGTGCCGGATTATTTCCACCTGTATATACTACAAAAAGAAAAATGAAACTTAGCATATCAGTGAAATTATATTTACTCAGATTTCAGTCACTCCCGGTCAATTTTCAGTGGATATTTTCCTCCATTTAGCAGTTGCAAACCCTTCCCAAGTGTATCTCTTGTAACTTCAGGAAGTCTTTAAAATATACATTGATTTGAATTGGTTTCATAAATATTGAATTTATCACATGACTTAATAGAGGTAAAATTTATTTTACATGTTTAAAGTTAAATAAAGCTACCATAGCAGACCAATTTAGATTAAATTAAAATAGAAAATTAAGCTGATAGAGATATACCAATGAAAATGTGAACAGGATAATATGATCACCTTTTCATTGAAAAGGATGAATTCTTTGTAATTAATGAGATGAATGATGGAAATAATAGGGTAATTACAACAATTGCCATTGTAAACTTGCATTGAAACAAACAGAATATTGGTTTACTAAATACAAAAATGCATAACCCAAATATAACACTTCAATATATCCCATGAACCATTGGTGTTCATCAAAATCCATAATGGAGCAAATATATTTAATGCAAATATTTTTAACGTGCTGACCATTAACAAAGTTGAAACACTGAAACATTTGTCAGATAAACAATGACTAATGTGTTCAGATTAAGACACTTTTCACTTAATCTGGGGATACTGGTCAAAGCATTGATGTCTTTTCTAAAGATATCATTCCTCAAAAGAAGCAGATGTACAATTTTTAACTGATTTTTTAAAAGGGCCAATAATTTGGTCTTGATTCCTTACACATCTCAGTAATATAGAATTAAGCACTTCTCATCCTAACATAGCATATTGTGTATGTTACCATATGACCATTTTTAGAGTAGCAATTCAAATAAAAAACTGCAAGACAACTTTAAGACCAGAAAAAGGGGGTCCATGTAAGAGAAATATTGATACAATTTGAGAAACTACAATCTCCAGTATTTAAGTAAGCTTTTTGGTAGAGAATCAGTAATCATTGTTGCAAGGTATCATGGGAAGATGTAATTGAGGGTGCAGTCATTCTAGTCTTGTTTCATTAATAATTCACAATGTAAACCATGTTGTTCCATTCGTTTCAATCACTACAACTTCAATCACTCTGAAATTTTTAGAGCCATTTTAAATGTGACATTTCCCCAGTATCCTACAAAGATGTCCATAATAATGCCATTTGAAGAATTAAGGCTTTCGTAGTACTTACCATGTGATATGGGACTTGCAAATGTTGCATTGAAACCATTACTTTGATGAAATTGTTTACTTCACATCGTAGTACTTGCCTGTTCCTATCAGGGAGAAATGCTGGACTTAAATATTCTATCACAAGGAACATCAATGGACTGTTACTGCCCGATTTAATTGAAACTCGGTAGGTTCACAGTTTACGGTGAAAAAATAAGATTTGTGAAATTATATGTTCCCTCGTGGCCTAGAAGCCGAGATATTTGAGATCAAAAACTTTAAACTCACCACCCGGGCCCCTCACTGTGATGCTGCACTCCCAGGTGGGAATAGTGGGTGCGAGTCCCTATGAGCTGGACTGACCAACTGCTCCGCCGCGAAGACGTTGCATGGGGGGAAATTCTGAGGGAATTATATAGGGATGGTAGACATGGACTCTTCATATGGTGTACAGAATGTACCCTGTGACCATGATAAACACAGAAATTAGAAATGTTTGGTGGCAGTGACCTTTCAAACCCTTCCCAAGTGCTGTCATAAAACATTCCTGCAGTTAAACGGTAGTTTATGAGCTGCTGAAGGAAGGGTAACGGGAAGGGACAAGGGCTGGAATAGAAGATTTTGTTCATTCCTAGTTTGTTCCATGGATTGCTAAGACACCCATGCTCACTTCACTCACTCAACTCACACTTGTTGCTTTCACCCCATATAGCTTTCAGTCATTTTTACTATTGTAATTCTGGTCGGGTAGTTTTCTTCCATTTCCCACACCATACATTGTCATGGCGATATATGTGCGGACCCTTCTCTGCACTACAACCTTGTCGTGGTGGAAGGGCTTGCGTGTTGTTATGACCTAGAGAGCATAACTGGCAGGAACTATGTTCCTGGAAGGGTCACCCATGCCAGAATGGTCAATAGTTAGGGGCCAGACGAAAGGTAGTCCACGCAGTGTCTGTACCTCAGTGAGGCGGCTGCAAAGGCATTTGTACCCCAGTGGGGCGGCCATTATGGGTGATGGTGGTATCACATTAAGAGAAAGGTTGAGGAAGGCAAGGGGAAACCACCTCAACTACCACATTTATCCCAAGCAATCATGATGTGCCAATATAAGAATATTGTAAGTGGCGTAAGCGGGACTCAACCCTCTACGGGGAGTGTCGTGCCCGGCAGTGATAGGAGTAAGGCTATCTCGGTCGTCATTCCACGAAACCCTTACCCAGGAAACGACAAGAAAAGAAGAGAGAAGATGGCCAAGGAAACAAGGGTGGGAACCTGGAATGTTAGGACAATGCTTAGGAAAGGAAAGTTGGAAAATGTAAAGGTAGAAATGAAGAGGTCCAACATTAACATACTAGGGCTATGTGAAGTGCGATGGAAGGATGGGGGTGATTTCTGGAGTGATGATGTCAGAGTAATTTTCAGTGGGGGAAATTCTAGCCAGAGGGGAGTTGCGGTAGTGCTAGACAAGAAAGCGGGAAAAGCCGTGATAGCTACAGAGCTAATAAGCGACCGGGTTATGTCAGTAGAAATAAAGGCTGAGCCAGTAAACACGGTGATAGTTCAGGTGTACTTGCCCACTAGCGAACATAGTGATGATGAAGTAGAACTTGTTTATGAACAAATAGAAGAAGTAATGGGAAGGGTTAGAGGCAATAAAAACCTAATTGTAATGGGGGACTGGAATGCAGTAGTTGGGCAAGGCAAAGATGGAGAAGAAGTGGGAGGGTTCGGACTAGGAAATAGAAACGAAAGGGGACAGAAATTAGTAGACTTTTGTAAGAGGAATAACCTCTGTATCACAAACACACTTTTTCAGCACCATAATAGAAGGAGGTACACATGGAAAAAGCCAGGAGATACGGATAGGTACCAAATTGATTACATTTTGGTAAGAAAAAGGTTTAGAAATAGTGTTAAAAATTCAAAGAGTTACCCTGGTGCTGATGTTGACTCAGACCATAACCTGGTCATGATGAAAACCGAGCTAAAGTTTAAAAAGATATTTCGAGCAAAAATTACACCAAAATGGAACCTTGAAGCCCTTAAAAATGGGAAAGCGAGAGAGTTCCAAGAGTCAGTCAGTAAGGCCTTAGAGGATAATGGGAGGGAACTTACTATAGACGGAGAATGGGAAAAGATTAAAAACAGTATCAAGGATAGTGCGCAAGTAACTATTGGAAGGGTCAAACAAAACAAAATTAGGAAACCATGGGTGACGGTAGAAATGATAAATAAAATGGAGGAAAGAAGGAAATGGAAAAGGGTTAACACAGAACAAGGACGTAGAATGTATAGGGCTCTCAACAACGAACTGAGAAGGGAAACAAATAGGGCGAGGGAACAGTGGTGGAAGGGACAATGTAACGAAATAGAAAAGCTGGACGAAAGTGGGAGGGTCGATTTAATGTATAGAAAGGTGAAACAGTTAACGGGAAATAAAACACGAAACAGAACAACCACAATAAAAGATAATAATGGTAAAGTTATACGAGATCCAGCCAGCATAAGGGAAAGGTGGAAAGAATATGTCGAGGAACTATATGGGAAGGACATGAAGCCAACAAACATAATGTTAGAAAGTGAACAAGAAGTGGAGGATGATGATGTTGGACCTGGTATATTAGATAGTTAAATTGATAGGGCCTTGCTTGATATGAAAGGAAATAAAGCAACGGGCATTGACGAGATACCAGTTGAGCTACTTAAAAACCTGAGGGGAAAGTGTAAGAGAAAATTCTATAATTTATGATGATGGGGAGTGGCAGAGGATTTCACTAAGACAATCCTGATTCCTTTACGAATAATCCTTAAAGAATAATGCTTCTGTGTGTCGGGATTATCTTACAATCCGTTTAATATCTCACGCAGCAAAGGTTATTCTTAGAGTATTGAATAGAAGAATTGAAGGAAAAATTAAGGGGCAAATCGGAGAAGACCAGTTCGGATTTCAGAAAGGGAAAGGAACAAGGGATGCAATCGGGGTAATGAGGGTACTAATAGAACAAAGCCTGGAATTTATAAAGGATGTATGTGCATCTTTGTCGATTTAGAAGAGGCTTTTGATAGAGTTCAATGGCCAAATTTAATGGGAATTTTAAAGAAAATTGGGTTGGAGTGGAAAGATAGGCGTTTGGTGCAAAATTTGTACTTAAATCAAACAGCGCAAGTTAGAATAACTGAGGAGGAGTCGGAACGGGCAGAGTTAGGGAGAGGAGTAAGACAAAGATGCCCATTATCACCATCGCTTTTTAATATATATGCAGAGGAAATGGTAAATGAAGCTTGGGAAGAAATAAGCAAGGGAGTGATATTTGGAGAGAAAGTGGTAAAGTCAGTAAGATAGACAGACAATAAAGCTATTGTGTGCAATTCCGAAAGGGGTTTACAAATACTAGTAAATGCACTAAACGACAAGGCAAGGGAATACGGAATGAAAATTAACGTAAGTAAAACTAAGGTAATGAGATTCACTAAGGGAAAGAAGGCTAAATTAACGATCAGGGTCGATGGGGAAAAACTAGAGCAGGTGGACAAATTCTCGTACTTGGGTAGTGTTCTATCTTGGGATGGGAGGTGTGGAGATGAGGTTCGAAAAAGAGTAGCATTGGCCAAGGAAGCTTTTATGAAGCGAAGGGAATTAATGACAAAGGGTCTCGATAAAGGAATCAGGAAAAGATTGGTAAAATCCTTGATATGGAGTGTTTTGCTATATGGGTGTGAAACGTGGACCTTACGAAAAGAGGACATCAAAAGATTGGAGGCATTTGAGATGTGGGTGTGGCGTAGAATGGAGAAGGTGAGCTGGGTGGATAGAAAAACAAACATAGAGGTGCTAGAAATGGTTGGGGAGGAAAGGGTTTTAATTGAAGTAATTAAGCGCCGACAAAAGAAATGGGTGGGTCAGATATTGAGAGGAGAGGGATTGCTGAAGAATGTAATAGAGGGTAGAATGCAAGGGAAAAGACAGAGGGGAAGGCAAAGGCAAAAAATGTTAGATGACATAAAGGGTGGGGTAGTTTACCAGGTAGCAAAGGAAAGGGCTATGAATAGGGAATATTAGGGCACATGGACCTACCAAAAGGTAGAACACTTATGTTATATGTGCAGAATGTTTTAAAATTGTTGGAATAAAATTTTCCTGTGGCAACTATGGATTCGGAACCAACAGAGGGGGAGTGGATCTTGCAAAAAAGTTAGCATGTATGTATTTTACAAGTTAGATAAAATAATTTGTATATAAGTAGATTGCCTTATTTAGTTTCTTTCCTGTCCTTATTTTGGAGAATCATAATCAAACGGAATGACTAAATCATTAATTACAAATCTGTGGTCATGCCTTCAAGGAAACTAATATTTCTGTGAGATTGAAGAAGAATATTTGAATTTGATAATGGAAGAGGTGAGACGGTTGAGGAGGAAGAAGAAATTATCAGTGAGCCCAAGGGAGAACAGGATTATATATCTCCTACTTCTCCTTCATCTTCAACATCTTATGAAGTTTCCCCTATTAAGAAAAGGAAACCAGAACCATTGATGTATGAGAAAAGAAAGTCTGGAAAGAAAGGACCATTGACACTGGATTCAGTTTGACACAACTTCAGTTTCGTAAAAATCACTTCCAAGGAATAAATGAGACAGCAAATTTCATATTATTCGCACAATTTTTATTTATGACTGATTTCGCCATACGGCCATCGTCAGGTACACTCAGCAGAAAAAGAGAGAATATAATAATAATCTTTATTTGTCGCATTAACTTTACATGATAAAGTAAAAGACATTGTCAAAAATACATTAATAAAAGACATTGTCAAAAATGAAAATCATAGCTTAACAACCCTGAACCTTTTTACGTCCAAATCACATATGTTAGGAGGTAATTTGTTGAAAAGTTGAAGGCCTTTAACTTGGAAATAGTTACCAGATTTAGATAACCTGTAATAGGGTATATCTAGGGAATTCTTGTGTCTGGTATTAAAAGTATGCACATTAGATTTTAAATTAAAATTACTGATATTCTTCTTCACATATAGTAGACAGTAATATGCGTACTGGCTAAAGATAGTCATGATTTTAAGACTCTTGAATCTGGGTTTACATGATTCCCAAGAGGTTAACCCAGACATTATTCTTATTGCTTTTTTCTGTAAAAGAAATATGTGCCTGACATTGGCTGCATTACCCCATAGAATAACGCTATAGCAAAGGTTGCTATGAAATAATGAAAAATATGCGCTTCTTAGGTGTTCAGGAGATATTAGATACTTGAGTTTCCTTAATACATAGAGGCACTTGGAAAGCTTGCCACCGAGCTATTCAATATGCTTATCCCATTGAAGCTTGTGATCTATATATATGCCCAATAGTTTAACACAATTGAGATCACGTAGACTGCACACCAATTGTTAAGTTTTATCGGGGTTCAGTTTGCACTAAACCACATTTGTGCTTGGTTAAGAAAGGTTGAGTTGATGGTTGTAGAGAAGAAAGGTTGAGTTGATGGTTGTAGAGGGATCACAATGGATTTGCAGAAATGTCACATCGTCGGCTTACATAGGTTAATATGCTGAACCATTCAATTTTAGATAAATAAATTTTAAATTTATCAATAGGATCTAACCCCATTAAAAGGTTCAGTTTTGAAAGGAAAATAGAGAGGCATTTCTAATGCATAATGATCAGAAAGAGCAGGTTTAACAACTTGAACCTGATATACTTCATTATTGTAATTTGTTATGACATTATCTAGGCAAGAAGTAAGCCTAGTTGGGTCATAATTTGTGATGTGCAGATTAAAAGACTTTAAGAGATTATCAAGTACTAAAGTATTACAATTGGAATATCTTATATCAATATTTAGGTCACCACAGATAATAATCTTTAACCTAAAACTAAAAAATACACAAAGAACTTTCTCCAACTGTTTACAGAAAAGAGAGACATCCCCATTAGGAGATCTGTAGAAGCAACAATAAGCTGAAGCTCACTAATAAGAACAGCAGCAACTTCGAAATGCAGCTCCATACAGAACTTGGAAAGATTGATTAGCTTATAAACGAGATTTTCATTGACATAGAATCTGACTCCACCATTCTTAGCTGCATTTCTACAAAACATTTCAGGAGATGAAAATCCCTGTATATTACATGTATATATGTCATCCAGATGTAACCAATGTTCCGTTAAACACAATATGTCGTACTTTTTAGGCCGCACAAATATTCTTGCCGCACTAATAGATATTCTCATAGCAAAATTCTCTCTTTTTCTGCTAAATGTACCTGACGATGGCTGTACAACGAAACTGTTCGCAAATAAAAATTGTGAGGAAAATACAGTTCGTTGTCTCATTTATTAAAATGTTTCATGAAGTACTGTTAGATCATATTGATTGCTATTTCCAAGGGTATGTTCTCTCATCCATTTTGACATTGTTTGAAAGTTTATCCATTGCCTGTTAGAAGATTTACGGAATTTATTGCTTCATTATGACTTCTGAATACTTCCATTAGCAAACACGAAGAGTTCATCACCTCATATGGCTAGCTTTGTTTTTTCAGTAAATTAGAATCAGAGAGTTTGCTGAAACCTGCATTTGAAATCAAACTGAAAATTTAATACGAAACCCAATCTCATCATTAAATATTGTTTGCAGTTCTTATGTTATACAACATACAATTACATTACCATTCAGATGGAGTAGAAGTTGAACATTGCCGGCCCCCTGCAGTAAAGGAAATATTGGACTAATTCCTTCCCAAAAGAAATAGGGTAGTTTGGTGGGTAATTAGAATTTGTATTACTATAAACATGAAGAAATACTGATTTTTAAGAAATTAAGTTTTATCAATGTTATATTTTTTTACAAGTACTAATAGAAACATTTCTTATGGCAGTTCAACATTTCTAGCATTACATGAAATGAAACAAACTGTATTATGTTTATGAAGCTCTAAAAATACCTCTTGTCAAAGGAAAGTGGAAAATTAAAATCATATTATGAATTTCTAAGTTTCCAGTTTTCAGAAAATACACTTTATGACATAAGTTTCAAGACTCACAGGATACGACTAAATATCAGAGAAATTATTTAAATCTCTGTGTTTGGGTCCTCAGGCAGGTGGTCTGGTATTGGTTTGTTCTTTTGCTTCTGCCAGCCTCATCTTGCATCGTTTTCCAAGGGAGTGTATAGTTTGCCTCTTGGCCCACCACATTCTCCTACAGCATATCACTACTCTGCTTAGTTGAGATATCTAGGCCATTTATTAGTTCTTTTCAGCGTCTATAAAAAGAAGGAACCGAGTGTATTAAAATAAATTTTATGTATCTAAAATAAACATAACATAAAAATATTACCATCAATTTCTGCAGCTCCATGTAGTAATTTTTTTATTATTAACAGTTTTTCAGCATCCAAGNTAAAAAGAAGGAACCAAGTGTATTAGAATAAATTTTAAGCATCTAAAATAAACAGAACATATAAATATCGACAACAATTTCTGCAGCTCCATGCAGTAATTTTTTTATTATTAATAGTTTTCCAGTATCCAAGTTGGTAGAGATAAAATGAACGTTGACTATTCAATATACTATAATGAACATATAAAATCACCAAAAATCTGTTTCACATGTATTAGAAACATCTGCACATCCATGGAAATGATCATTCATATAGCAATCTACAATTCACAAATTAATATCACTCACTATGACAGATGGTTCCTGGTTTGCTACTTATACCTCATAGTTACGAAATTTGATTTGCCAAGTTGAGCTATTATTTACAGGTAGCATTTGCCTATGATCAGGATTTTAGGAAAAAAGTACTAGCCAACGATTTGGGACGAAGACAAGTTTACACCGATTTGAATGATTTCTATCTACTTTAGGTCATAGTCTCGACACATTAGTAGTAGTGCTATCACGAAAGGTACTAAAAACTACGAGTGAGTTTCAATAGAGTTCTCATTACCGAATATTAACGATTTACCAGATACAATAACAATGAGTCGAAAAAGGTAGAAAAGAAATTAAAACGTACCAATGCAGGGCGATTTCTTCAGAAAAATGTAGCGTTTTTCCTCAACAAAATGCCAGGAACAGAAATGTCCATGAGATGAGAAATTTGTATATTTACTAACTATTAGAAATTAGAAGGATTATCTTTAGATGCAAACATATATGTATGGTAACGCAAAAAATGTGTAAGTTTTCTAAAAAGGTTTAAAAGTTAGGTTGAAAAAATCATTGCGCCTCTTTCGATTTCACATGTTGTGCGTCAACCCAAGTTTTTAACCTCCATTTAATTTAGTCTGCTATTAATCGTGGACTCGTTGATTTCTTATTTAATCGCTTATATACATTTATTGTAAGTTATCGAAGAGTCACTGTGGAACAAGTAAAACTAAAAATAATTCAGATAAAAGATATAAAGAAAGAAGCCCATCTTGACAAACTGAGAGAGATCATTGTAGAATACTTAAAAACACTTTTAAACAGTTTTACAGTTATCAAGTGCGTGATAATATATTAAAAAAGAAGAATCTGAAAGCATTTTGCACTCCTTTTGCGAGTCATGGCTTGAATTGAATTCTTAGTGACAGTTTTTCGGTTCCCGAATTGCCAAGTGGGTAACACATTCGACTTCGGTGAAAACAATTCCGGGTTCGATTCTCGGTGGGGGCTACGTGAGAAATGACCTCAGCTGTCGAAGTACTTTTAATTACAACTGACTTACTATACAAGGTACCGAATCCACTACTATAAAAAGTCCTCATGACCTGCAAAAAATTTTTTCAAGTTTTAAAAATAGTTAATATAATATTTGTAACTTCTACAACTCCTGCAGGGAGGCGACTTTGTAGACCGAACGACTTATAGCCACTGAAGGTTCGGTCAGAAAACTGCTTAAATGAGAATACAAGCGACACTGAAATGTAAGATATATAACAGAAAATTAAATATTTTCATTACGAGTTTAAAATTTACCGTCGAGATTGTAAGTAAACTGAGGGTATAGTCCTTCATCATCATCATCCTTTCCCCTTTCATCCAGACTCTGTCAGGGTATAGTGTTTGGCGTGGCCGGACAACTGAGAGCGCGACAACTGAGCGCGTGACAACTGAGCGCCTGCGACAACTGAGCGCGTCTCACAACTAAACTTAACCTAAAAACTATGTTATATTAATTTTGACAATCTGGCAGATAGCATAATATGTGGAATACTGTTATAGTGAGTTATCTCTTTGTTTAACCACGGATGACGGCAGTATTTCGTTTAAATGTCGTCGGCAGTATTTATGTCAACTCTTCGATGTATGTGATATAAATTCTTTTTACATCAACTTAAAGACCTTTAAATCACACCTTATACAATTTTAACATTCTACATTGTATATTAACGTTATTTATGTTAAACAACATGTGTATTAATAAAGATCTAGACCAATACAGCAATGCGACAACTGAGCGCGTCACACTACTTCACTTGATGTAAAACTATATTATATTAATTTCTGACAATCTTATTGTTAAATATTGTTATAGTTATACGCTTCCTTGATTAAGAGATGTAACCATAATATTATTTTTTAATAATCTGTTAAATTTCGTCAGCAGCATTTCCTTTAATTTTTGTGTAAAAGCAGTAGCAGTCAGCAGTATTTCCTTTTACCCTCGAATATATGTTGCATATTTTCTATTTTTCTTGTATTTAAAGACCTTTAATCACTTATTTCAAGACTCTAGTTTTATATAAACGCTATATAATGTATTAATTTACATTAACACTATGTAATTAATTTATCACTTAAGTTCATTATTTTCAGCAATGTTTGAATCGGGAAAAATAATTAATGAATGAATAATATTGAAGTACAAACATTCAGCCTAGAAAAGAAGTACCAAGTAGCTTCAGGCAACAATTAGTATTCAATTGCTATTGCAGAATTTTGCTTCGATTACAGAAACTTTCTCTGAGATATATAAAATTTGATATTAAGCACCCTATTTATAAGCGCGGATTATCGGGTACTTTCTTCGTTCTACCTGTGACTAAGGACGAAAGTTTTGGATCGGAGGACGAAATTACATGCTTGGAAGCTAGATGAATGGTGCTAAAAGTGATGCAACTTCTTCGTCGGCAGTAAACTGAAGTATTCATAATGAAAATGTCTGACAGTAGGTCCTCAAACTCAGGTGAACGATTTTATTTCATTTCATTCTTATATAACATTTTTTATTGCAATGATTTATTTCTATAAGAGGGAAAATTATTAACATTTTAAAACAGATTTAAAGTAAAAACTTTATTTGGAAATCCAACAGAACATAGCGAACGGTTGGTTCGAGCATTGGGCACGAAGACACGAAGATTTAATTTTTCTCACTCAGGAATTAGTTGCATATATTCATATTACGTTTGAAACTAAAGGCTAATTAAGAGCAATCGGTATAAGCTTCACGGAAATTTCAATTATGAAGTACTTATCTGTTAATCATTAGTACCAGAAAGTGATGATGCAAGCAAGAAATTCCAACACTAAATAAATTGAGAGTATTGTGAAGTATGTATTGAGTATTATAAATTGGGAAAATTCTTAATTACGTTCAGAAAACTATGAGTATAATGATTTACCGTTTGCTTTAAGTAACAGTAACACAATATTATGGCAATATTCGTCTTCCCTTAACTATAAAAAGTATCATACCCTGAAAATATAAAGTTATGAGAAATACTTTGATTAACGTTAACGAATATAGGAAGAGTCAGCAGTCCGGGTCAAGATCCAAAATCGTAATTCAAGTAATTTGAATTCACGAAATAGAGGTAAGGAGCCAACTGAACGATACGCACACGATGAATACCGTAATGAACGGATTTCGTTTACCATCATCATCTTGGTCTTCCAACGCTTCTTTTACCTAATAGCTTCTATTCCATACTTCTCTTTGGAAATCTTTGTCTAGCATTCGTTATCCATGTTTTTCCCTTAAAGCTTCGTACTCTCAGTACTAGAATAGGATAGAATAGTTTATTGATACATAACATTTGCAACATTAACAGTACAAAGGAAGGAACCGCTTGCAGGTTGGTATCTCGTCTGTTATGCGCTAAACATTTTTACATTTTTTTTAATTTACAAAACATTTTCTAAAAAATACTTCACATTAATAAAACATTTTTTTACAAAAAAATCACATTTACCAAACTTTTTTTTTCCTTTTTAGAAAATTTATCATATTACATATTTACATTAGGATCTTCAAAAAATTCTCTTACAGAATAGTAACATTTTTTGTCAAAAACCTTTTAATTTTTTTAAGAATTATTGTCTACATTATCTGTAGACAGATTTTGTCTCATAACATTACTTAGTTTGTTGAATATCCTTCTACCAATCTACTGAGGGCTATTTTCAAATAATTTTAATTTGTGTATGGGATATTGCAGCATATTTCTTCCCCTTGTCTCATACGTGTGGTGTGATTGAGCGGTTTTCAGCTTATCAAGATTAGCACTGACATAGCACAGGAGTTCATACAAGAATGTGCATGGATACGTTAGTATGGCGTTGCTTTTGAAGGCTTGCTTGCAAGACTCTCTATACCCCAAATTTTACACAATGCGTATTACTTTCTTTTATTTTTTAAATATTGCCTCCCAACCTGGGGAATTTCCCAAGAGAATTATGCCATACTTCGAAACAGAGTGGAAATAGGCATGATACACTGTTAACTTTTTTGACAGACTGGTAACTGCAGAGATAACTATCTATCTGCCGAGTCTAAACCTGAGTATAGTTTTTTTTAATGTAGGCGCCCGGCAATCAATGCAATACTGGTTATGATGTAATAGGAAAAACTATCGCGGAAAATATATCACATATAATGATAACTATGAGTTTGTTGTAAGATGTCCGTAAATTAAATCAAATAGTATTTGTTAGACATTATGTATCGCTGTGTATATAATCTAAGTAAATATTTAGTATGTATTATATGGAAAACATTATATTAATTCCAGCAAATTTTTCCGTGCTTCGTCCTTAAAAGTCTATTGTGCCTTTTGTCCATTATTTGTTTATTTTTAGTGTATTGAAGGTAAATGGGCAAGTCTGTGCTAAAAAGCTGTGATTAGAGCCTAATAAAATGATTCGCAGAATAAAACAGGTAATGTTCTAGATGGAATACCAGCATTTCCGAAGGAAAAGTGCATCCTAGAATTCCTTCGAACAATTGGAAGAATTACAATCTCTTTCATCCTTTAGTACCCTCACCATCAATGACCATCTCTTCATCTCCGCTTTCCTGATCCTCTCCGCGACGGTCCAAGTCCTGTCACCTCTTCCCACACCCTACCCCACTACTATAACTCACCTACTAACACTTTCCTTTCTCCCGTGTTTTCTTGTATACATATACTCTGTTACGAAATTGTATTTTCACTCTTTTTAAATGCACATATTAGGTAAAGGTAACAACAACAGGAGAAAAATATGAATTCACGAATAAATATTTAATAGTAAACAGAAGTACTGCCAATGAAGTTTAATGTAGTAAATTTTAATCAGTAGTTAAAGAAATATGTATATAAAATAACAGTATATAAAAAACTGTAATAGTGATAAGGAAAAACTGCCGTGCAGTAGCTTTGTTGCTGATACGGTTGTCAGGAATAGGTTTCGCATAATGGAGTTATGAAAGAGGTATAATAAAAGGGTTTTAAATTTTATTTTAAGGTCTTACAATTCAAAAAAGAAAAAACTCATGTAATACTTATTTAAACAGTGTTATAAATTAGAAAAAAGGATTGCGACATTTTTCAATACTCGTTCGCAAACCCATCATTGGCAAATAAAGGACTAGGTAGGCAAAAGGAGACCAATACTAATTTTTTCAGACTTCTAAATAGCGTTACAATTAACTTAAAATCATAGCATTTCTATGTTATTATATATAATTAGAGTTTCTTAATCAGTGCTCGCTAAAAACGAGACGCACTCAATGTTTCGAATGAAAAGCTTAAAATATAAGTCGAAAATCAATTACATAGTGTTGATGTAACATAATAGATTATTTAGCGTTTATATAAAACTAAAAAGTTGAAATTTTGGGTTAAAGGTCTTTAAATTCAAGAAAATAGATATTATTATATAAATAGAAATTAATTAACATATATATTTGAGGGTCAAAGGAAATGCTGCTGACGAAATTTAACAGATTATTAAAAAATAATATTATGGTTACATCTCTTAATCAAGGAAGCGTATAACTATAACAATATTTAACAATAAGATTGTCAGAAATTAATATAATATAGTTTTACATCAAGTGAAGTAGTGTGACGCGCTCAGTTGTCGCATTGCTGTATTGGTCTAGATCTTTATTAATACACATGTTGTTTAACATAAATAACGTTAATATACAATGTAGAATGTTAAAATTGTATAAGGTGTGATTTAAAGGTCTTTAAGTTGATGTAAAAAGAATTTATATCACATACATCGAAGAGTTGACATAAATACTGCCGACGACATTTAAACGAAATACTGCCGTCATCCGTGGTTAAACAAAGAGATAACTCACTATAACAGTATTCCACATATTATGCTATCTGTCAGATTGTCAAAATTAATATAACATAGTTTTTAGGTTAAGTTTAGTTGTGAGACGCGCTCAGTTGTCGCAGGCGCTCAGTTGTCACGCGCTCAGTTGTCGCGGAACCAGTGTTTGGACCAGTGACCGCCATCTCGTTGTATCCTCCCACCACATCTCATCCCACACTTTGTCTACATCTTCCACTCTTTTACTTATGTCTTTCATAATCATGTCCTTCCTCTTGATCTCCCCCTTGGTCTTTTTCCTGTATTCTTCTCTTTCAATTCTCTTCTTGGAAGTTGCCATTCATTCATTCTCTTCATACCAAACCATTTTCATATCATTTTCTGAATCTGTATCTGGAGCCTTTGTATACCCAAGATTTCTCTGACTTTTTCGTAGTAGTAGTACTATTGTTAAAAGTGCTTCGACATCTAAGGTCATTTCGCACGAAGGCCCCCACCGGGAATCGAACCCGGCTGATTATTTCGTTCCAAATCTTGTTTCACCTTGTTTTTACCAGACTGCTCCTTAAGAACTTCATTTCCATCGCTTGGATTCTCTTCTCGGCCTGTCATTGTCCCCGTACTATAAACATATGCCAGGATAGGCACCAGATATGTACTAAACATTAGCATCTTGCATTCGATTGCGACTTCTTTTCTCCAAAGAATGCCTCGTACGCTTTCATAAAATCCATTGGCTTCTCCTAATTTTAATCCAATCTCTGTGTTTGATAGGTACCTGTGTTACGCAAGAAAACGCATTTTTTAACTCCTTTTAAATTTATTTCTCTAAATAGTCTCCTTTCAACTCAATATATTTACTCCAGCGATACTCTTAACTTTTTCAAGCCATCCAAAAAATACGTTTTGTCGAACTCTGCAAAATAGGCCTCTGTTGCGGCGATGACTTCCTTGTTTAACGTGAATCGCTTTCCCCCAAGCCATTTTTTTGCATTTTTGCTATTAAAAAGAAAACGTATGGGGCCAAATCTGGAGAATAGGGTAGATGAGGTAGAAATTTGTTCCGTTATTCGACCAGTTTTGCTGTGGCGATTGCAGATGAATGAGCTAGTGCGTTGTCATGATGGAAGAGCACTTTTTTCTTCACCAAATGGGGCCATTTTTTCCTCAATTCAGCATCGAATCAGTCCAATAAATGAGCATAGTACTGCCCCGTGATTTTTTTTCCCTTCTCCAAATAGTTGGTGAAGATGATGCCTCGGGAATCCCAAAAAACGGTGGCCATGACTTTTCCGGCCGATGGAACCATTTTCGCCTTCTTTGGAGCAGGTTCGCCGAGTGAAATCCACGGTTTTGACTGTTATTTCATCTCTGGCGTGTAGTAATGGATCCATGTTTCGTCAACAGTCACGAAACCCAGTAGAAACTCTTTCAGATTGCGCTTAAACATGTCCAAACAGTGCTCCGAAGTTGTCATGCAATTCCGTTTTTGCTCCACTGTGAGCAAAGGTGGCACCCATCTCGCCGATAGCTTTCTCATGCCCAATTTTTCGTGTAGGATACTTAGTATGCGTTCAATTGAGGTGTTTACAATGTCAGCAATCTCTCTGATCTTCACACGGCGATCTGCTAGCACGATATCATGGACATTATTAACCATATGCTCCGTAGTCACCTCAATCGGACGGCCTGGGTGCTCTTCATCAAAAACGGATATACAATAAAACATCATAATAAACCGAAACGAAAAATTCATCTCGAATAAAAACAGAATTTTGAGGATTTTAAGGAAAAACTGAATACCGAATTAGGACTTAAAGTTTTCTGATTTTATGTTAGGGAGTTGGGGGGAAAGATACAAACGGGTGGAAATATATTTTGCGATTCGACGAGGAAAGCGAACATCCTTAAAAAAATGACGATCACCTTTCATCAAACCGTATTCATGCCCCATGGAGATATTCTCCCGCAGACCTTCGAGTCGATGAGCGGACAATTCCTCATCGCGGGCGATTCTGAGATATTCAACTGATTTATATTTTTATTCATTCAATAGATTCTGTACGGGTAGTTCTGAGGCTGTTGTTTCCTTACAAAGAATATAACCACGGAACATCTACTTGCATTACTGAATTCGAACTAACACCAGCAAGTACTTGTTGTCCGTACTACTAGTTGTTCCCTCTCGTTGTGAAAATCCTTGACCTAGCCAATTAATTTCTTATTAATACCTGCTAAAGTAAGGTACATTTGCGAAAGATGTAATTGGTTTTATGCGACTCCATTCTGCTACTTCGGCCGGTCCGAGCGTAAAATAAAAGAAATAGATGCGAGGACAAGTCGTTTCTGTGACTCATTCTTTCCGCTAACGATACGCGATAACAATAAGCTGAAGAAGTAACTCGATGGCTCGGTGAATACAACTCCTATCACACGTCTAAAGACGACCTGCAGGGTATTTATGGAATGTTCCTCCGGTTGATCGACAACTTTTCTCAATTCTGAACTATGTATTCGAAAAAAATTAACCCGCGTTTAATCCATACCCCGAGTATAAATGGGCGAAAGTTGTTTATCGATTAACATACGACGAAACCTACAAATTTGATATTTAGCAAATTATCATTTGGAAGGACTTTTTAAAACCATTGAATCGTTCCCTCCTTATTTTAGAATTTTGTTGTTCTATTTAATCCTACTTGACCACCAATTCTTGTAGCTTTTTAGAGATTAGTCATGTGACATTACTAAAAATGAGACTATATGCTTAAAATCAGTCATTCATAGCGGAGAATGAAGAAAAAAATTGTATCAATACTCAATATACACTTTTGAAATGTCGGTGGACAAAACGAAAGTCATGACCTTATTAGGAGCTCGATCTTTAACTAAATTAATAATACATAATATAATTTATAAAAGAATATATTATAAATATGTAGGCTGTGACTCAAGTATGGCTGTACTGGAGGCAGAGAAGAGAAACTCAAAAAGGAAGAATAAGTGAGGAGGGAAATGATTTACAAGCGATTAGCGCCATTATCTTAAACATCTGAGAGTGTTTTGGGCTATTCTTTAAGCAGTACTTGTGAAGCTCATGACAAATTGATGTCGAATCCCACGGAGATCGCAAAGCGCTTCATCCTTTATTCATTCGCACCCACAACTCCTCACAAATCCCTAGAATTATTTATTTTCTTTGGTCTCAGAGAAGAAAGAAATTCCTTTCGTTCTTCAGATTATTTTTGAGAATCAAACAGCAAGTCCGAATAGTTAAAATATCTCCTTGGACGTATAAATCTCTTCTTCTTTTAGAATCGCATGCTTTTCCCTTATTGTGGAGAAACAAGCGTGTGAATGTCGGCATATATAAGTATTATAGTTATTGGAAAACCATAGTAATTACAATGATAGATATAAATACATAAGTTTAATAACTATCAATTCAAATTATTTTGAAAATGGTGTACAGTTACCATTCCAACTTCCATTAAGAAAATAACACAACAAATGAAACGCAGCAATAGCTAATAAGAAAGAAATCTAGTAGAATCCAGTAGAGTCTGATAGCCAACCATAGACTCCTCAAGTAATTATGTAGATAAAAACGTAAAAACAAAATATACTTCAACTATGTAAGATGGCAGAAAGGTATACATTTATTTATCTTATCTATTTACGTTATTCATTTATTTTATTAATTTACCTTATTTATCTTGATTATTTAATCATCTTATTTATTCATCATATATATTTACTTTATTCATTTAGCTTATTAATTTACCTTAATTATTTATCTTATTTATTTTTCTTACTTATTTTCCTCATATAATCATCTTATTTACTTATTATGTTCATATACCTTATTTATTTACATAGCTTATTAACCTAGTTAATTTACTTATTTGTTTGCCTTGTGTATTTCTGTTTCTTGGACTACGGATGTAGTAGCTCTTTAAATAAATCAATTTAATATTATTTTAAATAATTAAGTGTGTTGGTTTGTCATCATCATTGGTTCTTCTGCCTTCTGGCAGGTTCTCTCATGGTAACCTCCATACTTCCCTGTCTTCTGCTAATCTTTTGGTTTCACTATATTTCCCTTTAATCTTAATTATATCTAACATTGTATGTCTCTTCCTTCCTCGTCCTCTTTTCCCTTTTATCGTGCCCTCTATTACAGTCTTCATTAAACACTCATTCCTCATACAATGACCGAGCCAATTCTTCTTCCTTTTCTTAATTACCCCAACCAGTTGTCTTCCTTCTCCACACCTTTTTAGCACTTCCTCATTTTTCAGGTACACAATTTCTTCTCATAATTTCTGCGGATCACTTTCCCAAACTCTCTCTCATTCGAAACGCTTTTGCAGACAACTGCGAGAATACTTCCGTCAGCCAGCAAATCACTCGATTTTCATCTTCTTGACACATCGCTGGACTACTTTTTCCGAAAGGGGTTGAGAATTTCGTGCGCCCCCCGCGAGAGGCGCTGATATGAATGCAACGCGTGTGTGTGTGGGGGGGAAGGGGATTGATCCGCCTTCACTGTGCGGCCGGCCGAAGACGAGACTGACTGACCGAACGACGGACTCCTGACCGACTGACGAAACAGACTAATATTTCGCAGGTATGACCACTTCTCTTCGGGAAGAACTCATTTTCTCGTCGATGGGATTTTGAAAGGGCCCAACTCGAGGGAAATCGAAGGGAAATGGCCATTTGCTCATTCCTCGTCAATTTTCGCTGACTTTTCACCGAGGACTGTTCCCACGTATTTAGTATATCTCATTTCCGTTAATCTAGTCTCTGTTCCGATTTGGCTTTCTCCATCCACTCACAAGTTCTGAAAACGTTCGATATCGCCTTCGATCGGTCCCGCGGAGGCTGCCATCGCCATCTTTGGAATTATAGCGCACGATTAGCAGAGAATTTCAACCCAAGTGTTCTCATGGCGTAAACTCTTAGAGGGCTCCACTTAGTAATTTCACCCATTCTGAGAGAAAAGCGGTAATCTTATTTTTTTACGATCGCCATGAACGGGCATTTATTTCTTTTTAGGAGAGAATGAATGGTGGATCAGAGGAGTGTTTTTGGTTTCGTGCGGGTCGGTGCGGATGAGCGCTTAACGCGAACATTTTAGGCATGACGATCACTATCTGAGACGACAGAGACCTTTGGAAGCTGACGGCGAGGGCCTTCTTAAGCAGAAAAGTTTAAAGAGTGGACTGAGCTATGTCCGGCTTCGGGATGCGGCCTCCGATAGGCCTCAAGCAAACAGCGGGGGCGGCGTGGGACAACTTCCGCTCCCACCTACCCTCTGGGGGCGAAGGAGGCCTCTCGGAGAAGATCAACTTCGCCAAGTTTGCGAAGATGGCCTCCGGGGGCGGCGGTCATGGGGAGGGCAGGCCTCAGGAGTACACGGAGATGTCGCATATGGGGCCTCAAGGGAGCATCGACGCCCATGGGATTGAAGGGGGCAGAAACGGGAAGTACAGGATCACGGAGTGGCAGGCCGCTTGGAACGTCACCAACGCTATTCAGGTAACCCTTAAAAATTATCACTCGCAAAATGAAAATCTGAAACTATCTGCGTATCTTCATTTTGTATCGATAACTTTAATGATACAGCTCTCTCACATAATTTAATTAAAGCTAAATTATACTTTGACACCACTTTGTATTTCCTGGTGAAATATCTATTACTACTTCGGTTTTTTTACATCCACAAATTCTTTTCAAGTTTTCCCCTCTATTTCTATTAACACATTTATTAATGTTTAATGAAAAACATCGACGACAGTTTAGATGGAAGAAGAGACTCTTTTGTTTCAATCTCGCCTTAATAAAGACCTAATAATAATAAAATCTCGAAGAAAGAAGGACTTTCCATCAGTCAATCGGTACATGACAGACAGAAATGTGTCTTTTATTCGTTTGTGTCACGTTCAATGCCGAAGTAATACGAAATGTACTGAGAAATGATTGGAGCTGTAATAATTTCTATCATTTTGATCCATCCGTAGTTAATACTATGGTAGTAGTAGTAGTATTGCTAAAAGTGCTTCGACTACTTTGGTCACTCCGCACCAGGGCTCCCACCGGGAATCCAACCCGGGACCGCTTTCACCGAAATCGAACGCGTTGCCCACTTGGCTATTCGGGAACCCTGTTAATACTATGACATTGCTAATTACCACAGGGGATGCTAAACATACCCAGAAAACCCCTCTCGTCCGACGCTGACTTCACTCCTCACCTAGTACAGTAGAATCCCGGTAATCCGGAGGAATTCAGGCACACGGACGTCCGGATCAGCGGGAATTCCGGATTAGCAAGGTTTTAAAAAAATAACGTAAAACACGTTATTTTTCTCAAAAGTTGTATTGTATAGGTACTACATACATATTTTACATTCATAATTACAACATTTAAAGTAAATGAACGAAATCAGTGTCCAAAAAAGTCCGTGTTTTTCTTTTGCGCGGCCGTTCTTATTTTTAAATCAAATGCGCGGTCTCTTAAACGTCTGAGGAGCATAATTTCGTGTACTTCAAAATTTTGCTCTTCAGCCCACTGTACTGAAGTATTGAGTGCCGCCACAGCCTCAGAATGAGAAATTTAACGGAGTTTATAGGGGTGTCGTCGTCATCATCATCATCTTCTGCTGTTGCCGTCCTGATAATTTCGTCGTCTGCTAAAATTTCGTTTCGAGCCAAACTGTCGTCAGCCTCAGCAGTCCACTGGAGGGCTTCAGGATTAGAAATCGGGTTCGAGTTTTGTAATTGATTAATGAACGGTGCAAGCTGAATTTCTTCAGTTTGCACAGTTTCTTCAACTTCAGAATCAATAAAATTGGGAAGCAAATTTTTCCACGAAATGTCAATCAATAATGTAGACACAGATGCCTAACAGTTAGCAAGACTGAACACGACATCTTTTAAATTTACTTTTTTCAGTGGATTTTCCA
Source organism: Ladona fulva (assembly GCA_000376725.2). NCBI lineage: Eukaryota > Metazoa > Arthropoda > Insecta > Odonata > Libellulidae > Ladona > Ladona fulva. Next base: position 68,770 of record KZ310735.1, read on the forward strand.
AGTTTTCATTGTGCACAGGAACATTGAGAATGCTCGTAAGAAGCAACTTGCGATATCTCAGCTTGATGTTTTGAATAACATTTTGATCCATGGGTTGGATCAGCGCAGTCGTGTTAGGGGGTAAAAACATTGCGGAAATTTCACCGTCATCAGTGCATAGTTCTTCTGCGGAAGGATGGCCAGGACAATTATCCAACAACAATAAAGCTCTTTGGGGTAGATTGACGGATTTCATATGTTGTCGAACTGTTGGAACAAATTCTGTTTTAAACCACTCCAAGAACAATTCTCGTGTGACCCAAGCGTTTTTTTGCTCACGATAGCATACAGGGAGCGTGACTGACTTGAAGGCTCGGGGTTTTTTGGCTGTTCCGACAACAAACAAAGGAAGCTTATGTTTGCCAGCCACATTCGCATACGGAATGAATGTAATCCTTGCTTTGATTACTTTCCTTCCTGGTGCCACTTTTTCATTAAGATCAGCTAGAGTTTTGTCAGGTAACATTCGCCAGAACAACCCTGATTCGTCGGCATTGTAAATCTGTTCAGAACTCAGATTTTTCTCATTGATTGCACGCAGTAGTAACTCGATTCTAAATGGCTCAATTGCACTTTCATTACTAGAAAGCTTTCCCCCGGTTATTTGGGTTACTTATATACCCGGTTGACGCCTGATCCCATGAAGATGTTTAAATCTGTCCAGCCACCCTTTGCTGGCAACAAAACCCTGGTCACTTTCCGTCACTTGTCGGTTAAAAAATAGAGCTTTTTCTCCAACCATTTCACCACTTATCAGTACGTGAAGCCGCTGTTGTTGAATAAACCATAAGTAAACGGCATTTTCTAGTGCAACGTTATCTACCGTTTTCATAGTTTCATAGCACCTTTGAACCACTTTCTGTAATGCTGACAAATCTCATTGTGCTGTTCTTATTTTTCTTGATGTCACCAACTGTTGACTTTCCGATTCCGAACGTCTTGGAAATCGCATCGTAGCTATGACCACTGTTTATCAATTTAATGATTTTCACTTTGTCCTCTAATGTGAGGGTTTAATGCTTTCGAGACGCCATCAATCACCTAACAGTCGGACCGGAACAGAAAGACGTAATTTAAGGTTGAAAAAACACGGCGAAAACTGAACGAAGGTACAGAAAATCGAAAGAACCGAGTTACATTGAGGGCGGTGGGGGTTCGTAAGAACGGAGAAGGACGGAAGGCTTTTCACGGAAGGGATCCTCATGTCACATGACCAGCCATCTCTCTCGGCACCGCTAACACAAAGGTACCTCACAATATAATTTTGTGTATAAATCTCATTCACAAATTCAATCACTCGTCAGTCCCTCGGCTTCATCATCCCTCATCTCACTCGGTAAAGTCATCATTCGTGGCCCGTCATCGGACTCCGCACACAATTTTGTTTGTCCGAAGGTTTTGTTATAATTTTTAATTTGTTATAACTTAATATAGTCAAAATAAAAACTATCAAATAAATTAAATTCAAGTCAAACTGAGCAAGTTATTTACCACAACATTATTGTTGCGGGTTTGCATAACTCCCCATGGACCGTCCGGATTACCGAGGGTTCCGGATTAGCGCGTGTCCGGATTACCGGGATTCTACTGTATTCTCATTTACTCTCCGATCCATACTTAATGGTAGAGAAGATGATGGTCCAACCATCCTTAAGATTGATGACCATCCACACAGATTTAAAGATCCGACGTATTCCAACGTTTTGCCTTCCTTAATTCGCCACTGTTTCATTATAATTAAACACGTAAAATTACTATGCACACCTTTAATCTTCTATTCTCTCATCATCATCACGTGTGAACACTCCAAATCACTTCATATAGAGATATGATAAGGAAGACAAGAAGATTTTGGAGGCCCAAAATATATGAGAAGTAATGGGAGGGAAACTAATTGGTAGTTGTGTGCGTATATGTTGCATTGTCATACAAGTTTGCCTGTGATCTACGAGAATCACAATATAAAATTGAGCCCAGTTTTGCTCTTAATAGGAAAATCGCCATTCGATAAATGCATGTTAATATCTCACGACAAGAATTCCATAGGCATTGACGGTTTTTAATGATGAACAAATATAAACAAGATCGCTGTATTTGGTGGAATGGAAAGTGAACCTATTTTCCAATTACACTCGCTGAATACACGTTGAATCGGATAATGGCCATCACTCGTCGCAATTTTCAATTTCACAAATATGCCCCAAGAAAAAGCATATTTTGTACTTTGACAGATACAAAAACATGTTTCCTTAAACCTACCGTATTACTCGAAAGCATTCGGTATCAATTAGGATGAAATGCACAAATATTGCTGATATTCTAGAGATACTTTTTGATTTAATGTCAAATTCAAGTCCAACAATCTTCACGTTCCTCCAAAAACGATAAGCAAAATATAAAGCCAAAAATCCTACACGAAATTCATTCCCTTTACTATTTAAATCAGATAAATAAATTATTTTCACTACTAGGAGAAGCCTCTATTAGCATAGAAAGAGAATGGAAATCCTGTCAAATTCTATCAAAGGATGTACTTTTCGAAAGGTTGATGATTTTAGGGCTTCAATTAAAATTCCATTTCATTCCTTCAGATCTTTAGTCTGTTGCGTGAAATGAGGCTCGGTGCAGACTCACTCATCCGTGTGGACGGATTCAATCCTCTTCAACCCAATTATATATCAGTTGAGTCATTAAGAAATATGTACAAATACACAGCAGTAAGAATGGGGTACATTCTTCCATAGTAATAAAAAGATCCAACATTTATGAAATGATGATTTATTTTTCCCCGCCTCCATTTGACGAAAAGGAATATTTAACTTAATTTAGTCGAAGGAATCAATTAGGATGCTCACTTGTACGAAATATTACTGTGAATAACTTTACTTCTAAAAATACGGTTTTGGCCGTAAGAGGGCCACATTAGGTTTCGCGAAAAAAATATTGCGAAAGGTTATCCAGACTTATTCGTTCATTCAGAATTCGGACTATTTGAGTTGTAGCTCAGCCAACTTTCCTTCAGTTGCTCATATTATTTGTCGCATCTTTTTTACCTTCACTTTTTTTTAAATACTAAACCTCCTTCAAGGATAACTGAATTGTAACTGAATTAATTTTTAGGCCAAGCAAAATTGAATGAATTATAAATTAGTGCGAAAAAAATGTGCGTGTGTGTATAAAACACGTGCAAAACACACAAGAAAATGCTGCCTTCATACTCTAAGCTGATATATTCCACAGATCCCTCGGTATTATCAATCAAAGTCACTAACACTGTTTGCGGACCATCGCACCTTAAATGTATGTAAGTGAAGCACGTCCTATCTAAACATTCCCGATTATAATTATCCATATCTTTGGAAAGTGCTCAAAAGAAATTTTAAAGTTTACTTACCTCTACTAAGTCCATTGTGTAAGCATTTTGGAGAATTATTTCTAATGAAATATTCCGAATGGATTACCTCTTAGTATAACTTCAGAAGTTTGATTCTATGGTGGTGAACATTTAGTCGTCAAGATGACTGATAGGGAAGAGCACAGATTTTACAGAATTTTCGTTCATTTTGCGACGTACTTAAACGTAGCAAGAGAAACTTTTTAATTCAAATTGATTGAAGATGAACGCTGAAATACGAGAGTTGTTCAATAAGTCCTTAGAAAATCCGAGAGATGGCGCTCTTAGTATCCTAAATGGTTTCTTTACAGTAAGCATCGTTACTCACTAGATAGGTGATAAAGTCTCAGCTATACCCATCTCATGATTTCATTTTCATTGCTGATTGAAGTAAAAAAATATTCATTTAGAAAAATGGAACAAATTGAGTTTCTAGCGGCGATTAAACACTCACATTTAAAAGGCTTAACACCGAAAGAGATCAAAGCTGAGTTGGATGAAGTTAATCTGCTCCTGTGTCTGCAACTGTTTACAATTGGAGTTTAAACGTGACTGTACATCCACACATCGTTCGGGACGTCCAGTGGAAGTGACTACTCTCGAAATGATTGAAAAAATCTACGATACGGTTTTGAGAGATCGACGAATCAAAGTGCTCGAAATAGTTGAGGCCACAGGCATATCGCAAGGTTTCAATTTTGCACGTGAAAAAAATCTCGGCAAGATGGGTCTCAGATGGTCTCAGAGGAGAATAAACGCATTCGTGTGGTCTACTTTGAGGCTGTTTTGGCGCTTTTCCGTCGCAATACTGACGAGTTTCTGTGTCGATAAATAAGTGCGGACGAAACATGGAAAAGTGGGCAGAGACAAAGGAACAGTCAAAACAGTGGGCAAAGACGGTGAAATCGGCTGGCAAGGTGATGGCCACGGTTTTTTGGAATGCACGCGGAATCATCTACACCGGTTACTTAGAAACAGGTCAAACGAATACTGGTTCGAATTATTACAATACCCACCGTTTTTACCGGACCGTTTTGCCCCCAGTGACTTCTTTTATTCCCAAACATGAAAAATGGTTGACTATGGTTCACGTCGAACGAGGAGGTCATCGCCCAAACAAATGCCTATTTTGAGGACCTTTTGAAATCCTACTTTTTGGACAGCTTGAAAGGAGAAACACTTGGAAAAGTGTATAGAGGTTAAAAGGAGGTCATGTTAAAAATAAACAAAATCTATACAAAATAATTTGTTTTTCTATCTTTCTCTGAGGACTTATTGAACGAACGGCGTTCGTATCTTGAAATTCTGTTGGGAGTAAATGGAAACATTTCAATGACTTCCACAGAATTTGCAGTGGCCACAATCGAACTAAAGTTGACCACAGTAATTTCGTACCACAGTTCGTTAAGAACTACTGCTGTCAATGCATTCGTAAAATACTAATGAACTTGATTATGTTACCAAGTAAATAAATGACGTCGAGAGAATAGAAAATGTAATCATTTAAATAATTTCGGAAAGGGGAGCCAATATCTTTGTTCATTTCCGTTGGAATGTCTCCACGTTGTCGCCCACAAAAGTTTAATTTTAGATCTTTTCGTCGCGCAAAAATTCAACATTAGATACTTGACGTAATGCTTCGCGACAGTATACTCGTAGCATTGAATTGTTACAGTTTGAAACAATTCCGGAGATTTCTTTTCCGGAAAAAATTTGAAATTTCCTTTTGAAAAACATTTTTTCCCAATATTTAATTTCACTAACATTTTACGAATTTTCCGCGTATTTTATCAAAATTATCCAAAATTTGGTTCTATATCAATATTTCACGACTAAAATAGAATACATGATCATTTTCCTTTCTTGTGACACGAGAGAATTAAAGAAGGTAGTAGTTTCCACACTAAATGTTTTATTTAAAGACGACCGGTTTCGGCTAACGCCATCATCAGGTGAGAGAACATGATGGCGTTAGCCGAAACCGGTCGTGTTTCAATAAAACATTTAGTGTGGAAACTACGAAGTTCCTTCTTTAATTCTCATTATGGCTTTCCACGAAGTCCGGCCTAATACTATAGAATTCTTGTGACACTTTTCTTGATTTCGTAAGACAATTATTTCTATTTTAATTTTGTAATAGAAACGACCTCTGAAGGCAACAAAAACTTACTCTACGTTCATCTCTTATTGAAACGTATTATGGGCTCCTGAGTTCGAACCCGGGCCTTTACAGAGATGAGAATACTTTAAATGTGGGTTTCAGCATCGTAGAAACACAATGCAGTTTGTTTCAGACCTCTAATTCAAGTCGTTTCTGAGATAAATAGGGGGGGCGGACAGAAGGACAGACATTTGCTTTATATATATATATATATTATACTAGTAAACGCCTCCGACAGGACTTAATTTATTTTAAACATATATCTACTATCGTATATATCTGGTCAGACGGATAGACGGACGGACGGACATACGTTTTGCAGATCTACCTTTGAGGAATGGCAGATTCTGGAAGCAGTCAAGAGTAAAGAAAATTCAGAAGGAAGGACCAATGAAGAAGACCCTCTAGGCGAACAGAAAGAAAATTTGTTTTACGCGTCTTGAGTCTGAAAAACGTAAATAAAAGTAAAGTCGATCGGGACTCGAACTCATGCCCACATCCTGTTGCCGACTGAGTTACCACGTTCTAAGAATAATTCCGAGGCGTACTTAGTATTTCCCACAAATTTCAATTCTCCACAAAATTTTCCACAAAGGTCCGACCATATAGAGTGTCTTTTGGGAACGTGTAAAACCCTGTCAGTTAGTATGTAACAACGTTAAAATGCATCACGTAAAACGATAAGATGATGAAACATTTACCCGTACCACGAAAATATATTTATATATCAATAAAGATATTTTTCGTGGTACAGGTATTATCATTTCATTGTTTTCCGTGATGGAGGCGTACCGCAAAGTCGCGCCGGAAGTCGTGTCAAAATGCATACCCAATTCGGCGCAAAAACTATTTATCTGCGTGGTTTTGAAAGGATATCAACGTGGTGTGTTTTAAAGGCTTCCGGAAGACAGTAATTGTCGCTCAAAACTATTCCATCTCATTGTCGTTTTTCAAAATTTATGGAAAACATGAAGAGCGTTTCGGATTTCGATGGCGCTCCACAATGTTAGGCCGGGACATCGAGTTTATACCACGTGGTCTATGCCCTTTCCAGGAGAGTTTCATGAATCTCTTTGGAGAAAATACCATAATTATTCTTTTTCAGGGGTAATTACTAGGATGATAGAGAAGACTTAACAAGCGGGCTATGTCATATTTCCTTGCAGATTTGCATTGGTTTAAGTCAGAGGTGTAGAAAAGAGGGTGTAGAACATGAGTACAGAGCCAACGATAAACAGAGACTCACATGGTATTTACGTTGATATAAATCTGTTGGAGGAAGTTGTCTCGTATTGTGGGAACTCTGTTTAACCCCATGGGTCTGAAATCCTCAAGTCCTGGGTACGCGCGTCTGTTTTAATTTCTATTCCAAAGTACTTTCATAAAATCTCAGATGACCCCCAATGAGGAGTCGAAAGTAAAGATGAAAATATATTAGAGAACTGCGAAACTTAAATGTTTAGAAAAAGCAAGCGGTGGCGACGCCTTTTGCTTTTTCGTTGATTCTTTATTGAACAGGAAGTAAAAAGAATCGAAAAATTAAGAATAACGGGTTAATAGGAAGAATAAGGAATGAAATAGCCATCGAATAGAATGCCTCATAGATATAAGAATAGCAAAGATCACCAGAGATAAGGTCCATATCTAGATTAATGAAATATGAATCATTTGTCATTTGGTACGAGATATAGAAAAGTGTATCTTTTACTTACTTTTGTCTCAGTCTTCTTAATGGCTGCGATGATATGAAAGCTACCGAGGTATGAGTAATGCTGAATGATGGCATTAATTATCGTTTCTCCTTATGCAATGTTACGAAAAGTGTTACTCGGAGAGTCATTGTGCTTCACTAACGTGAGCTTGTTCTGCTAATAGCATTCTCGCTCAGTAAGGAACGCAAGGGCCAACTACCTCACTTCTCATCTTGCCTAGTAAGCCTCATTTCCCTCTCCTAGCTATTCGTATCTTTCGTAAAAAGTGGGGTATTACTTTCTGATCGACCCTCGTAGGTCCACTTAAGTGAAAACTATCTACATCTAGGATAATAAAAAGTGGTAGATATGGTAATTGGAAGTCATACTGAGTCATGACTGAGTCATATTGAATATGCGTGTGGTGTATGGTCCTATCAGTGCTGTATTCGAGAATTAGGAAAGGTGCAGCGAAAGGCGATACGTTTTGTAGAGAATTGCTACGATAAATCAGTGAGCGTCATTCAAATGCTTCAGGACGCAGGACGGGAATCATTAGAAGTTAGAAGATTAATCATAGGATTAATTTACTGGATAAATTCAGAGAAAGCACGTTCACAGATGACGTATCCGATAAAATGCGTCCTCCATGTTACATAGGCCGTTCAGATAACACCAGAAAAATCAGGAAAATAGATTCTAGAACGAGTCGAATCAGGAATTCATTTTTTCCACTAATGATACGCGAAAGTAACCGATTAGGTAAATAAAGTCTTGGTGCATGCACCCCCTGCCACAAGCCGAAAGGCGGCTTGCACTTTTATAGATAACACTGAGTCCTCAGAGCCACCGGAAGTTGTCCAGTCTTCAGCAACCAATTGTTCCGCATAAGGAGGGATAATGGGCATCGGATGTCCCACAACTTTGCTAATCTCCCCTTATTTTCGCTAGCCGTTAAAATTTTAGCGAAATCGTTGAAGAGGGCCTGATCGCCCTCTCCGATCAATATCAGCCTAAATTTATTTTACATTCGATTTGGGGGACAACAAGTCTCACGAGTTGGCGCTGAGGAATTTTATCGATCGCAGATATTCATCAAAGTACCAGTTATCCCCTGATTCCGCTTTCGTAAGTGATTAAGAAAGTTTACTTTATAAGTATACCAATATTTTGTTTCCAATATTCGATTTTGCACAAATTCGTCCGATGGTCCTCTTTACAGCAATACGAGAGCGTAACAATAGTCTTTTGCGGATGACAATGAGCGTATCGATAATGTTCAATTGTTCTTTTGAATGATTTTCACAGAGAATTGGAACCGATTCTAGAGTCAAGTATAATTCACACAGTTGGTTTTTTTTTCAATACTTTTTTATGTTTCTTTGGAAATTTTGCAATAAAAGAGAAGAAAGATTTTGTCCTTGACTATATTTACTTGAGCATATTTCACCCCACACATCTCGGATTCTGATTCTGGAAGTGCTCCGCAGTGACCACCGAAGAATCTTTACAAAACGATGGCAAATGTCTTTTTCCCGAAACTCCACGTTTGACGGGTCCCAACAGCAGATGGCACGCACAACGATGACGTAGAGCGCGTACTAGCAACAGGCTTGTTCTCCGGTATTGATCAGCAGCCCTTCCGATCACATCGCGAGTGAAGAAGAATTCCAGCAGACGCTCGAATCCGGTACTAAACCCTTCTAAGATTCGCGAAACATAATAGCTTCGTAGCACCAAACGAATAGTAAACAGCGTGTCGCCATGGTGAATCGATAAACAGCATTACAATGTCCGCGACATTTTGAAGAATACGCGGGAAATATCCAAATAGGACTCGGCAACGTTGACATAATCACACACAAATTTAATTTCATGGTGGGTGATAGGTGAAAATCTTGAAATGGGCTATATTTTAGGATATAGGACACGCCTACGCCTATCTTTACTCATATTATGCTATATCGCTCATTTTTACATAAAAAATGCCTTAAATATTGAATCTCCATCCGTTAAAATTAAATATTTTTTCATGTCCTACCGTCTTCTTTGAATGCATTCCTCGTCCAAAGAATTTTTGTCTCCATACACCATTTCCTCTTCATAATTCAATATGAGAAGCTCCTTCGCTTCTTTATCCATAATCCTCGATGTTTTCATTGCTGTAATTGGTGCTGAAATGGATATTAGGAGATCTCGTGTGAGAAGCAACCTTCGCAAAAATTCTTCGTTGGTAACTAATGGAGTGCTTTTTTTTAAATCGCTCTCGTCAGTTCCTGGTGTCTTTATGTCGGACTTCCAAATCCTCTTCTGAGAGTTGCTCCAATGGAAGAATTGCTTCTTTTGCCGTTTTAGCTCTGAGTACTGATACTTTAGGAAGTGTTGGTGGCATGAAGTATCGAAGTGCACGTACATCCTTGCGTTATGCAATACTTTCATATTTCAAGGCTATCACACAAACGACTAAGAGAAAATACATCGAAAATATAACGATACAAGCGGAGGAGGACTTTCGTGAAAATGAAATCAAAGACTTATATAGGAAAGTTAAGTTACTTAAAGGGGAGGGAAGAAAACAACTAGGTTTCATTAAAGATAAGAATGGAAGTGTACTGACAAACGAAAACGAAATAGCAAGGAGATGGTCCCAGTATTTTAATGAGCTCTTAAATAGTGAGGATCCAAAAGAACTCTTGGAGTTTCAGGATCCCGTTACAGTAGAACCAGAAAACCCCCCCTCCCACACTGAATGAAATAAGAGGAAATATCAAAGAACTAAAACGGCAAAAGTGCGGGGGAAGATGGGATTTCTGTAGAAATACTCAAAGCCGGAGACAATATAATAGCCCGGGAAATCCACAAGCTAGTTGAAAAAATATGAATAGAAGAAGTCTTACCAGAAGAGTGGAATGTAGCTCTGATATGTCCTATTCATAAAAGAAGGATAAAATGTGTTGTGACAACTACAGAGGTAGAGCATTACTAAATGTATCCTATAAAATCTTTTCAAAATGCTTGCTTAAACGTATATTGCCTCTGGCCGCTGATCGGATCGGTGAATACCAAGGTGGATGCCAACCAGGAAAATCCACAACCGACAATATATTCTTTCTCAAGCAAGTATGCGAAAAAATGGATTAATATAATAATGAGATACATCTCCTTTTTTTCGATTTTCAGAAGGCGTAGGACTGTATCCATAGGATAAGCCTATTTAAAACGACAGAATTTGGTGCCCCAAAGAAGTTGGTAAGATTAGTGTTTGGATGACACGAGAGCAAAGATCAAACTGGGCAACAAAATATCTGAAACTTTCCGAGTAATTACTGGATTGAGACAAGGTGACGGACTCTCTCCAATTTTATTCAATATAGCCCTGGAGAAGGTCAATAGAGAAATAAAAATGGTTAACTTTCACGGTGTCCAGGTGGAAATGAAAATATTACCCATTTAGCATATGCAGATGATATAGTCCTGCTGTCTGTCTCAGCAGAAGTGCTGAAGATGATAATGCAGGCCTTAGAGAGTACAGCAATAAAATTTGGCTTACGAGTGAGTCCAACGAAAGCAAAGTGTATGATTGTTGGAAAACGTCAACAACCAGGAGTCCAAGAAATAAGAGTAAATAGCAATATGTATAAACGAGTCAAAGAGTCCAGATATCTTAGAACAATGTTGTCCGAGAATGGGTCGAGCTTTAATTTAGACGCAGAAATGAAAGAGAAAAAGTCTGCCGTAGCCAGGAATCGAACCTGGGTTCCGCGTGGGTGCTCTGACCCCTTAGCCACCTCGACAGAGCCATCTATCCTTCAATTTCTTACGCTATGACACAGTGTGCTACGGAGGTGCTTTTCTATTTCTGCGACTAAAATCAAGCATGCGAACCATGCGTTTTTCGTTGCTCATCGACTTCGCCATTCCGCCTACAGGAAGCCCTCAATAGTGGCACCTTCGATGTCCCGCGGGTGCGCAGCAGTTGGTGCCGCGTTAGATGGATCCTCCGCAGCACACCGTGTCCCGTATGAAAGTGGATCGCTGTTCGTGGTACGAGCTTAGAGTCAGGTCAGAGCGTCCGCGCGGAAAAAACGATAATTCAAACCAAAATAAAACCGAGCAGCATTCTAGCAAGAATCCAATAATAAAAATTATTGCGTACGTAAGTGAGACGTAATTATAGCTTTTTGCAAATCAGTTTAATCTTTTTGGATCTCCATATTTAATAAATGGACGTTCGAAATCCATTCGTTAGATTATGCTTCTTACGATCGAGAATCCGAATTTTACAGGAAAATCTGTTTCGTGCCTAATTGTTTTAAATAACAATTGCGATACGATAAACAAATGTGAATTCAATGCTATCCAAAAACGCTTTTATTTTTATTCCAATTAAAATAAAATCTAATAATCATTAACATTCTGACGAGGAATTCACGATAGCATAGGTACGGATAGATGTACACTACGAAGTCAGTATGAAGTTTCCACTCCAACGAGCCATTGGCAACGTAATTAATATCAATAAAAAATCGGTAATGAATAATTCCTCGATGATATCTCAATCATAATAGAATCTACTAATTCGACTTTGTGGTAGTTCTCCGTCGTAAAGAATAAGGGAAAAGAACACTTGTACAGTTACCACAATATTTCATTCCACGACCATGGTTTCGACTGTTTAGAACTTGATCAGGACAAATCAAGTGATCACCTGGGGATTATCTGAGGGGTTGAAGGCATGGTCGTGGAATATAAATGTTCTTTTCCTAATTCTTTATCAATCGTAATTCAAAATAATGACTGCTCCTCGCATAATTTCTGTTTTTAATTAGGAAAACAGCATCACAATGGCCAAGCCAAGTTTCGCCTACGATGAGAGAGGTCCCCCGTTCGATTCACGGTGGATCACCTCAGCAGTCCAAGCACTTTCAACCACTTCAAAAGCTTCATAACTTGATCTTCCATTCGCAGGGTATGTTCATCGTATCCCTGCCATTCGCCGTTCTCCGCGGGGGATACTGGGCAATAGCGGCCATGGTGGGGGTAGCACACATCTGCTGCTACACCGGGAAGATTTTGGTGGACTGTTTGTACGAGGACATGGAAGTGGAGGAAGGACAGTGGCCGGACGAAAGCCAGCACCAGGAGCAACTTCCGGCGGAGACGGGCGACGCAGGGGGGGCGGCCGAGCAAGGCTGGGACCCTTACTGGCCAGAGGAGCAGCAGCCGGTTCAAGGAAACCCATTCGTCCAATCCGAGCAGAGCCACCCCACCAACCCCTTCCTCACGGACGCCCCGTCGAGGCCCCCTCCGCCTAAGCTGGATGGCCAACCGGACGGAGTCACTCTGGAGGACTCTGCCGGACAAGGGGGAGGCGTTGTGAGGAGGACTTGCCAGCAGAAAAGAGTTGTGAAGGTTAGAGTTCGCGATAGCTATGTAGGGATAGCCAGGGAGGTCTTCGGCCCAGTTTGGGGGGTAAGAGTGGTGAACGCCGCCCAGATAATAGAGTTGCTGATGACGTGCATTTTGTACGTGGTGGTTGTTGGAGATCTGATGATTGGGGCCTTCCCTCCAGTGGCCACCACTCTGCAAGAACAACCCGAGGACGACTCTGGAGGAGCAGTGGTGGTGGTGGTGCGCACCGGCGGAGGAATGGACACCAGGTCGTGGATGCTGGCCTGTGGGATAATCTTAGTCCCGCTTGCCTTCCTCAAGAGCCTGCATGCCGTTTCCATGCTGTCATTTTGGTGCACTGTGGTGCATTTGGTCATTAATGCAGTAATTTTAGGTTACTGCCTCACGCAGATTGGAGAATGGGGCTGGGGCAAGGTGAAGTGGACACTTGACTTGAAGAACTTCCCCATCTCCCTCGGTGTCATCGTCTTCAGCTACACATCTCAGATATTCCTGCCCACCCTAGAAGGCTCTCTCGAAGATCCTTCGACCTTCACAAGGATGTTGAATCGGTCACATGTGGCAGCAGCTCTCTTCAAATCTTTCTTCGGCTACTTCTGCTTCTTAACGTTTCAAGATGACACGCAGCAGGTATTGCATCTCGATCTTATGTCTAAATATTTCATCTAAATTATACATATAAAGATGTCTGTCTTTTTTGGGGATTTTTGTTTACCTTAAAATTTACAATTACAAAGTCTCTCATTAAATTTTAATGAAAATCCTACTAATAAAGAGTGTGTTTAACAAAAGGATGTCTGATAGAGAAAGCAGTCCTTGAATTGTTTCTAAATGGTTCTCACATCTTGCAATACCACGAACTACATTACTTCCAGATTTCTTGGACATTTAAACCCCTGTGTTCCTTCTCCTTCGCTGAAATATCTTTCAAATGTCTACTGCTTTCATTTGTTTGTCCACAACTTCATTTCTTAGGTCGTCTCAAATCTTTCCATCATCTTCATTCTCTCTCTTCTTATTGCCATCTTTAGCATTATGACCTGGACTTTTATATGGCCAGTTTACTTTTCGGTTATCTTTATTAATTCATTGAGTCCTATTTTTCTGTTATAAACCAAGGAATATCCTCAATTTTTCTATTGATTTATTTCTTAAGACTCCAACGACCACTTTCTAAGGCCAACCAATTAAAAATCTAATAAACCCTCCATCATTCATCCTTAAAGTATCAGTACTTCAGTACTTATTCACACTATATTAGCACACATGTTTATAGAAGTTCAAAGACATAACTTATCAAATACCAGAGCACGGATACAGATTTCCAGATCGGCACCCTACTCGTAACCGCAGGTTACATATCCGTATTAGCAAACGACTGTACATTACCCGACACGACCCGCAAGCAAAACTCATGTACAACGACGTCTACGCAGAATTAAAAATATCATTGTACCACTAAAATGCCATGGCACATGAGCAACAATTACGGCAAAGTATTTAACGAGGAATAAACTGAAAGTAATGGCAAATATTATTATAATATACTTATTAAGTTGCATAATTTCAATTAGCGGAGCTTTCTCCTGGGTTAAGAAAGGAGTCTGATTTTACGAAATTAGGATAACTAAAAGTAGCTTTCACTCACAAGGAATTGCCTTATTGGTGAAGTCTAGTTTGTGTCGCTGACAACTATCAAAGTTATCGAAAAGTTGCTCACAATCTGCTGTGAAAGAATCTACATAATCTCTCAAGCTGAAAATATCTCTCTCTTCGATATAAATAATTCCGCTATTCCGAGTGAAAGTATTATTACTAATTAAGAACTTTTTAACTAACTACTGAAACCAGTATCCTGTCTCAATAATTTACTTTCTAATTCACTTCTTTTTCTAAGATTAGAATCTAATGGATTATTTGAAATTTAAGACGAGTCTCGATATTGTTCTCAGTATTTTGTCTTTAAGACAATTTGGCAACGAAAGAAAGATCGATCAGTCGCATTTTCACATGTTCTTAACAAATATAAGCTTTTAAACCAATTAAAATAGTTTATTACAGATCTCGTTCTGTGCTCTACTGGTGCATTGCCCTTAGAATTGATCGGATGGTTTATGCTGGACCGAAGAGGGACTCTTTAACCTGAGGGAGATCTCGAAATAAAGGAAATGGAGTGCACAAGAGACAAATTTGCTACATTTAATGCCACTATTTTACCTTTAAGAAATACGGATGAACTTTTAAATCCTGTTTTACTTCCGAACTCAGATTTTTCTCAATTAAAAAGATCGATCTACAGGGAAAAATAACTACGCAAAAATTTACACCAAAATGATTGTTTGCCGCATCTCTGGTCGAACGATGTGTTATCTCTTAAGAGTTTGCCTTCTTTGGCTGTGCGAAGGATAAAAAACAGCAAAAAACATATAACCTAAACATATGGCCGAGCCCTGTTCCTGCTCTTAGGTATGACACCAACGAAGTAGAAATTGGGAAATGAGGATATCGTTCTTTTCATGCACTATTCACATCTAAGTGAAGCTTTTCGTCGAGATTCACAGTCAGGCTGATTGTGCTGCTTATCCAGAGAGTCCAGAGAATAACGAAAGCAGTCGAGGTTATAGGATTCAAAGAGACATACGTCACCATCTGTTTTCTCAGATTCGAGTTCCGCACTCATAACACGAATTAGGGTTTACCCAGGGATATGTGCACCCGACCTGAATCCGCAGCCTCAAATCCGAAATAAATTGAAAATTATGCGACCCTCTGGAACCCGCGGATATCCGGCGGGTCGGATAAATTACGGGTTTGCAGATCTCTGTTATATGCTAGATCGCTGTTACCAAAGTTAAAATCCTTGTAAACTGCCAGAATCTGCACTGCACTGAGCAAACCTTCCCATGAGTGAGAAACGACTCCAGAATTCAAGAAGTCTCTCGGAGTCTCCTAAATGTTGTATGGAAAGTTTTGCGATGATAAGATTTTAAAGAAGCCCGATCATAACTTCAACAATTGAGAAAATTTACATTTTAGATGACATGCCTTCACATCCCAATTTAAATAAAGACATGTAAATATGTCTAAACAAACTTTATTGTCGCATTAGAGAGAGGAAGAAACTTAACGAGAGTAACCTCTATTTAATTTGACACAAGGTGCACAGTTCCGGTTGTTAGAAACTTTTTCTCCTCCTTTTAGAAGTAAGAAACTGGAGAGCAAAATGCACTTTACTTGTTGAGAGCAACTTTTGGTGTAAAGAATGAATATCAGAAATTTTTCGAATGGGCTTCAAAAAAGAGTAAGGTTAAGTGCCCAATAATCGTTCCCCTAAAGATTTTCGTTTGTTATGTAAAACTGACAGCAGATACGAAATAAAGAAGTTTGAAAATACGAAGCCTTATCTACGTGCTGGAATGATTGTCACTTTAAAAATGTGGTTCATATCTAAGGTACTGGCAGAAAAGCCTACTTAAAAACCGTTTCTAAATTCGTCCCTCTCTTTCGGATGCAAAATAGAAGCAAACTACAGTAAAATCAAACTTAGATCTCCGTTAGGACCGTAAATTACTGCAGTGATAAAATTAAACCATTAGGTATGGTTCATATAATTTAACTGCAAAATACCACCTATATTTTAAAAGTTACAATGTGATTAGAAATTTATCGTCACAAGCACTCACTGAATTTTTTCGTACCTTTTAACACCGCAATCTTCTGAACGACACATACATCTAAAAAAGTTATCATGAATTTTTTCTTTGAATCTCACATGACAATACCTCCTTTTCAGTAATTGTAATTTAAGTATTTGAACTTTGCTACATTTTTGCGATGAGTTATATTTTATCTATACACTTACTTCTACTCTTGCTGAATTATTAAAATAATATAATAAACCAAATGGCAATATATTCTCTTGATACGATTAACTTCTTTTTTCTCTGAAAATAGTTCAATTGTATTTTGGGGTATTATTAAAATTCCTTGAACTTACTCCATCATTTTGTCTTGCTCAGGAATTCATAGGAACTATAACTAACGACTAATACCTCTTCTATATATGTAGGTTATCACCAACAACTTGCATTCACAAGGTTTCAAAGGATTGGTTAACTTCTTCCTGGTTGTTAAGGCTCTCCTGTCATACCCTTTGCCCTACTACGCTGCCTGTGAACTTCTCGAGAAATGCCTCTTTCAGGAACGTCCCACTACCATCTTTCCTTCTATATGGGAAAAGGATGGAGAGCTGAAGGTAAGCAAACCGAACCACATTCATTTGGAATTATTTGTTTAAAATAACAAAATGTTTCTCATCATATTCTTATTTAATATAAACAAAATGCACTATTAGGTTTCATTTCTATCTGTGTCAAGTTTGCCATGCACTCTCAAATAGATCATTTGCACAATATATGAGTACTTGCTGAGGTTATGTATCTACAGGTATCTATTGCTCGTTCCAAAAAACCTGGCAGTATTGCCTTACGGGGGAAATGGAAAGCCTCGCGCCGGGTCTCCTTTACGCGGAGCGTTAGATTCGGATGGATAAAATTAAGATCCGTAGTTTACAATGGTCGCACTTAAATTCTGATGAAGTTTGAATGAGAATGACTTTATCAACATAGTGATGAAGATTTTATGCTTTTATGTCAAAAGTAACAAAACTTAAAGGAAATATTGAATGAATGGCTGCGATTTTCACCCGTGAACATTTTTGAAACTGCCAATACTCGCTTCCAACACAACATAAAATGCTGCTTTTTTCTGTGATTGCTCTTTGCATCATCCGAACGCATAAAAATTTCATGAGATTAATTTTCGAGTAATCACGTCTTCGTAAAAAAATTATGAAATCATAACGTAACTTTCGAAAAATTTGGTCGTGCAGTCTAATTTATACGTCTCCTAAAACTTTTTTGTTCCTCACGTGACGAAGAACTTGTCGCAAGAGAAATTGAGATAAATGTTGAAATTTTTATTTACAGTTTGTTTCGAGGCGATATCTTGAACAGAACTTTAGTTTTTGACTTTCATATCCGAGAGAGTAATCGCCACGCGTTTCGATTCGCGGCGGCTGCGTACGGCGAACCAAAATCGATGAAAGCCGGCCAAAGTTAATGATTTTAAGTAGATTTTGTGATTTTTTCTCCTCTGAAATTTTATCTACACAAATATATTAACCGGAAAGTGATTAGGAACATCAAGGCAAATGCCCAGCTATGAGTATAAGGAGGCGAGATTATGTTGAATGACGATCCTTTTTTTAACTATTTTATGTGTTACCTTTTTGGGTTTGTACATTATTTATTTCTGGCAACAAGCATACTTCCAGTCATGCATATTTACATACTTGCCATTAATCACCGCTCGAATCGTTGACCGGCAATGACGAAACGCCTGGAATTGCGCTGCTGGATGTTCCAGGTTCTATGCTTCGTGACTCCAAAGTCGGCATAGAAGATGACGATGAGGGAGATGATGAGGATGTTGGGCCAAGTCGAATCACCAACTCCGCTATGTCGTCTTGCAGCATGTCTGCCTCCCACATTCGTTTCTCTATTATTCTCAACGTAATTTTGCCAATTTTCAACGGTTACAATTTCATATGCATCTCTAATTATTGGCAAAATATCGGACTTTTTGAAGGTTACGTTGTGCATTTTGATATAATTTTTCACTTGCGCCCATACTATTTCGATAGGGTTCAGCTCACAGTGGTAGGGCGGCAGACGTAATACCTTCCTCCCCGTCTCTTTTGCAATTACATCAATTTTATATTTATCATAACTTGCCTTTTCCGGGGAGACGAGGTATAATAATTCCCTTTTAATAACCGCATCCTCCACTTGCACGCCTTTACCCTTCAGCCATTCTGCTATTTCCCCCTTCCTCCAGGATGTTGAAGGTATTGCCTCGCATTTTCTTGAATGATGCGTTGTCCAATACAATAACAGCACCATCGGGTGTATTAGGTAGCAGATTTTCGGTAAACCACTTCTCATACCTGTCCCCGTCCATTTCCTCGTGTGCATCTGCCGTATTCTTCTGGCACAAGTACGTTAATTCGGCTCCTTCCACAAAGCCGCTTTCATTTCCAGCATTCACCATGGCAAATCGAGGACCACGACTAGAAGGTCCCTTTAGTCCGACGCTCAAACCCTCAGAAAGTGCTTTCCGAGCTGTTTTAATATTTTTATCTTTCCAAGTTCTGCTTACACTCTGGCCAACATTAATCTATGACTCATAGGTATATATAATTGTTTTTCCTTGTTGTATAAATTTTTTAATTGCCCTTAAATATCGATGACGCCACCTGATAATGTCATCACGCTCTATAAGGAGGCTATCTCTTCCTCTCTTCTTTCGTATTTAAAGCCAATGTCTTTCAGTAATCTATAAATAGTAGTTCTGCTAAAATGTGGAAATGAATCATCACCATTCACGGCACCTAAAATACTATTTAGAGTTGGAGGAACGTTTCGGAAAAAAAAAATCATGAACTACTTGCCTAACAGATGACCGAATAAAATCATCATACGCCTTCATTTGTGGCATTGAGCGTGTACTTACTTTTGTGTCCCGACTTTTTTTAGGCTTATGAAATTTTCCTTTACTTCCTTCTTTCCTTATTCTGTAGACTGCTCTTTGTGAACACCCCGTTGCTGCACTCGTTTCCCGCACTGCCTCGCTCACATTTATTTTAGTAAGGAAGTATTTAAAAACATTGAAAATTATGTCTTTTTCTTTGCTCCGTATCCTTCCTCTGATCTTGTTCTTTTCTACTTCAGCCATTTCAACTAATCTTCAATTTATATGACTTAAATATATAATCAAAGTCAATAAAATATTATGTTACCAAGAGTATTAATGCTGATAATAGCAAAAATAAAGTAAAGCGTTTCAATATCTACAGCGCTTCATGTGAATGTAAAAAAATGTTCCTGTCCACTGGTAGATATGGCCAAATACACAATTTGTACAACTTAGAAAATTCAACGTCACGAAAACGTAAGTATAAATCACTATTCACAAAACTATTGGTGGCATATATACGTTAGAACAATATGATGATCCCATGAAAAGGAATGTGCATTCACTCCCTCCTCAAGTTTCAGCGCAAATATTTGAATCAGAATTGAGCTGAAGTGAGAATAATACGACGGATAAACTAATATTCTTCAAAAAGAATATATGGCAAGAAAAAGAACTTTCACGAGACTCAAACACGAACTACAGAAGATACTCCTTTTTGGCTGCTAGCTATCACAAAACACTGAAAGGACTCTTCCGTACGAATGCGAAAGGAAAACTGAACTCTATTTTAGCTAAAAATGTCATGGAAGTACCAGCAATGGCAGAAGAGCAATAAAGTCGAGGGAAATCTTCTAACGGAAAATTAGCCTTAATACACATATGTTTCCAAAAACTGGGGAGGGTACAAAATGCAGTTTAAATGCATCGAGAAAGGCTAGGGAATGCCATTCTTAATCCCTTAAGACTGTAGGTCAAAGAAGTGATAGCACTCAGCAGAGGGTCACCATTGTTTGCCAAGTGTCCCACCAAGTCACCAAGTTTGCCTTCCTCCCTTTCTCCGAAGGCAAAAAATACTGTTACTATAATTTTTCGGTAGAAATTTGCACACGTGTCAACAGGGATAACAAAATGCTCTTTTATATAAAGAGAATTGGAAAGAGTTACGAGAGGGTCTTGCTTTGTAAATGTGAACTGAAAATGTCCTATTTTCGGCGTCGTAACGAAATTCGTAATGTTTACAGTCAATTATTAAACTAACGGAAAGCATTCGGAAAGTGAAACATTTTATTCGTACACCTCGTACTCAGTAGTTATAAAATACAAAGTATCGCATTAATGTTATATTTATTTGCAGAGATATAAAATGCCAAACTTTAATTTTTTTCGCGCTACAAATTTTGGGCGGAGGTAACTTCACTTTAATCCCGATTTCTCGGGCCTTATACGCCCGCAATGAAAAACCAGAATCAGGTTTTTAGATGGATAAAAGCATGCTCTTTCTTATAAAAGTAATTCGAAAAAGTTTCGAGAAGGTCTTTTTTGGTAAACGTTAGCTGAATATACCCTATTTTCGGCGTCGTAACGAAATTCGTAATATGTACAGTCAAATATTAAACCAACGGAAAGCATTAGGAAAATGAAACTTTTTATTCGTACACTTCGTGTTACGTAGTTATAAGGCACAAAGTATTGCGTTAATGTTATGTATATTTGCAGAGATATAAAATGCTAAACTTTAAAATTTTTTTCGCGCCACACTTTTCCTGCGGAGGTAACTTCATGTTCATCCCGATTTCTCGGGCCTTATACGCCCGCGATGAAAAACCAGAATTAGGTTTTTAGAGAGATAAAAGCATGCTCTTTCTTTTAAAAATAATTTGGAAAAGTTTCGAGAGGGTCTTTTTTTGTAAATGTGAGCTGAATATACCCAATTTTCGGCGTCGTAACGAAAATCACAATATTTGCACTCAATTTTTAAACTAACGGACGACATTAAGAAAATGAAACTTTTTATTCCAACACTTTGTATACAGTAGTTATAAGGCACAAAGTTTCGTGTTTATTGTATGTTTATTTCAAAAGATATAAAATGCCAAACTTTAAATTTTTTTCGAGCCATAATTTTTTGGGCCGATTTTGCTTCAAATTTTCTTCGCAGATTTCGCTCATAAAAGATTTGTTATTATTTTGTGTAATAGAGCAACATAGGTTGTATAAGAATACCAAGTTTTGTTTTGCTCAACGGAATACTGCCTGAGATAACGTGTCTCAAAGTTGCTAAAAATCGATGTCTAACTGTAGAAGGCTGCGGTAGGATGTCAAACAGATGACTATATCTCAGCAAATTTTTCATCGATGGTAGTGAAACTTGGGAAATGTTCATAGAGGATATGAAGTTATGTTCACACAAAATTTCATTGCCATCGCTGATGGTCGAGCGGGGCCCTTCTCTAAAATTGGTCCACTTGACATGGAATACCCCCGTGACTAATTTATGGCACACGTGCAAGGGGAGCCTTTACGTGACTAAAAGTATTTATCGAATCCGAAGTCGAAATACTTTCACATCAAAATAATCATTGAAAACTTATTGAGAATAAAATTTCAGAGGAGAAAAAATCGCAAAATCTACTTAAAATCATTAACTTTGGCCGGCTTTCATCGATTTCGGTTCGCCGTACGCAGCCGCCGCGAATCGAAACGCGTGGCGATTAGTCTCTCGGATATGAAAGTCAAAAACTAAAGTTCTGTTCAAGATATCGCCTCGAAACAAACTGTAAATAAAAATTTCAACATTTATCTCAATTTCTCTTGCGATAAGTTCTTCGTCACGTGAGGAACAAAAAAGTTTTAGGAGACGTATAAATTAGACTGCACGACCAAATTTTTCGAAAGTTACGTTATGATTTCATAATTTTTTTACGAAGACGTGATTACTCGAAAATTAATCTCATGAAATTTTTATGCGTTCGGATGATGCAAAGAGCAATCACAGAAAAAAGCAGCATTTTATGTTGTGTTGGAAGCGAGTATTGGCAGTTTCAAAAATGTTCACGGGTGAAAATCGCAGCCATTCATTCAATATTTCCTTTAAGTTTTGTTACTTTTGACATAAAAGCATAAAATCTTCACCACTACGTTAATAAAGTCATTCTGATACAAAATTCATCAGAATTTAAGTAGAAATCGACCATCGTAAACTACGGATCTTAATTTTATCCATCCGAATCTAACGCTCCGCGTAAAGGAGACCCGGCGTGAGGCTAGCTACCTTCCTTATGGAAGAATACACGGGGTTTTTCTCTCATAAGAGCCCATACTGACCATAACGGTTGAAACAGACCATAGAGGAAATTCAGAGCACCTCTATACTATAGAGTTTATATTGTAAGTTGAATATTGTGGCAGCAGTACATTGTACAAATTCAACAATCTTCATACCTTCACATAAAACTTTCGAAGATGAACAACTAAATATTAAGGATATTGACTCACATTTTGAAATTGTGTTATATAAAGCCAAGGGAGCCATAACTTCATAATGTTCTAATTGTACTTTGGGAGAGAAATAAAGATATAGGTAAGTAATGGAGGTAATTTTAAGGAAGGTAGAGGACTGCAAACAGGCTGGAGCTATTAGTGGGAACAAGAGGAATTTAAAAATAATATAATATACAGAATTTCAGGGCAGTTATTTAACACTTTCTACAAGTAAAGTGTACTAATCTACTCTGTATGGACTTGAAGGGAATACAGAAGAAGTAGATTTAGCAAAGTATCACGCTGACCCATTTTTCTTTCAATTTTAAACAACACTATCCTAAAGAACATATGTTTGACTTGCAATTGAATGAATATGCTTATTGTAGAATGGGTTCCAGATAACTGAGTAATGTTCAAGTTGAAATCCTACCAAGAAAGTGTAATTTATGGAGAGTAATTGTAATTTATGGAGAGTAATATTATTTGCATACTTTCTCAATGACTACTTACTTACTATTATTGTACTACCTCATTTATGTACCCTCCTGTTCTCTATGATTCATTCATAATTCAATGTCTTATTTTTTACATTGCAGGTGTGGGGACTTGCCTTTAGAATTGGAGTTGTTGTGATAACAGTTCTGTTGGCAGTGTCAGTACCACATTTTGCCATTCTCATGGGTTTCATAGGGAGCTTCACTGGGACCATGCTGTCCTTCATCTGGCCGTGTGTTTTCCATCTCAAACTCAAGCGGCCAGTTTTATCACATGCTACCATCGCTTATGATTGGTTTGTAATTTCTCTTGGCTGTCTTTTTGGTGTCATTGGAGTCTGGGATTCTGGGTCTGCTCTGATTCGAGCATTTGAGATTGGTCTGCCATTCTAAGTGTGTTGATAATAAATTAAGAAAGTAAAGTTCTCCAAATGTAAGGTGATCATGAAGTCTTTAGTCATGAAGGAAAGCTTAAAAGATATTTGTTTATGAGCAATTCTCTGGGATGTTAGCCCAACCATCTCTGTCCAAAGCAAGAGATGCATTGAAATGATAGTCAGTTAATAATAACAGAGCCATTTCCCCATAAACCATTATACGTATGTTGCACCATTGTAATAACAGTTTGTTGAGGTTACATTTTTAACAGTTCTACAAGGTTTTCTGCCCAAATATTTACCTCTTACAAGTACACTGTATAAGTTCTCAACACATCTCGGGCTTCCCATTTTTTCAGTCTCCTTAATTATAGTTTATATCCTCAAAGGATCCACTCTTTAAATTTGAGATTGGTAAGTAATGTGCAGTCTAATTGTTATTGCTTCAAAACCTTCAATCTGCTCCCAGTTGTTCGAGAAAGTAATGTCAAAGTCTAAGAGGGTGCTTATCTAAGAAGAGAGAACATGGTGTAGTCCTTAGTCTGTGAAAATGAGGGCTAATTGTTGAGAGAATATTGCAATAACTATAATGCCTTCATTTGTTATTACATGTTCATAAGTATGTAATTATCTAAGCATTGATGTTCACTGAAATGTTACAAAATAGTCTTGACTATAGTATAGGGGGTTTATAGATGATAAAGAACAGATGGAGGAAAAGAAACTATGGGAAGAGAAAATGATACACTTACATCGACTTTGGTTGTTATTATGAATATGAGGCTAAAGGGCTTAGCAACACTTTTCACTGTCTGATCACTAAAAGATCTAAGAAGTATTCTTGTTCATCATGTCTAAGTATGGTGGTTTCTGCTTAAAAGATGGATTAATCGCAATCATCTAATCAGTTCAGTATTTCAAATTATTGATCAATTTTTCTTCCTCTTAGGATATTGCCTTTTTTCTCAACATTTTACATTTTTTAATGGAACATAATCACAAATCTTTTCTATTTTGCTCCCAAATGTCACTGTGCAAATATTTACAGTCGATGGAAAAAACTATCGCCATTGAAGCATTTCTCAGATGGCAACCTCTGTAGAATGAATGTATGATGTTTGTCAGATATTGTGGAATATTCAAAGCAAAAAGGATTTTTGATCAAAACTACTCTATTAGTCGGACTGGACTGGCGGTGAGGCTACGGTAAGTTTAGATTAAGTGTAACTATTACTCCTACCGTATTTCCATACGGTAGGAGTAATAGTTACACTTACTCTATTAGTCATTCACTTTATCTTTTAAACAGAGGATTTGTAAGTCTTTGAGAATATTTCAGCAAATTCTTATAAGGCAGGGAAATACTTCAGGATTCTAATTTATAACTTGAAAAGGGAATTCCTGTCTTTATTTTACCTAATCAATATTACCCTATCAATAATATTATTATTATCCATAGTAATTAGATATTGAGGGAAGTAGTTGAAGTATACTGCACCGACTTCTTCCTCCACATTGAATGTAACAAAAAAACAAATCAGCAAAAAACTAAACCAAAATTAATTAAAGCTGAGAAACTCCAGATCACATCAGTCTGAAATTGTAAAGAAAGAATTACACAATTAGAACCAAACAAAAGTCAAAGAGGGGATGGGAGTCAAATGCCTTCCTCTTAGAAATTGGTTCTATTACAAGGAATAAAACAAAAGAGAACCTTTTCAAGTTTAAGTGAAAAGGATATTCTGAATGACTAGTAGTCAAAAATAACCTCATCTATGATGTATCATTTTGTGAATTCTATCAAAAATGTGATGTCAAATTAACAAAATTATGATTCTTTGCAAGGATGTTTTAGGTAAGCATGATTTTTGCTAAGAGACCAATTTACACATATTTTTAAGGATATTGCATATTTAAAAAAAAATCAATCTTCACAAATATATTTCCCAAAATTGTTACTTCCCCTGACTATGGTAATTTACAAATTCATCATTTCCAAAGGCTATTTTGACATACCCAATGAAAATTTAAGTTTTTCTGAGACAATGAATAGATACAGTCTGAAAAGGAGTGTAATTTGGATAGTTAACTTGGGCAAGGTGCCACCTACTAGGACAGAATGCATCAGAATGAGGAAAATGAGTGAGGAAGCTCTTTTGAGTTACTATTTCTACTTCTCCCATAAAAAGACATAAGAAATGATTGTCTTTGAAGGATTACCTCATAACCAAAGAGAGAATAGACTCCTTAATGAAGAAGCAAAGGAGTTCTGAGCCAAATGTGCCAAAGTCCATCAAAAAGTTTTTAGGTTCAGCTAATTTGATTATATTTACTTTGACAAACTGACGAGTTATCTCTATCAAGAAGTATTACTGTTAATCAAAGTCTTCCATGTATAGATATATGAACATAGTTAGGTAATACATAAGAGAAAATGTGTCTTCCAGTATCATATATTCTCTAAAGGGAATCTTGCTGCAGTCTTCCGAACAAATGTCTTCCAAAGTTGAATCACCTTTACTTAGGTGATCATTGCACACAAACTAGAGGGTGAAATGTAAATAGAGTAAAAGCCTTTTCAATTTTTTGAAAGTGTATGTATTGTTTTCAATCCTCATGTCTTCCATTGTCAAATATTTATATATAATGATGAATATACTGAATGGAATTTCCTCTGTATATCTTAAATAGAATAAGAAATATGGATATGTCTTCCACAATACAGTGAAAATAATGTGCTATGTATTTTAGGCTGTAAAATATTTTTTTTGTTAATGTTGTTACCCTAGATAAAAGAGTTCATGAAGGAGATTATACATTGATCAGTATATTTCTGGAGTTTGTAAACTAAATCATTGTGATTTAGAGGCATAATTAACACCATTAATTTAAGAGTGAGTTATATTGAAGAGAGAGCTTTGTTTGTATATGTTGATTACCAAGCGTGTTGTAATATGTAATGGTTTCCCAAGCATAGAAAATATATAAAAACTGTTCATGAAATGTCTTCCAGGGAATACCATGAAATTAAATAGCTGTTAAAAAAAAGCTGTATGTAATTGTTGCTTATTTTCTTTGTGTCTCCACAGTATAACATTTCAGATGGAATTTCTGACTACTATTGATAAACGTTTTTATCTTCAAAGTGCCTAGCATTCAGTTGGTTTGTGACCAACAATCTCAGAAGGCAAATATTATCTTTATTGCCACTATTTTCAGTGGGTACTCCATTACTATGGTAGCAGAAAACAAAATTATCACATCAATGTCTGATTCGAAGAATGTTACCACTGTGAAACTGAAAACTAAAAAGCTAACTCAAATTAAAGCTTACATGGTAAACTTATTGTGTCAATACATGTTATATAGTTAATAATGGGATAAGGCCAAAGTTGATGAAGATTCTAAAATGTCAATAAAAACGAATTTGCCAAAATCATTCTATCTTTTTCATTATTCAGTGAACATACCCAGCAATTTTAGGCATATAAAAATAATAATTACACAATTAAAAAATAAGATCATAATTATATATTTTGAAAGAAGAGTAGAATACTGTTGAATTTAGTACAGAAAAAATTAACATGAAATTAATGAAAATGTCTCTAAAATACAACAAAATATTACCAACATCTTTGTTTGCATGAGTTCTAACAATTATAATACCCACTCCTGAACTTCATGAGGTCAAGCTTTAAAAGATTGAAAATAATAACAACCTGACAATACAAGAATGGATTCATCACCATTGTTATAACATAATCAAGTAACATGTAAATTCTCAGTCAAGGTGAGTTACAAAAATGTAGTCATATTAAAATTATCTTGGCTGTGAGATTGTAAAAAATAGTATATTATATCTAATAAACAGGGGTCACACGATCCGAAACCGTTTTCGTTTTTTGGTGGTTTCGGATTGTTACATATTGCCACCAGCGGCACTCCACTTATATATATCTATCTATATACAAAAATGATAATTGAACTTCAACACTATTTTTATGGTAGTATCTGTCATCATGATAAAAGAAATGGAATCAAAACACTGAGGATCATTTTCAATATTAATTAATACATTTGCTCATGCAATCGATTTAAAACCACAGTCTACTAACTACTGAACGAGAGTTGAAAAATACATTATTTAAACTCCCACTACAATGAAATGTAGTACCCTGTAGTTAGTATATTTTATATGCCCTCTACAATCCAATTTCAAATGATGCACAATTAACAATAAAGATTTTTCTACTAATAGACACAGGAT
The DNA here is from genome assembly GCA_000376725.2 of Ladona fulva. NCBI lineage: Eukaryota > Metazoa > Arthropoda > Insecta > Odonata > Libellulidae > Ladona > Ladona fulva. The sequence goes on from KZ310735.1 coordinate 96,625, forward strand.
TGATGCTAGGACAATTCGTATGCACATATTATGAATATTCGTTTAAGGTATTGTAGTTGGTGGATGGAACTCGGTGTATGGAAGGCAGAGTGTTGCAGGAGGTGTACAATACCTTAGTCAATCTATCTTACATTAAGCCTGCAGTATGCAAGCAACTTTTACTCGTATATATATAGATAGATATATACGTATATAGGATACTAAAGATGAGGCAAAAAGGATAGCCTCACAGAGCCGCCGATTTTTTTCCGTAAAGTCCCGGGTTTGGACACTATGGAAAAAAGCAGACATCCAACCTAGGGATCATCGCTTCAATTCTAAGAGGACCCAAAACTGGTACCTTTTCCATTTAAACGCATTGAGTGGATTTTCAAAAATTCATTTAGCATATTTTGCATAAAGATAGAACGTTGAAATTTACGGAGTCGTTAGAATGTTTTTTTATCTTCCGTATGGCGAAAAAGCCTTAATTCTTAATAGCCCCCGGTTTGATGCTAGGTAAATTCTTAATGCCAAAATTTCAGAAAATCATTTAGGGTGTTCACCGATGAGATAGAACGTTGAAATTTACGACATCGATGGAGGATAGAAAAATCTATTGAATACCTAAAGGCTTTTGCCCTCGGGTCCTTACTTCGATGAGAGGGCAATTCGTATGTCAAAAGTTCAAGAATTCATTTAAGGTATTTTGCTTTAAGATAGAAAGCCGCAATTCACGGTTTTGTTAGAACAGATGAATGTCTATCGTATGCCATAAAGATTTTTGCCGTGTGGGCCCAGGTTCGATGCTAGGACCGTTCGTATAACCGAATTTTCAAAAATTCGTTATGGTACTTCCTGGTCAGGTAGAAGATATGGATTTCTATCTTATGCCGTAAAGATACGTATTTGTCCTAGTGGACCCAGGTTCGATGCTAGAACAAATTGTATCAACGTAATTTCAATAATTCGTTTAGGGTATTGTAGTTGGTGGATGGCAGTCCGTTTATAGCAGGTGGAGTGTTTCAGGTGGTGCATAATGCTTTAGTTAATCTATCTTACATTAAGTTTGCATGATGCAAGCAACTTTTACTCGTGTATATATATCATCATCATCATCAGCCATTTTCAATCCGACGTCGGATGTAGGCCTCTCCAAGCGCTTTCCAATTCTCTCTATTCTGAGCTTCTCGTTGCCATGTTACCCCTAAATACTGAATGATGTCTCTGTTCCATCGGTCCCTTGGTCTTCTTCTTGGTCTCTTCACGTCTCTTGGTATCCAGTTCAGAACTGCTGATGTCCATCGGTTGTCGTTTCTCCTTGCAACATGGCCTGCCCACATCCATTTCAGTGATCTTACCTTATCTATGATGTCTGTCACTCCTGTTATCTTCCTAA
>APVN02037357.1:0-10846 GCA_000376725.2 Ladona fulva
CGGGATTAGAAAAAAAGGATGGGAGAGAAGCAAATGAAACGAACTCCTTCTTGGATTTGTTGATTAGCTCCGAGTTGCGTCGGTTTCTCAAGTGTTTCCATACCTTTTCTGTGAAAGGAGCGGTTGTTTTCGAACGTCCTCTCGAGATAAGACGGTCTTGCGCATTACGAGGCTATGAGTTCTTTTTTTTTATGTGTGGGAGGGTGAAAAGTACTCAATTTTACGCGGGCGATTTGGTAAAATGAATCCGCTTGAAGCCCTAAATAGTGTTTTTTAAGTATGCTTTATTAAAGTCAATTCCGAGGTAGTTGATGTATTTATTGCAGGATTAAATCATAGAATTTTTCAGTGATTAACATAATATCTTTTCAACATTCGAATACTTTTTATAAACTGTAAACAAAAAATTGAGTACCTTCAAAGGAAAGAAAAACATAGACTGCCGGTTTCTAGGATAGAATCAAATCGCCAGGTCGCGGAATAGTTCAAACAATGTTCTTTGGGCATCCATGGTAGCGAAACAAATTTTGAAATAGTTTCACATAGTAAATATAAAAAATGGTAATAAAATACTCTGCATATTACTTTTCATGTACAGCGCGTTTATAGCATTGTTAATTCATAGTATTTCGCTACAGTTTCCTATACCTTAAAATATAGACGTTATTTATTTAGTTATTCACTTGGTTACACCTTTCGCTTCAGAAACATTCATACAAACATCAGTCTAATCATCCAATTCCCCTCTTTTCTCATAGCTGAGTGCATCTCTTCTACTTAGCATCTTATTTATGACATACAACCGACTTTTTTCGACTTTCTTTTGTCTCTAGAATAATTCACATCCCCCTCAAGTGAGAATTAATTAAAAATTGATTAATTAAGCAAATCTACCGAAATTTTCGATGCGTATTCTTGAAAATTATTCCTATTACGTTTGTATTTAATGCGCTTAATGGTTTTAAGTATTACGTATGAAACGAAATATAACTATGATATCAATATCTACTTGATCTGTGTGTCAAGTTGTAAGAGCATTTATATTGGTCGAACGGATAGTTGCATTATGAATATGACAAAGTACAGACACAATGTATGTTCGTATGAAAACATTTTTTATTTCTAGAATAATCTTGCGAGGTAGTAGTTGTTTACTTAGAAGAGGAATCAACAGCTGAGTTCATTCCGCACATATCGGTCCCCATCAGGAATCGAACCCGGGACCTCTTTCATATAAATTGAACGCGCTACCCTCTTAGATATTCTAGAGACCAAAAAATTAGCGAAGATTTGCTTGTATCTATGGGGATAAGTGTAATGTATAAATATTGCAAAGAGTAGAACGAATTCAAGGCTTTGAATCCTTTCAGTGCTTTATCGAACGTTAAATTGAATGAGAATTGAACTAGAATTTTCAGTTTTAATCTTATGTATCATAATTATATTAATATAATTAGGTTATAATCATAATATGACTATATTATATGATACTATAATTTTGTCTTTTTCTTTTCAGGTAAGTTGAATCGATAGAGGCGCTTTAATTCGGCCATCTACATTTTTTGTGAGTACAGTTATTCATCGTTAAGATTTTATAAGTATAATAGACCTGTTGTTGTGCGAGTTCCAATTGTTGATTAGTTTTCAGTTTTAATTAATAATGAGTCATTTCGTTTATAATAAGCATAATCATAATTAACAATCAGTATCGTTGACAATGTACATAACCGAAGTTTTATTGTTATACTAGGTAATCTGTGTTGCGTATACAACGTAATGTACTAAAACTCCCATATCGACGAAGCATTTAGACGAATATAATTCGAATTTTATTCCAATTTCATTCAGCTCTGTAATTTATGATGTTTATGACGGAATTCAATGAAAGATCCGATACGCTTCTTTAGCAACCGTGTTTTGCATATCACATCCGCTTGGATACAAATTGTGCAAGCGGAAGACTTGATCCCATTCATACTCATAATCTGTGAAGCAGATAACGCAAATTCTTTATTGCATTCCATGCATTTTACGGTCTTGCTAAATCGCGGTGTTGATTAGAAAGACATTCCATGCTTCGGCTCGATCTTTGACATGCATGAGTGAATTTACTCTTAATTCCGTAAGGAAATCGAGTGAGAACTTAGATGAGAGGTGAAGTGAAATTATTTCTAACGATGGAATACTTTGGAAAACGTCCATCAATATTGTGTTGTAGATATTTATTTCGTCGCAGCTATCTCAATTTAGCGAACCAATATTCAAATTCGATTAAATTGCTGTTCTCAAATTTTATTTCGCCCATTATATCGAAGGAATCTTTTTCATCTCAATTACTTCAGCTTTCGTTTTTCAAGAACGGACTGATTTTTAAATGGAGGATATTTTTTGTTTAATACCGCAGCATACAATACAAAAATAGCTAGATTATAATTATAATATATTTATGAAGTACATACATATTATGCGATATTTGTAATTATCAGCAAGTTACACATTCTATTTTGCTCATAAGATAGCAATTTCGGGCTTTGTAGTAATTTTTTTCAGATAGGATATGTTAAAATATTGCTCAGATTTAGCTCAGATTTCTTTTCCAGAATTAAAGCAGTTTATCATAGCGAAAAATTTAATTTTGAGTGTTTGAGCAACTTTCATTTTTCTAGAAGTAAGGAAATTACAAAAATAGCAGTTAAATGTATTTTTCCTCAATCAGGCTGTATGTAGCATAAACATCATCCGTGATTTATGAGAGTATAACGGTGTATGTGAAAAGAATAATCGCTATGATGTTACCACCGTTACTATGAAGATATTTCCCTCTCCAATTTTAACGTGGTAACCATGACGAAAATATCGCCCTACCCCGACAATGTGACGATTCTACCAGAACCGGGTGAATGAAATTATACGTAAAACTATAGTTGTTAGCTATAAATCCAAATTAACTAAAAAATATTCGGATAAAAATTTTAAATGCCTGAGAATCTTCTTGGGCTTAGGATATTCATTGGAGAAAATTCGAAGATTTTCGCGTAAAATCATGGCTTTCCCTAAAATTATTTCAGCACAAGTTACACTCTGGCACCACTGCCATGTATTACCGAACCAACGTCAGTTTCCTAGTTTATAGCTGCCATAACAGGTAAATAGCCATTCAGTTCCGTAAGTAAACGCAATGAGGAAAGCTTTCGGCGACAATTAATCTTAAGTAATTTCTATCGATCGAAAACTTGGGGGAACGCCCCATTAACATAGCACAGCGGCTTGTTATTTAACCTCAAGACCCCTATATCGTCAGTTTTAAAGGCCTTTGCCAGTAAGTGGGTGGAATATACCGATTTTGATATCCTGCCATTAATCGCCCGCCTGGTAAATATCGATTTGCCATTAGCGATACATCTGACGCTAAGGATCCCGTAAACAAGGCTCTACAGAGGACCCATCTCGAGAATTTAATGATTAATCGATGGAAGGACCATTTAGACTCAACGAGGATCTTACGTACGCTTTTTTCCGCGAGCAAAAGAGAGAAAAGACGCGAAAAAAAGTGGGGAAGTAAGTAAAAGAGAAAGATTGATGGTCTAATTTCGCAAGACGCTAGAGGGCGCGCGCTTCCGGAGTAAAATGGTATTGTTGCGATTCCCAAACTGGGAGCGACGGGTCCAAAGGTGCGCTTGATCTTTGAGGAGTGTGTTGAGGACATTTAAATGAGGTTAGAGAGATGCTGATGGCTGGAATGCATGCGGGACCTAGTTCTTTCTCGGTGGGTTATTTAGCTAAGGTCTTTGTCTCCTTCGTGAATGGGAGGTTCAATTTATTCTAGAGGTAGAAGAAGTGGATCTAGGAAAAACGGAAATTATCTACTGAATAATACAAATTCGTTGAATATAGGGAATTCTTACCGAGGATAAATGTGATGATTAAATATTTCTTGAATTTAACGAGAGCTCATGGATTTGCAAAGTGGGAATCTCATCTCAAGGGTCACCTGATACAGTGAACCTTGGTTAACGACGTGCTTGGTTACGACGGGTGGCTGTGATAAAAAAATATCTCGGGTAACGACGCAGTCTTTGATTAGCAACGCCTTCAGCTGAAGATCGACAATTTTAAACTTCTTTTGTGACTATCCATTTTATTAATGATGAATTTTTGTTGACATTATAACTGAATACATTTTAAGTACCATATTTTAATGGCATTTTTATGAGTTTTATCTGCATATTTGACGTGTAGTAGGGTTCTGGAAAACCGACCCTTGTTTTTGATAAATGACGAACATCTTGGAATAGTAATAGTAATAATACATCGAATAATTTTGATAAGTCGACCAATTTTGATAAATCGACCGACCGTTTACATCGATAAATGCGCCCGATGTAGAGAAAAGTTACTTCCCTATTACCTTATCATAAGCGTAATTAAAACACTAATAAGTCTTCATCTCGCCCTTAAATAAAGACGTATACTTATCATCGTCATCATTATCATTATTGTCATTGTTATATCACCGTCGTCATCATCATTATTGTCGTTGGTGTTGTTGTTGTTATTATTATTATTATTTTGATCATCATCATCATCGCCATCATCATCATTGCTCCACTTATCGCATTACGTTACAACTGTATGATTCCCCAAAAATGGAAATCTTAGCCAGAGAACGGGTATTTTATCGTCATTAGCTGGTTGTAGATTATGCCCCCAGAGTTACACGTTCCTCTCAAGGTGGTCGTAGGTTGAAATGTGTTCTCCTAAGCGACGCTCATATTTTTTCCACACCAATGAAAAGAACTCGTCAAGAAATTCCACAAAGTCGCACCAAAGGGAACAACTAACAACACTTCCATTTTTTTTCGCCTAGGGAATTTTATAGCTTGCTATTTCTTCAGCGCGAAAATGGATCGTCAAAGGGAAGCCCAACATCGTGAAATGCTCGCGTTTGATGGAAAAAGTATCTTCTCCTGTGCTTTTTATACTGACTTTCAGGGCATTGGGTTTTTACGGTGTGGAAATTCTATATCGTTTTGTACCCCTTCTGCATCGATTTCGAATTCGCGAGCTTTTACGTTAAAAGGGTCCTCTCCAATTTCTTTGAATCGTATTACTTTTTTCACGTGGATTTATTGTTTTGTTTGTTATCTGGAGCTCTTTTTATACATCTCTGAATCAGCTATATGGAATCGTAAAAAAGTTAGCTAAAGAAGACAAACGTTTATACCACCCGTTTTTTTTTATTTCGTTGAGGTTTTAAAATTTATTGGAAAAATAAATTAGTGAAATTCGTGACATGACACCTGATTAAGTTTTTGAGTATGAAGGTAAATGAATTTATTGGACTGCGTTTTAATTATGGAATAAGATAAACTAGGGAATCTTTGTATGATATTTTTCCAAATTCCGAAAGTTTATATGTCTCGATGTACTACCTTTATGTTTTGCTAAATCGTTGACATTTCAGACGAATGTGATTATCGTTTAGGGTCGTATTGAATTTGTTAGCCCTCCCTCAGGGTACGGAAATGGCATCGTTTGTAGGAAGCTCGATATGTTTGCTCTAGGTTGATTCATGAATAAAATATCTATGCAGATGCCAAGTTTCTTTATATGCTCGATGATTCAGAGAAATTTATCGATCATAGTGTCGAGAGGAATATCTTAGAATATCAATCAATATAGGTTAACATGCTTTGTAAATCTCAGATTACACACATTTTTCCTCGTTAATTTGCGTTAATTCTTCGTTAATTTCTTAATTGATGATCTTATATATTGGAGGAAATTACCGTTTATATATCTCGGTAAGGTATCTATATGGAAGTAATTGTCGTAGAATTTGCTGATTTTCGTTTAGTTTTTTTTCCATTTCCGACAGAAAATCTCTACACCTACATAAATTACCGTTGCCACCGGGTTCCACGACCTAATCGGGACGGGTAATTCTTAAATAAATACCCTGCAAGTGTGGTAGAGGGTGTAAACTCCGAGCTTTGAGTTACCTCTTTAGCTTATTGTTATCGCGTCTCTTTCGCGGAAAGAATGAGTCCCTAAAAGGACTTGTCCACGCATATATTTCTTCTGTATCCGATCATTGTCGGATCGGCCGAAGATCGGCAGAACGAGGTCGCATAATACCGATTACGTCTTCCGCAATATGTACTTTCTCTGAATTTATCAAGCAACTGCAGCTTACCTTATAATCTCCTTTCTTTCAAGGATTCTCAACATGCGTTAGTATTTTCGTGACGATGGCTTTTTTGTCGTGCTTTTATATATATTCAATAGATATCATGGTAACTTCATTAGTGAACTGCAAAATATATTCATCTCATCACAAGAATTATAGGTGAAGATAGGAATAACTTTGTCCTAGCTGTTTTTTATTTTCACCTCTATGGAGCTCCACACATTTACTGCCAAATCGATCGATTATATGTTAGGAATTTTAAGGAAAGAGGTATTTCTAATATGATGAATCGATGGAATACTAATTGATATGTTTAAGCAGTGAATTATGTTCATATCTGAGGCAGGCAGGCCATGTGTGTTTGGCCATCTATTTAACCTTTTAGGCATAAATTCATCAGTTTATAGCTTATAAACATAATATTGTGAACTTCATCCGTCTCCCACGGATATATTTGGCCTAAGTAACCCTTTAGTATCTTATTACAGATTTATTAATCCCTAAGCCCTCCTAACCATCATTTGTATAAACATCCCGAATGTATTTATCTCAAAAATTATGACGCCCACACAGGCGGACTGGCATGTGGAAAGCATAAAGTAACATTTTTCCCTTTGGAAGACCTACGAAAAAAATCGAAATTCAGGTTTTAGATGATACAATAATTTACGTTTCCAACGAGGCGTTTTTTTCGGGAAAGGATTCCTCGACGGTTGCCATGGCGATATGATTTATCAACGTCACCCGTTTTCGACAGCTGCATTGAACTGTCGGGAAGCAAGTGACGCTTTTGGACGAGTGGATGGGGGAGATACGGAAGGGTTTGAAAAGGGGAGGGCCTATTAGGCATCAGGAAGGACTTCACGGCTAAAAGATTCGGTTGATATGAACGGCACGTTTCGAGACATATCCCGTGGCTAACATTCCTGCATATTAAAATGGTGGAGGTGTTTCTTTTTTTTTAAATTCGTGCTCCGAAGGCCAGCAATCCATAGGCGGACTGTTTGCCTCCACTCAAGATTAGTTAGTTGAAACAACCACAACTTCGCCGTTGTCTAATCCCGTTCCTCCATTGTTGAAACAGAGGAAGATTCCATTGTTGAAGGCCTTTGTTGTATTCCTCCCTCCCGCCGCAGCCTTTCCCGTTTTCCTACGCAACAGAGTCTTGTTTGCATTCGAGTTTAGCGCGCGATCGAAAATTGGGGTGTATCCCGTCCATCTTTCATTATTTATTTGTCTTCGATTCTTTTCGTGCGCTTCGCTGCGTTCCAACAATGGAGACGTAACAATGGCTGCGAAGGAGTCAAATTGGGTAGGTTTCGAATCCGGATGCCTAAAATTGGAAGTCTAATATTGATTAGGGGTTTGAAACGAGCCCTATTGTTGTGGATGAAGATGTTACGGGAGGGCGCTTTGTGTATTTCTGTCACTTTAAGAATGGGAGAGTCTTTGCCTGAATATCCTTATGCCTTTTCCTCGTTCGCCTAATAACATTGGGACAGTTCGCATAAATTATTTGTGGAAGTAAAGCGTGAGAAATTCGCTTTCTCCATTGGTGATCCGTAGCAGTACATTATATAACCGAAGATGCTGTTTTTTGTGGAATATTTACTGGAATTTAATGTCGGAGTTTTCCTCAGATATTGGTGAAATGCCTCTCAGATTACTCTGAATGGATGGTAATCTTTGTATGAATTCATTTTATCGATATTTTTCATCGATTTGTTTAAAGTCGAAGCAATTATTCAACTGGAGCAAATGCGGTTTATAGACAGAAAATAAATAATAATAACAGTAATAATAATGGCATTAATAATAATGCAACTTTCTTAGGGAAAGATTGAGCACCTGTTATTCCTTCATACGTATTTATAATATCGGTGGAATTTCTGTAAAATATCTTCCCAATTCATAGAAGTTCACTTTTAAAAACACTTTTATGTCATTCATAAAGTGTAGATCTTTTCAAACAATATTAAATTTATAATAATGAAGTCCAATAAATCAGTTGGGATGCGTACATATTTTTAATTATATTACATAATGTAATACATACAAATTTTTATGTATGTATATATGTATATACTTAGCAAATGGGCGTAATTTAGATTTATAGAAATCAATTTTAATTTTACAGAGAAAAGTAACAATATATGATACTATTAGCCCCTCCCAATCCAATCATTGGCTTTTCATGCGAAACCCTGCATTACAAAAACGAATTTTTTTATTTCAACATTAGATAATTGATATTACAGCTGATATTATTTCTCAGAAGAAAGCCTCTACTCATAGCGATCCTAAGACTAAGTAGCCCATCCTAAGTCCATTCATACCTTGGTAACGTATTTTAACGTCTTTGAAAGTTGAAAATATTCTTGGTTTGCTGATTCGAATGGAGGGCGTGAATTAACTCAGCTATAATGGCTTAAAGAAAGAATGTATGAACTGCTTGATTGTTGCGCTTAATGTGCTCTAATAGACTGTCAATCAAATTACAGTTAAGTTTTTGTGGGGTCTCATTCTTGGTCCCTTCTAGGTAAAGCACTTTCTCCATCACCATCGCATTTGATTAGATCAACAATCAATCACCCCTCGCCACGGCAACAATACCCCGCTTTCACAATCGTTCTTCTTCCTCCCCCTCCATTCTTTCACTTTTCATTCTTAATGCACGAGGCTAACGATGCTTTGTGTCATCGTCCCATTCTCACCACTTTCACTTTTCCTTCCCGTTTTTACTTCTTTTTACGTTCTCGTTTTAACGTCCACACATCCTCTGAATTCTTAAACACTTCCCATTTTAGTCTCATAACCTTTTGTAAGCAAAGTAGCTCTTCAATTGTGAGTCTTTCCATTAGCCGCTTCACTGGATATTGTTTTCATATCCTTTGCTCGCCGTTTATATTTATAGGTTAACGTGGTTACCACGTAAGAAAATCGAAAAAAGATTTGCATTGTTCTGCTCGGGTTTTTTATGATCGATAGATTGTTGTTGTTATGTTGATATATCGTTTCAAGCTGGTAGATTGATAGATTGTTGTTGTTATGATGATATATTGTTTAAAGTTGGTTTACAATAAATACTTTGTTTTTCTTTGTTGTTAAAACTCGCGTGATGAATGGGAGGTGATACTGTAGATTCGTAACTATCCTGTGGTGTTATTTATTTTCCAGCTTAAAGATTTATGGCGCCAGTACAGTGATTCTGATTCCTCGACTTACGCACTTAATTCGTGCCAGTTCGAAATTGGTAACTCAAAAAGTTGTGTATCTCGAAACACAGTTTTCCGGTTTTATTTTTTCGGTTTGCTCGGAATTAATTAATTTGGAATTTCGAAGTTAAGTTTGTCTGGAGGTCAATATGGAGTAGGGAAAAAGTTAGTATACAGAGTGATTAATTTGTAAGTATGTTGAGCGATAGGAAAGTTGAGGTAAAAGTTCAATTTGTTCCATCTTTAAACAGACATGGCGTTTATTGGAAAAAATTACTCTCGATGCTCATGTATTGCCTTAAAAATTAGTTAAATGAGAATAGAATCAAAGGAAATATAGACGACAATATCATTATTGCCTTTAATTTATTTATCTATGAATAGTTAGTCCGTATAAACTAAAAAGCTCTCAAATTAAGTAAAATGTGATAATGTAATGTTTGCTTTTTAATATATGATGCATAAACCAAACTTAAGAATGACTTGTGTTGTTGATTTATGGTTGAATTTGTCACCTATCCTCTGTTGTGAGGAATCTTATTCCTGCAGTAGAATATTGAATTAGTCTAAGTATGCTGTGAATGCAAAATGCTTCACTTTCAATAATAGAACATATTACGGAAGATAGGCATTGATTTTACATTAATAGAAAGATATATATCCCTTCAGTGGTAGTATCAAAATAAATCTCTTAGTTTTATTATGATTTGAAATGTATCGATTGCATTATTTTGCTTTTATCTCAATCTAATAATAATCTTAGTAAATGTAGAATGAAATGACTACCGACAGTAGAAATCAGTATTTTTGTTACAATGGCGTTGTTGTTAACTTTCTGATTGTTTAGGTTCGAATTTACGACAACAATATATGTAAGTTGCTTTATTCAGTGGTAACTATGGTTTCAATTGTTAACTTTGACAGCTTCGGGAAAAGGAAGAAACTTACGTATTAGAAGATCTAAAAGTTCTTTGAGGTTTTAGTAGAAATAAATACATAGTAATTCATTCAATGTATAAAAATTGTTAACATTTTTAAAAGCCATGTTTACTTCTANGCACGGTTAGAATACCTGCCCGGAAAGTGGGAGACCTGGGTTCGAGTCCCAGTCGTGTCGCTATTTTTCACACTTGTTGTTCCTTTATAATTACCAGGTTTAAAATTATATAGACTGAGTAAACTCAATAATTTTTCGTGCGATGAAGTACTCCCCAGGCAAATTTTTTTCCCTCGAGGCAAAAATTCCTAGTTGGCTTTGTAGAGGGGATGAGGTGTTTTAGGCTAGATGAGGAGTGAGGTAGTTTGCTCTATTGTCCGAGGTTGATATTTCCTGAATTCTGATATAGCCTATTGTTGTGGATGAAGATGTTACGGGAGGGCGCTTTGTGTATTTCTGTCACTTTAAGAATGGGAGAGTCTTTGCCTGCATATCCTTATGCCT
>KZ310750.1:3735-14217 GCA_000376725.2 Ladona fulva
GGTTATAAAAGACAAATGATTCATTACTTTAAATAAATATAAATAAATTAATCGATCGATAAATAAAATGCAGATCTCACGAAGGTGATTAAACAGGCTCATTCACACCGGAAAGCGATAGCGAATCCATGGGTGTAGTTCGCTTGTTTTCTTTATCGCTAGCTTTCTGTAATGCCACTGCTAGCCTCTGAAGCCTAGCTTTCAGCGCCCTCTCTTTTACTGCATCCCGAAATATGAAGAGCTTTTCTATTAACAATGCTATATCAGCTGTGTATTTTTTTGCTATCTTTAGAGGCGCGTTATTTCCTTTGACCTCCTTAAGGAAATCAAGAATCTTCCCACTATCGAGTGGGGCGGGTTCCTCAGTACATATTTTAATAATAATCATACGGTCTTCCTCTAACGGAGTCCACTTTTCGCTGTCCGAGTTACCGTTGGAGGACAAATGTGCCTTTTTCTTCGCATGCTGCGCTATAAGTGAATCCTTCCTTCTTTTATTATTCCTTGATCCGTAGGAACTAATAAATGATTCGCAGTCTGAGTCACTAATGATTTCATCCTCTCCGGACAGTTCTTCTCTCATTTCTCTTTCTTTGTTAACGGCGAATTTGTCTTCATGGTCCGTCGCGGAAGTTGAGGCAAGGGGGGTATGAGGTGATAAGGGAGTAGACTCTGAAGCAACGGTTGGAGTGAGAAGGGGTGAAGGAGGTGGAGAAGGAGAAGGGTCATTTGGGGAAGGAGGATAAGAATTGACACTAGCGTCTTGGTTCTCCGTCGTCGCATTTGACTCCTTTTCTGCGACTCCTTTGGTATGTGTATCTGCCGTAGATTGGCTCGAAGGGGAGGTTGCAGTCAGCTGATCTCGAGCAATCAATGACTTCTCCGTTTGTTCCTCGACTCTTTTAGGACAGTTTTTGACAAGATGCCCAGCTTGTTTACATTTAAAACACTTTAGCTCGTCAAGCTCAAGGAAAATGCGGTGATGCGTTTTGTCAAGTTCGATGATCACTGAATCAGGAAGGACAATTTGATCCCGCTTCATGACGTACACCTGTCTCCGAAAACAGTTAATATGTTCGTATCCTTGTTTTTTTGAGCCTATTGGAATCTCGGAGATCGGGCTTACCACTGTTACGGCTTGCTGTATTAGATCTAATAAATCTTCGTTTCTAACCTCCGGAGGAACGTTCGAAATTAGGAGCCTTTGTACTTTGGACTGGAATCTCCTGGCCGGAATGAATTCGTCCTGAATGCTAATTCCTCCATGCTTGACCATGAAATTTTCCACAACCTGCTCTGATTTGAGGTAAATACAAATCCTTTCGTTAGCCAACCTTGAGGCATGTGTTATGCCCTCGCCTCCGCCCAAAAGGGCGCCCACTGCGTAGACGTAATCCTTTAGCTGCGTATTTCTTTTACTCGGAAATAAAATCGCAAGTTTCTTGGATGGCCCATTTGAAGATGGTATGAATTTCCTCGGGGATAGTGCTATCACCGACTTCACCGGCTGTCTGGCAATCTTAGAGGAAGAAGGAATGTTGTTCAATTCCTCATCTCCACTTTGCAACAAACAAGGAGTATTCTTACGGCCGGATCCTCCTGCGACTCCGGCATAGGATGTAACTCCCAATGTACTCGTAGTAGTAGTAGTAACGGTTTCTAATGTGTTCGACTTTTTTGTAATTTCGAGATGACCCTCGAGTCTTCTAATCAATGAGGTATCGCTGCTCATCTTTGACTCAGCGAATGATTGAATTCGCCGTTGTAATCGTGGGGAAAGTGCGGGATATTCGCTGCCCCTCCATAAATCGACCTTTCGGCCAGGATGGGACGCTGAAATATCCTCTTGAAGCGGTAAATGCGGGAATGAAGAAGATCTCCATACCATTTCTGGAATCGCCGTCAATTGCCGGCGACCTTCACGAGCTCGAAGCCGCAGAACAAAGCACTACGCAACCAACTACACTAAAAACAAGTTTATAACTGTATCACTCAAAAAAACCACTTTCTATCTTCGAGGAAACAACAAGGAACAATGCTCTCCCAAGAAAACACAAGCAGAAAAACGAAACTAAAGAGAAAACCTTGAAAAACACTCGGTAAACAGAGAGCTCCAAGCGAACACGTCCGCTCCGCTCCGCAGTCACTGTGTGTGTGTTCATTAGTGTATTTATAGAATAGCTTACTTAATAATATGAAGTTTGATATCATATCCTCCCTTTTACTCCTAAATTTTTGCTTTTTCTAGTCTGTATTTTTTTATGAGTTTTTGATAGCACTGCTTATTTTTTCTGGTAGTAAGACGACATTATTTTTTTTCATTGTAGCTGCAAGCCATTGCCCAAATTAAAAATGAAATCATCAAATCCTTGTCTCTTTATTACTATACATTCGTTGACCTTATGGAATTCAAAGACAATGTGTGTGAACTTCTTACAACAATGGATGCTTGCCAAGTTCATCTTGATATTGTAAGTTTAAAATTAAGTAACAATTTACCGAGTACTTATGGTATAACGTGCTTATCTTGCTATTAATTTTGTATTAATTTAATCTCTTTGTCAGTCGTCAAAGGAAATGAAACACATTTTTCATTCCAGACATTAAATTTTGACCTAACTAAGTCATATCTTGATTTGGTGACAACTTACGTCACACTGATGATCTTACTTTCAAGAGTGGAAGACAGGAAAGCAGTGTTGGGACTGTTTAATGCTGCTTTTGAAATGGTCCATAGTCAGAGGTTGGTATTTTTCTCTAAGTTTACTACTTCCCAAGAAATATATCCTTAAATGTATCACTACTAAATCTTTATTCAAGAGTAAAATTTGAAATGGTTTCAAAGTATGCCTGCACATCTTGTTCACAATACTATTCTAAATGTATCTGAAATACGAAATAGTGCTTGAAATACATTTTAAAATACAAAATAAATTTGAAAGAAAACAAAGAGATATTTTAAATTGAAGACATTCGCTTTTTCATTCAAGCACAACCTGGGCAAATGTGAAAAATATGTACATGACAGACTTAGAGTATATTTTTTAAGATTCTTAATATTTAAATTCTCAGGACTCACTCTCTATGATTGAAATGTTCCCCTTGAGGAAGTTCCAATCAGTGTGTCAGATAGATAACCCCTCATAGGTGAGCAAATGAAGCCAGCAATAGAAAATATGAAGATATACACCACTAGTGAATAAAAATAGACTGCATTAAATCCGATAAACGTTTTCTTGGTGATACGTTGGTTTTGTGAAATTGACAGATTTGTCTTTTGTCATTAAAAAGCTGGTTACTTCAAACTGAATGTGGGATCGTTGCTTTTCTTTATTATTAGTATTCAAAAACTTAGGAAAGTCATCGTCTTCTCTACCAATTTTACTACCACAGGTAGCATTGCACAAACTGGTAATTTTTTACTCAAAGCAATTAATACAGAGATTTTGAATGTGTTCATGATCCAAAATATGGTCTGGAAGCTACCAATTGAAACTTCTTTAATTATTGCATTTCTTTAATTTAGCTTCTCAAACACTAAATTCAATATATTTATGCTTTTGAATTTGTGCTCAGTTTGTTGATTCCACTTTACTCATTATTTGACTTTGATTCAAGACAAGAAATATAAACTGAATGTAGGATCAATGTTTCATTTATATACGGTAGTCACTTGTTAATAAAATATTCCTCAAAGTATAGTTTAAAAAGTTGTGATAAATACCACTTTAAAAGTATTTTTCAATTTTATTTTGTATTTTAGAATAGGAAATAAATTTGTATTGGAAAAACTGTGTAGACCTGTTTATAAGTTGCCATAATGTCCACCAACCAACATAATATTAAATAAATAAATCATGTGGTGTTGTTTAACATTCTTAAGTTTAATTTTCTGTCTATATGTTATTCTTTCAATGGCTACACAGCAGTAAATAATTGCAAATTTTATTTTGTAATAAACATTTTATTGTTTTTTCTTTTAAACGTTTTTTTTAACACATTGACTGGCAGTGAAGTATCCCTAATTGTACCGGTAGGCCAAGGTATTAGTACCAAACACTTAAGCTTAGCCTCTGTAAAATTTAAAGATGAATTAACAAGGCCAGAGCCTCAAAAGAAAAGGAAGGATACACATTAAATGGATGTCAGTGGACAATGTGTTAATGTCACCATAAACTGGATCATAAATTAACTACTGTTATCTTGAAATATGGGAAAATGTGAACATTTAAATAAAAATTCTGTATATTTCCTTGGCAGTTACTATGTCATTGTCTCAGCTATGTTTTCTTCATGAATAGCATTTATCAGAAATGGGTTTATGGAATAGTTCAGAAAGATAAGGTTTCATTTTTTAAACCCCACACTATTTGTTTTATTTCCATGCAGTGACCAAAGTTTCCCTCGGCTTGGACAAATGATCATGGATTATGATCCACCAATCAAGAAACTTTCGGAAGAGTTTGTTCCTCATAACAAATTGCTGCAGTCAGCACTTCTCTCTCTTTGGCCTATTTATTTAAGTCGTAACATCTCGGCTGAGAAATGGAGGTAGGAATCCAAAACAGATGTACAACATTTTCCTTTCTTAGACTATTTTTATATTTAATTGGATCAGTGTCTTATTTCTTCCCTAGAATTTCTCTTTTCCTAACTATCAGGGATTTAAGCTTCTTTCCTTTGCATAGTTCCTTATGTTTTCTTAGCATAATTTAATATTATATTTTATATGTTGCTAACTGTGCTCATGACCTCTGAATTCACTGTTATGCGTATTATTGCGCATTGTATGGAAATTTGATATTTTAACTGACTACAAACCTGATGTAATCTGTATTTGTGAATGTTATTATTGCCAAATGAACTAAATTTTTGATGTTTGTGAATATAATTCTGAAGATGTTTCCTATTTAGCAAACCTGAGAAATGTCAGTGCTTTAATTTTTTTTCCAAATCTGGCCCATTTGATGATTAAGCCAGCTTTTTATGCAGAAATGAAAGAGTTTTCAAATGTGCCTCTACTTAGATAGTTTTAGATTATTATTATCTTACTGTTGTTCATCAATTGGCAGCTTTCTTAAAAAATGTTTGCTGCTCAGTGAAGCATTCAGTATCTCTTATAAACACAATTTAATGGGCATTTAAATGTTTATTCATAATGCATATCAGTATCACTGATATGCATTATTTCTTT
Organism: Ladona fulva; assembly: GCA_000376725.2. Classification (NCBI taxonomy): domain Eukaryota; kingdom Metazoa; phylum Arthropoda; class Insecta; order Odonata; family Libellulidae; genus Ladona; species Ladona fulva. The sequence goes on from KZ310750.1 coordinate 8,930, forward strand.
CCAAAGAACTTCAACTTAAATGTTATTGATTCTTCTTGCTGTACTACTCACTATGCGATTTTATTGGACCTCATTGTTTCTAATCAAAGTTTAGTTGTTTCTAATACATTCCATAAATTCTAATAATTCAGTAATTTCAAATTTTACTATTCAAGAACCTTATGCTTAGTTACTAATCTTAGTTGATTTTTCTGAAATAAACCTATTCCATTTCCAAAACCTGCTCATAAGTTAAATCTAGAGTGATGTCTTTAATGCCTTGATGACTTTTAGTAACTTATGTTCCAAATGTTTGTCCTATTTCAGTGTTACTTTTCCTCTTAAAAAACTTTCAGTTCTAAGTTCAGTGCAGTTTCTAAAAATAATTACGAGAAGAAATGGAGGTAGGAATCCAAATAAAAATAATCATGAATATCAATTTTCAATTTGCATGAAAGATCTTGCTTTATACTATAAACCTAAAACAGTTTGGAAGTTCATGATGAATGTAAAGCAATGAAAAAGCATTGCAAAAACAATTTTTTTAAGTAGCACTAAGCTCTACGCTGATAATTATGTAATCACAAATACTTGCGTGTATTTATGATCACTTATGTCATCATAAATACTTCATGTTCTTTGCGATATTCTATTATTTATGTGAAGCTTCTTAATTATTTCAAGGAAAGATTTAATGTTTACATGCTTTGTCGTAATTTCTAATTTACTATTTTGCATATGAAGAACCATAAACGTTATTAATATCCCATATCTGATTTACCATATTTCCCTGCTCATAAGATGCACTTTTCCCCACGAAAATTTTGATGGTGAGAATTTTTTCTGCCATTAGGAATATACATACTATTGTAATTGTAAACAATGATTTCCTTTGACTTGTGGGTTTTATCTTCCAGTCACCACAGAAGCCTTTTTAACAATGTCGAGCTTTTGTTGAATTCTTCAGTAAATTGTTGCACTTTTATGAATATCGTTTCTTTGATTCACTTATAAGCTGTGTGTATAATCTTTATTTCATTTGACTGAAAAACCACGGTGCATTGTATGGGTTGGGAAATCTGGTTATTAAAGCCTTATAAAAACTATTCCTTTGGCTATTTCTCAGTTTTTCAGCTTTCTGCTCTGGTGCTATGCACTGAAGTTTCTTGAAACTCCCAATTGATGTTGGGAATGCCAATGGACATCATTTGTCTAAGTCATGATCTTCATCAAGTCTTTTATTTTACCTTCACTATTAATTTATAAAGTCAGCATAGCCTTGAATTACATGGAATATGGTTTATTTCATGATTTGTATGTGTATTTCATTCCATATCATTTGAAGAGAGGTATAATTATGTAGCCTACATTTACAGCCTATATTTACATCTGTCAGTGTTCTCCCCTTGCTAATTCGATGTTCTCTGCAACTTTGTAGGTCAGAGCAAAAGCTGAGTTTAGTCGGTAATCCAGGTATGCTTCTGAAGGCTCTGCGTACCGAGACAATGTCTAGTGAATACTTATCATTGGAGACCATGGAAAGGTGGATAATATGTAAGTGTAACTAGATAATTATTAACTTTATTGTTATTTTAGTCTTATTTTTTTATTTCTTTTTTATTTGATCATTTTTCTGAACAGATTTTTGTCTTGGTGTTAACAGAATAAACTATTTTCCTGTACTAGAAACCTCAATCTATCTATCTTAAATCTGAAAAGAGCACCCATGGTATTTTGATTTTTTTCATGATTCATCTGTGTCAATATTTAGATATCTTGTTTCAGTTTCCAGCATTCACACAACAATCAATATGTAGAAAACACTCTTTTCTCATTCAAAAGAATTTGATATTTTCTGAAATTACTATCTTCTTCTATCACACTTTTGCTCATGATAAAGTGTATGAGTTGAGTGTAGTAGTAATGTTTTCATTAAGTTTCTTTAAAATTTAGTTGGATGGTGGTATAATATTTAATAAACAGAAACACCAACTTATAAATTTCCTGCTGCACATACTATAATAACTATGTACAGCTACTTCCACATAAATCTTACCACCTTCGATGCAACCCGCATAACTAGAGTGAAGCAGGAAGAGAGCGAGTCTAAAGTATTCTCTGCATTCTATTGGCTGTTGGAAGGAGGGAGCTGAGTGAAACACTTTTTCTGCGCCTTTTTAAATCGTTGTGAAATGCGTTGAAGGTTATTATATCATTATTATCGTCTTAAAATCTTTTTAAAATTTAGTGTTTATTTTTAATATGTTAGCAATATAGTACTAAAAAAGAAGAAAGGTCGGATTTCCTCAATTAGGCCTGAATCTTCCGATTAATTTACTCTTCCACGGACATATCAGGTAAAATTGTTTTTACTGCCTCAATTCTCTTCTAATAAAAATATGACATCATTGTATAATTGAAAATACGTAATTAAAACTTTTTAATTACGTTTCATGCTCTTTATATTCGTAGGATAATAATAATAATATGGAATAAGAAGGCGATTAACTGTATTTCAACTAAAGAATTTTGCAGAAAAATGCTCTCGAGAATGGGATTTGAAATTACATTAAAAAACTGCAAAACTTGCTAAGGAAAGTTAAGTCGAAAGACGTTATCTGGACAAATACACTGGAAAGGAATCGTTCAAGCGTAACCTGTAGAAGAACTCTCAAAATTAAAAAAACACAATCCTTCACTAGGTAGTATAAGAAGGAAATTACAATGAAATAAATCAATTAAATTCCATCGAATCAATAGAAACGACGTACAAGATTAATTGTAAAGCTATCATTCTGTTATCTAAGGTTTGTGTAGTTGAATTTAAGTTGTTAATTTAATTTTACAGAATGTAACATAGATATTAGAATAATAGCACCCTTTATTTTATTATTTATCAATCTAATGATCTGATGAGAATTAATTTAATCTAAAGTATTAAGGAAATGTTTGAGTACTTTGCAGGATAGAGTCCTGCGGATGATCCCAAAGGATTTTTTAATCCAATAATCACTATTTATTATTTTAAAATACTGCGGGCTAAAAAATCTTTTACATAAATCAAATTATTAATTAATTTACGATGAAGTAGACGGACTACAGATGGTAACCTTAACGTTAAATAAAGGATTACTCCAATACCACCAAGAAAAAGGTGGTGGTTTTCTTGGTGGTATTGGAGTAATCCTTTATTTAACGTTAATCTACGATGAAATAACACCAACTCTCTAATAACACTTTTTTGAAAATACTGAGCCAGTTCCATAACAAATATCTGTGCAATTAAATCAAGTTTATTTTCATTGCAAAATGATGCTGTCCAAATTTTTATCTGATGCTGAATCTCTCTCTCGCTTTAACTTATTTAACTCCCACGCAATCTTCTCACAATATTTCTCCAAATATCATTATCATTGCAAGTCAGCAACTGACTTGCAATGATAGTGATATTTACGTGCAGTCCTATGGGTGGAAGGGATGCATCGCACCTGAGCAGCGACATCTAAAGGACCATTATAACGACATATGATCAACCACTATTACGACAACATCATTCGCTGTTGTGTGATGCACAAGGCCTATCTAGGAGAGATTATGATGTGAAAATGAAGATTGATAAAAATTTAGAGGAAAGAATTACGGATAACTTAAGATGAGAAAGGAATATATGTGCAGTGGATTTAATCAAAGAATCGGTATCAGCTAAAAATATTCTGGCACCAAGAATAAATCCTCTTCAGGTTTTGGAATATATCCTCACGATGATCATCTTGATCGAATCCTTTTCCAATTTTCAAATAGTTTTGCGTGTTTTATTCACACTTCTGGAGACTGATGCTGCTAGGGTAATGATATTCTAAAGCAACTTGACCTATTAGCTCCTAATGACAACTTAATATGTCAACATATGAAGTATGCATGACTAATTGTTACTGATGTTTAGTGACCGGTGTAAGCTGGGAAACGAACTTTGAGGAACACTGGTTCCTCAAAGCCTTACGGAAGAATTTTTACCTGCAAATCACCAAATGTATGGTTATGATATTTAATTTTAAGAGGCGGAAAGGCGGAGGCTCTAGGAAAAAGTTTTTTATTAGACCCCTATGAGTTTGCGTATTTTTAATATTTTCTACGTATATAATTGAAATATAAACAATATAGACGGTTTTATATGCATTCAAAATTAAATGAAAATTTCGTATACATAGCCACTGTCATCAGAATTCCATGAGCAATGTGGCAATAACTCATTTGGTCTATTGTTTTGGGTGTATTTCAGAACTTTTTAAGGTGGTTTGTGAGAGTAGAACGTAGAAAGTTGAAAAACATACGTGTTTATAAAAGCAATAAAATTAAAGGAATCCGAAGAAATCACGTTTATTACATTGACACTCCAATGTCATCAAAGTTAATACTAAATTCAAAGATTATGTGAAAGGTTGACGTCTTGTATCTGTCCTCCTAATGCGATCAGAAAAATCTATTCTAGATAATAAAATTTGTAAAATGCGACGATTTTTAATTCCGCAGCTTATCCAATGAATTAAGATCATATCTAAAAAACGCAGATCATGCTCCAGGACTTTATACTACACATTTACTTAAAAGTTGCTATTCCTGTGATACAGAGAGAGATGGCCGATTCGTGAATTTTTTTTCCGTAAACGGATTGGATTCACACTGACTCTGATAAAGCAGGGGATCCTGCTTTATCAGAGTCAGTCTATGGACTCATTATATAGTACGGACTCGTGTATATCATTTTAAAGGCAAATAATTGCTCTTTTGAACGATGTAAAATATGTCTATTTATAACCGAGGATCATTGTCAGGAAACACGTCATATTCAAGGTCTATACATTTCTGGTCCGACAGTAACTCAAAGTACGTTGCAATTTTCTTTCTCCCCTTCCAGTCTTGAATAGAAGCCGGCTCAGAGGCAGACTTTGTGGATATATCCCTCAAATGCTGTTCTAGCCATCTCCTAAATGCAAAATTTTCATGGGAAGGTCACTTGCCTCGATCCTTCGGAAATAACGGGATCTCACTAGCGACGTTCCTCTCTTTGTGAGAAGGAAAGCTAGATATAATAGGAAATCATTACAACCGATTTTAAATCACTGAATTCATGCATTCCGACATCGGTGTTGGTATAATACTATTCTGCTACGTTAATGCCACCAAACCATATAAACTAATAAATGATTTTAATGTTAATAACATAAAAAAATCCTTTCAAACACTGCAAGCGGAGTTAGGACACGAAGTATATCCTCCATGTTTTTCCTCTCTCTCTATCTCTCTCTCTC
>KZ310750.1:16517-29762 GCA_000376725.2 Ladona fulva
TGAGGACCTCGGACGGCAGGTTGTGCCAGTCTCTCTCACACTGTTAATGTGAGTGCGGGGCATTCCCTTAACAGTGTGAGAGAGACGCGGCACGGTAGTTCAGTGGTTAGAATACCTGCCTGGAAAGTGGGAGACCTGGGTTCGAGTCCCAGTCATGTCGCTATTTTTTTCACACTTTTTATTCCTTTGGAAATGTTCAGTAGTTAACTTCTGCGAAAGAAAATCTATTATTAAAGATTATCCGTACAATCTCCATGGGATAAACTTATTAACAGTAGAGTCAGTTAAATATCTTGGAGTAACTCTCACGAATAACTTAAAATGGAGTACCCACATCCATAATATATGTGGAAAAGCACTTAAAAAACTCGGCTTCGTAAAGAGAATAGTCGGTCGGAGTGACGAAAAAGTTCATGAGCGATGTTATCTTGCGTTAGTTAGACCTCATCTTGAGTAATTTTTGGGAAACAGGAAGCTCAGAGGATAGAGTAACCCTTTCAAGTGATTATCTAAAATTATGAAATGGTGTGATGATTGGCAGTTAGAGCTCAATATAGATAAATGTTCAGTAATCAACTTCTTCCAAAGGAAAAATAATGCCAATGATTATTCTTACAGGCTCTGAGGGTAAACTTAATCAACATTAGAAACAGTGAAATACCTTGGAGTAACCCTCACAAGCAACTTAACCTGTGGTACCCACATCCGTAATATATGTGGTCGAGCGCTTGAGAAACTCAGATTTGCAAAGAGAATTGTTTGCAGAAGTAAAGAAAAAGTACATGAGCGATGTTACGTTGCGTTGGTCAGGCCTCACCTGGAATATGCGTGTAGTGTATGGGACCCCACAGAAAAATGTTGTATTTGGGAAATAGAAAAAATACAGCAAAAATCGATACGTTTTGTAAAGAATTGTTACGACAAGTCAGTGAGTGTTACTCAAATGCTTCAGGACGTGGGATGGGAATCTTGCTGATCCCGCACAAATATTTGCGCGTATGATGTATTTAATATCTCGAAAATTTTAAACGGTTGTGACTACTTTATATTTTAAGAAACGCATCTTTACACAATAAGTAATTTCCTTATGTCTGTTTTGAATTATCAAACCTAATAAATGATTAATTTAATCACAACTTTTTCTAAAACAATTAAAAATCTTCAAGTCAATCGCTATATCAATACTTTTTTATCTCATCCCAAATTTTTTTTAATTTCAAGGACTGTGAGTTTCAAGAATGTCAATGAGTTAGTTGAGACAAAGGAAACGGGTAAGGGTGACTTTGCGCAAGATGGTGCGCACCAAGGAAAAATCCCAAGGAAGAATGGACTTGAAAAAAGTCTGACGGGACCGGGAATCGATCCCGGGTCTCCCAATTGCCGGTCGGGTGCTCTGTCCGTTGAGCTATCCCGGCAGAACATTTCTCCAAGNTTATATATGGAAACAGATAGTAAAAGGCATGATCTAATTTTTACAACGATACAGGAAGACAGAGCTGGATTCACCTTCAGAGGTGAATAATTGACTAAGTTTTACTTACATCAAAAAATGTAGCTGACAGCTGGTATTGAATTGTCCCTTGACAGAACAAGGCCTTAGAAACACAGCAAATGCTCCAATTTTTGATAAAAGATCAATATTCTACAGAAATAATTCAGTCTAAATGAAAATGCTTGAGTCCAAAGAGATGATTACAGATTCTCAGCACTCCTTCAGCTTGGTTCCATTCAAGAAGCAATGTGCTCACCAGAAATTTTTCAGTGTAAAACTAAAAATTTTTCCTCATAAATCTGCTTCACATGCGACCATACAATTACTGATAATAGTGGAAAAGAGGATAGGGAGGCAACTGTTGTGACATTGACTAAGGGAGGATTGATAATACGGTGATTAGAATTAAATTTCCAAAATCACTTACAGCACTGCTTAATCTCTCCTTGCCAGTAAAATAGAGAGTCAAACATTATCATGAATAATTTTTTAGTAATTCATTTACAATGCTTGTTCATGGTCTAATATTTTTGCAGCTTGAATATTCATTCCTTTCACTCATGGCTTAATTTGGGATCATTAATATATCTTATATACAGTTTATTCTCTTGTATTTATTGATACCCAAATTTTGTGGAAAATTTCATGATTAAATCTTTATTAATTTTCTACCATTGTTTCCATTTGTTGTTTCCTTGTTGGATTACAGATTTTATCCATCTTTATATAGTGAAATTTTATTTTTACTTCAGCAGAATCATATCACAGAGGATAACTGTTCAGTGGCAACATAACGTAGGCAAAACATATGTGCACACACCTAGTTTGTAGACAGAAATCCACAACTCCAATTCTATCCTAAAAAGCTATGCACTGCAGTACATTCTCATGTCAATAATAGTTACTCTTCACCAATCAATTAATTCCAACAATCAATTGCATAAATACAATCCCCAAGGCAACATATTAATATATAATGCAGATTACAAGGAAAGTATGAACTGCAAAATTTAGATGGAACTTGGCAGTTGGATATACTTTAAATACAAGATCAGTAAATTACCCCCAAAATGGGGTTTTAGGAGAAATAGTTTCCTCAAAAAATGCTCTGAAAGTGTTATCATAAGTTTATTGTTCTTAAATTTAAAGCATCTGATAAAGCTTCATAGCCCAAATCATCAGTGTGAAGGAGTTCCTGATTTTGGTGTATAGAATTCATCAACAAGACCCTAGAAAAGATGAAATATCTGACCCAGCAATCATAGGTTTGAGTCCAGAAAATCTATAGGTCTTGGTTTTTCCATTAAAGTGCACTATGCTGATTTTCAAAATAACTTATGATAAACTTCTTGGAAGTACATAGAATCCTGACCAAGGTATATATAGGATGAAATCAAGAGTTGTAAGGGCATCTGCTAAAATGTATCTATACAATTGGTGGTCTATACAATTTTAACTGTGTGGACTGTCTTCTTATTTTCATTGTTGATAAGTAATAAGATTTTACTGAATCAGTCTTTCCTTTTGCAGGGAGGCATCTGTTTCTCTTACATGCTGTGGGCTCTTTCAAATAACTTTGCCTTGTTTGTCCTTGCAAGATTTGTTGGTGGAATTAGCAAGGGCAATGTCTCTCTATCCATGGCCATCATGACAGACGTTTCCAGTCAGGCATCTCGTGCCAAAGGAATGGTGAGTTTCATGAAATATTTTGGCAATTTCTTTAGCTCATTCTGAAGCAGTGCTCATTTTGTGAGAAATCCAATTAGGAAAAATTTACCTGTTTAAAAATTTACTCAATAACTAATGATAAAGTATCTCTGAATGGATAAGATTGATATTTATGATTCTCCTTCTAACCCATGGTCTTAGAGGATTTTAAAGAAAGACACTAAAAGAGAATCAAACTACAGTGGTACCTTGGTTAACGACGGCCTTAGTTAACAACATATTTAGTTATCACGTTCAATGCTGAGCAACAACGATTGTCGTCCAGTGGGTACTCTCCAGTGACTGAGGACGACGATCGTCGTCCACACTCAACGGCGAGTAACTTGTTGACGCAATGTGTGGTTGCATAACACCCCCTGATTTTCCCTTTGATGGAATATTTTGATGCTCCTTAGCCGTTTTTAGCACAAACTGTTCACCAAACTTATGATACCATAACGGTTCACCTTCATATTTGATATACTTTGACAACAGCTGAAATTAATGTGCACTTTTATATTCTTTTTTCCCAATTTTGATGAAAATTTAACAAAACATATTTATTCACCTTTTATTGTTCTAAGGCCTAGTCTCTAATGCGGAAGTATGAAAGGTGTTTCTTCATAAAACTGAATATACAATTCTTAACTTAAATTTCAATAGTTCTAAGGCCCTTTATCGGGGTTATTTGGGAATGTTTAAAATGATAATATAATACTGCGCTACTGAATTGCAGGATTAATTTCTAATTTAAAATATTTACTCATACATGAATACTTAAAATTATCAACTAAAATAAATATTAAAATCATTATAAATATTTATCTATGTACAAATTCTTTACAAGTTCATTACACATACACAACAAATTCACCAAAAAATCATCCAATATTATGTAATTGTTAGGAATAATATAAGTAACTGTAAATTTCAATAAAGATAATAATAATAAATTTGAAAAATTAATGAAATAAATAAAAATAAAAAATGGAAAATAATAAAGAAATATAATACAATTAAATGAAATTAGCAACTAATATTTTTGTGGAAATCTACAAAACATGGAAGAAAGCAAAGTGAGGGGCATCCTTCGCAAGTGGGGCATAAATATTTCTTATGCTTTCTGAACCCCCTAGTTCGAAATTGAACACATCTTCTTAATGGCACACATTTTCATTTTTCGGAAATGTCGTAAGTCTGCAGAAAGAGCTTTGACAATCCAAAGGACCTTGGGGGCATGTTATGAGGGGCATGGGGTATGGGATTGGAATAAGATGGAGAAAGAAAGGTTCAAATTACAGATAAGCGGAAATGGTATAGAGGAATTTTCGGTTGTTTTTCACTGGAGATAACTATTAACTAAGAGAAGGTGGAGGATGTGGATACCCAGTTTCTTATTCCACTTCAGACTTCCTTTGTGGAGACCCCCTGAGGATGGAGGCTTTGTCTCCAAAATGATCATTGGGTCTTCCCAGAAATCAGTAATCCGGAGCTTCTCGATTGTCTCTGAGTGTGAGTTCCTCTTGCCGAAAGACGGCTTACGGAGTGTTTTTAAACCTCTTCTTTTTCACTCAAGTGAATGAAAAACATTTAGTGTTATCTCTACTTTTCATTGAGTGTGACAAGGAAGTATTTTCCGTGTGCTTAATATTGGCAATATATCCAGTAGCAACTGTAGAAAGCCTTCATATGAATCAAAAATGCTGTTTGAGAATGAATAATTTAATCCTTCCCATGTTATACTTGGGTTAAAGCCCAATAGATTGGCAGCTTTATCCAATACAAACCTGGCTCATATGCCCAGCCCATGCAGACCTCTAGTCTGTGGACCCTGCATTCGCAAAGGAATTTAGGATCTTGAGTAACTAAAAAATTTCTGGAATCTTACGGTAAAATTCCATGAGTTTTCCTTCCTATTGAGACAATTCTCAAGTAACTACTTCTGAACTGTGTTCACATTAGCAAATTTGTATGGAAGAACCAGTTAATTTCATCTTGTAATTCCATTCACCTTCAAGTACACCATGACAATTCTTCCTTATCATTTGAGTTCAAGATTTCGACTGGAAAACTGGTAGCAGGACTCTTGCCACCTATTCATTCCCCAAATCATAATGTTCCTGTACGAACCTCACCGGTGAACCATCAATAACGATATATCATGTATCGTGCATCACCTCAATGTGAAAGAAGCATTACGCTTACATTCATCTAGTTAAACAGGTTTTACTTGCATATAAATCAAAACAGCGTTAGAGGTACCTGATAAAAGTCTTATAGTCAAGTTAATTCCTCTTAAGTGAGAAAAATTGGGACCAGGCGCGCACCCGGGGGGGTGACTGGCGGGCTTAAGCCTCCCCCCTCCAAATTTCTACAAATATTTCGTTCAGAACCAATTCTCAAGGGTATCATTAACAAATATTTTTACGCTTAAAATATATCTTTATTGGCAAAGATTTCTTGTGATAAGATTCAATTATTTCACATTGCATCGCAAATTGGAAGGAGTTCAAGAGATTATTTGTAACAATCTGGGAGTTCAGTCCTCCCCACCAACCGAAAATTCTTATTGTGCCCCTGATTGGGACTAGGACTTAAGGCCCAGTTAAGTGATTATCACAATAAAGGGAATTCCCATCAAAAAAGCAATAAATATTTTAACCGATGTTCTTTCAACATTTTAGTAAATCTTTGAACAGAAATGGGACTCAAATAAAATAATTATGTGAAATGAAAATAAAAATTAATTACAAATGTATAAATAAAATAATAAGTATAACAAAAATAATAATAGTAATAATATAACAAAAATCAATAAATTAATAACCCTTCACTCCTAACCCTTAAAAGTGTAAAGTCTTGTTGGTAGCACTTTTTCCCTGCAATTGGTAGTTTTAGACTCATCAATCTGTCATAATTGTGTAGCATAATGCTGTAATTAGGCCCATTGCCCTTTTATATTTAGACAATTCAATGTGCTTGTAACACTAGGAACCAACAGTAGAAACATGATAACAGATGCTGTTTTCATCAGCGTTGTAAATATCAACTGCACTAATATACTATAAAAATGTTGGAAATTCAGTATTTTCCCATATTCCAATGCTGGAGCTGACACTATCCGCACTTCCCTTTTAAGTTTTATTTTTCTTTTGCTTTTGCAATTTGATATTGCAAATGGATTTTCACCACAGCAACCAACCTTCAGTTACCACTCATTTTGAAAGAGGCAAAAGTAGCATCCACCATCTATCGCCTTGAGTTAAAAGGACACGGCTCNACTCTGTATTTTCCCATAGTTTAGCGCTGACAGTACTTCCCTTTTACGTTCAGTTTTTCTTTCGATTTGATATTGCAAATTGATTTCCACTGAGGTAACCAACCTTCAGTTGCTTTTAAATCATTGTTTTTGCCCATTCCTTTTAGTGATCTACTCTAACATTGGTGCAAGGATTGACAGCTTGATTTGAATATAAGTGAGTGTGTTTTTATGCCTTTCACATGTTCCATTAACATTATTAGCATACAATACCACATTTCAGGATATCCTTTAGAATTAGCACGCCATGATTAATACCTATGAGTTACTTTCAGCTGTAGTTCGTTGTTACTAGAACATATTTGAGATGTTATAGGAAAGGTAAATAGAATACAAATGTTAACAAGTAGAACCCTGAAGAGATGCCCATCAAAGAAATTACTTACTTTACCCATTCAACCCATACTCATAATGTTAGTCTCAGATTTAGAGATGGCCCAGCGTATACCAGCCTGTTTTTTCAGTGGAGATTCCAGGTTTGACAGTAGTGTTAAGGCTATGATAGATTTACTCAGGTGGAAATCACTCTTGTCGAGAAGATTAGATTACCGATGGAAACTTTTCGAAAAATTCATTGGTTGAGAATTTTATGGTGAAGTAGAACACACAATTCCAGTATAATAAGAGTGCAATCTCCAAGAGGCATTAGGAGGACTCCTACAAAAGTCCTGTTGCCTCCATCACCAAGACGCTCTGGCCCACCTCAAAACATCGCAGAATGAGTTAGCATTCTGCGACATCAAGTAAAGAGAAGAGACTTAAATTCCAACATGGATGGCAAGGCACCAAGGCCCCCCCACATCAATGTGAGGCCCACAGAAGAAGAAACAGTCAGAGAGGCTTTAACAAACTGCTGCAAGGAATTGATTCCTAAAACAGATAGTTACTACTTTTGTTTGTTCTTTCCGCATGTGTTAACTCACCATGTGCCGTACGCCACTGGTGACAGGCACACAAATCTAAAATATCTTAACAGTTTTATTTTCATTCCTCGAGCCTCTAATCAAATAAACAGCTGCGTCAGTAAAACGTATGCCCAATAGTCCCTCATATGTTATTTTTTCTCCTTTTCCAAGATGCTTTTTACTTGAAATATGCTCCCTCGCTTTCTTTTCGGTGATTTAACGCAATTTCAAAACTAATTAAAAAGTGATTATTTAAACACGCTTATACTACAAAACGGAAAGTTCACTAAATGTCTAATGAACTTTTACGGACGTACAATCACGAGAATTCTTGTTGGTGATCACGTTAATGAGAACATTACAAGCAATCAGGAAAATAGGCGAATCGATTTATATCCGCCTTGGAGTAAATGGCGCGCGCGCCGAGGTCTGCGTAACCTTCGAAATATAAATTCGTTTTTTAAGGTTATCAATAAAGTTAGATGATTAAAACTTCCAGAGAAAATAAATTCAATGTTTTCTCAAAAACTTTCTCGCTTCAAGTTTTTTCCTACGTATAAATACCGAAAAGTAGCTAGCGACTACATTTCTCAATGCATTTTGCCGAAAATTCTCGGCACTCCCAAAGATTTCGCTACAGCATTTGTCTCCAAAATTTTTAACAGGAAAAGTAATAGCATTGGTGGAATGTGAATAAAATGAGACAGATAGTGATACAAAGAAAGACCGTGTTTCTTGAAAGGTAGACCTAAATATATCGGTTCAAAGAAAACCGCAACTTATTCCCGATTTTTTCGAAAGTATCACTTTCCTATTTTTCCTTCGATTACGATATTATTTAACATCGATTAAATTGCACCATGCTGTGTGGAATTACTTTTGCTGTATGATAAAAGTATTAGAAATTAATTTTTGCCAACTGTCTTTTTTTTATGCAAAAGTGGCAACAGCGCGCGCCGATCTCCCGTAAGAAATGCACGGGGCCATAAGAAATCCATTGTGTCTTCATGATGTTGGACAGACAATAGGCAGTATTTTTCATGAGTTAAGCAACTTTATAGAAATCTTTTTGGGGCAAATGCAACATTATAAACAAAAATTGATTGACATCTCTGCCAATAAAGTGCATCTGCCTTCCTGAACATGACAAGAGAACTCCACTGCTCATACAATTGAGTGAAGAGCAGTTCCCATTCTCAGAGAATTCAAATAATCCACGTGGTTGCTAGATCGGGCCTGCTACAATTGCACGAAGGCTGATGTGATGATGCGCTGCATCAGCTGGTCATTGCATCCCTGAGTACGTCAAAAAGGCATATCATTTGGATACATGGATGCAAGCTCTCTGTAAGATTACTCTTTGATTTTACTAAAATGATTTTCAGAGTTCTGCGCTGAGTTAATCATGGTTTGATCGATGCTTAGATTCCCGAACATCTTAAGTAAGCTTTTTAACTAGAATTGTATGAATTGTGCTCAATATGTATGAAAATTTAAAGAAAATTCAATACCAATAATTATATATAAAGGTAAAAGGAATAACATGGAAAATTTTGGAAAATAACAGATTGAAAATTAATGGAATGATTTGTTAAAAATAGATCCCAATGGATGATGATGACCAGCTTTAAATGAGAAAATAGATATTCCAGTAACTCCCGTGATTCAAACATTAACTGTTAAAGTGTTCTTGGTTTACACATAATCCACTACTTCTTCATTCTTTCCAAGGAACATGGTAACGTAATTCATCCCAAAGATGCCATAATACACTATGAACTTTGTGAGGATGTTTCGAATTGTTTGTTTTTCCCCTCAAAATGGTAACTGTAATAAGAAATGTTGAAGTAACTGGAGAAATGAACATAAGAAATACCATCAGACGTTTTATTCTCTGCGTTTATGATAAAAAATTGTTTAAGTTGTTAATTGTTGAACTTGGAACATTGATAAAGTAAGGTAAATTGAGTGTCAAAGGTGATCTTGCCCAATCGACTAAAGTAACCATTATAATGTCTCTAAAATATGCATTTTAAATGCAGTTACATAGATTTTAACGCCCCAATAATTCACTGTCACAGTAACATGATGTCAATTACTGATAAATAATATCCCTCAAGTTAGGTAAGATTTAGAATAATCCATAGGATTGCATAGATAGCGATTACTATCAGTTTACAAACACTACCAAACCTATTTTTATAATTAATTGTTGATAAGATGATGATTTAGGTACTGCCATAGTTAATCGTCGGAAATTGTTTGTGGAATTAATTGAAGGTTGCTTTAAAATATTGAACTTTGCCAGTGTATACAAATTCAGAGATCCTAGGAATCAATTGATGCATCAGAAGAAAATTCTCAAAGTATAATCAAACCATCGATGTTATATCCTTTATTTTTGAGAATAAGATGAATAATTAGAAAAATATCAGAGAACATTCATTTGCCGGCCTCAGTGGAGTAGTGGTTAGCATGCTAGCCTAGCAACACAGAGGTCTCAGGTTCGAATCCTGGTTAGGGCATGGTTGTTTGTGTTCGTCTAGGTTAATTGTAAGAATGGTCTCAATAGACCAAAATTCGCCTAAATAAAGACATTATTATTATTATTCATTGCTATTAGTGTCAGTGAAAATCACCTCTCGCGTCAGTGAAAATAGCAGTTTTATAATATTGTGGTACCAAAGATGGGTTCACCTGAATTTTAAGCATTTCTGACTGAGATATCACCTATGTTTTACAAATAAATAGTTTTCCTGAAGGCAGTCATAGGCAGGAAAAAATATATATTGGATGAGAATGTAGAGAAGGTGAGTGAATGGATTATGCTTTTTAGGGAGTTCATTGCTCCTGATCATAGTCACCAACAGGGCAACGAGAAACTCAAGAATTGTCACTGCCTCTTGGAAAAAATTTGGAATTGAAAGACCTCATACACTTTCAGTTGCTAAAATCGTAAGTGCATGTATTGTAGTGTTTTACAGCTGTTGCTTTGTACATACCATTTGTTTCTTATAAATTTGTATTAATGTAAAACTTGTGATTGGTAGCTTGTGTTTAAATTTGAAGATTTTAGTATTACTTAACAGGCATTTTCCTGAATCTTTTGGTTCTGAAAATTCTACCTTCTCTGAGACATTCAAACATAAGTATCCAATATAAATAATCTCAGTTTCATCGTTCTGAAAATAGGAGTATATAGGTAATAATAAATTATAAACAAATTAATAATAGTTATTTTTTTACCCTTTGCTATATAGTTGTTTCTTCTAGCTTATTATCATGATGATTAGGCTACTGTACTGTATTGTGGGTTCCTTTCATTCATAATAAGTATTAGGCAGCATGGCTTGTCTGACTGTGCATTATGCTATACACTTGTTACTAGTATGGGGTCAAACAAATTCCAACCATATAAATATAACAGAAACACAAAAAACTGTGCTTTCATAATTTCAAATTTTAATTCTTTCTTTGAACCCTATTTCTTGCAGTTTTGGTGCGGAAATACAATCAGGTCATGCAAAGATATTATATTCAGTATTTGTCTGGATATGATGCTGTGTCTTTGAATCATATCATTCCTGCTTTAGAAGGCATGTCTGAAGATGAACGTGTTATTTTGACATCCATCTGTAATTACATTGCCAATCTATCTGTTAAACAAGGTGAGTTCATGCTAGTCTATGCTTTTTTTTCATTTTACATATCGGATATACATGAATGGTTAATCTAACCCTTTGGAAAGGAAAAGTACTAGTACCTTCATTATGAAGATATCCTTCTGTGTTGACAGGACACTGGTTTAGTTTATAGAAAATAATAGAATAGTGTTGGAATGATTCAGTCAATGAAAAAAGTGGTTTAAAAGTTAATTAATTACATTCAACTTCAGAATTGATGACATCAGTTTTTTTCAGAGCCTATGTACTTTAAATGAACACACTCTAATTGGGTCTTTCAATAGGTCCTTAGAAAAAAATAGAAAACAATTCATTTCGTGTAGATTTTCTTTTATTTTTCAACAATCTCCTTTTAACTCTTTTCCAAGTGATTCTCCAACTTTTTTAAGTTATCCAAAAAATAGGATTTGGGAAGGTCCACAAAATGGACATCTGTTTGGGTAATGAGCTCCTCATTCGACATGAACCGTTGTCTGCTGAGCCATTTTTTCAAATTTGGAAATCAAAAGAAGTCACTGAGGGCCGAATACGGTGGATGTTGTAATGATTCAAAAGTTAATTCAATAATTTTGGCCATCAAAAATGCACAGGTGTGCACCTGTACATTATGTTGTTGGAAGAGAATCTTTTTCAAATGAGGATGTTTTTCTTGATTTTCTTGCTCAACCATTTCAATAACGCATAATACTTGTACTCTACAGTTATTGTTTGACCCTTTTCCAAGTAATCTGTGTAGATGATTTCTCATGCATCCCAAAAAACAGTGGCCATCACCTTGCCGGCAGATTTCATTGTGTTTGCCTTCTTTGGAGCCTGTTTGCACTCAGAAACCTACTGTTTTGACTTTTGCTTTGTCTCTGGAGTGTAGTAGTGTATGTGTGTTTTGTCCACAGTTATGTATCGATGCAGAAACTCATCAGGGTTGTGACAGAAAAGCACCAAAATATTCTCAGAGTCGACCACACGATTGTGTGCATTCTCCTCTGAGATCAAACTCAGTATCTATTTTGACAACATTTCCTTCACACTCAATTTTTCATGCAAAATTGAAAACTCTGTACCTTGTGATATACCTGTGGCCTCGACTATTTTGTGCACTTTGATTCGTCAGTCACTCAAAACTACATTGTGGATTTTGTCAATCATTTCAGGGGTAGTCACTTCCACTGGACGTCCTGAACAATGTTCATCTTTTGTGGATGTATAGCCATGGTTAAACTCATTTACCCAATTGTAAACAGTTGCAAACACTAGAGCAGATGTTCCATATAATTCATCCAACTCAGCTTTGATCTCTTTCAGTGTTAAGCCTTTTAAATATAAGTGTTTAATCACCACTCGAAACTCACTTTTTTCCATTTTGCTAAGTAAACAAAAGAGTTTTCTTTAATCAACTATAAAAATGAAAGCATGCAATGGATATAACTGAGATTTTATCTAGTGAGTAATGATGCTTACTAAAAACAAAGCATTTATGATCTCTTGGATTTACTGAGGACTTATTGAACAACCCTTGTAGAATGTTTCATATTGATTCTTTTTGAATTATTCTCATGGTTTATTGTATAAAAAGTTATTTAATCTGTTAATGAAAAATAAATATTTTGCAGTTGAAGACAATGAAATATTTGACCTTGTTGCCATAAGGATAGATTGGTTCAGGCTTCAGGCTTATACTTCAGTTAGTAAGTCTAATTTGGTATTAGCTGATAATAGAGAGCTTGCTGTTACAATGGACACTATTAAATTCCATACAAAGATGGTTGATTACTTGGATGAAATGTTGGTCGAAACATCTGATTTGTCCATCTTTTGGTGAGTCAGATTTAGCTTTCTCATTCTCGGTTTGTGTTCCTTAATTTAAGTTCTGAAATTTCTAGATTAATATAAATAATTTAATTATGTGTAAAGTTTTTAATTGTTTCAGTATGGAAATATTCTTCTATTTCCTGTAATAGTTGTTGTTATTTTATTGCCATTTGTATCAAAAGATATCTGATTATTATAAACTTACTAGTAAATGCCCCCTTCAAGCATGGCAGAAATTAATTTAGTTTAAAAATATATCTATTATTGGATATATCTGGTCCTTTTAAGCTAGAAACAGTTCGTCATAAGATCATAATAACTAAATTAATT
>KZ310750.1:30004-54352 GCA_000376725.2 Ladona fulva
AAGAATAAAAATGCCTTTTTATTATTATTTAATCTAAATTGAAACTCCTCCGAAAAGAATATTTGGTATTCTTGCGTCAAGTTTTAAAGTTATTAATATGAACAGAAAACTAAACTTAACTAAAATTTACCCTGTTCGTGATAATAATAATGATAAAACCCAATAGGCAAAACTTTCTTTTCTAAGTTTCCTTAGTTACAAATTAGGTAATATTCTCACCACAAATAACATAAAACCAACGTTTTACACAACACACAATTTAGGGAATATTTTATTTAATCACAAAGACTCCTTTAACATTACACTCAAATCTGGTATATATAAATTATTATGTGATGACTGTGGTGCCATCTATATTGGTCAAACTTCACGTAATTTGCACACCAGGATGAAATAACACTTACACTCTTTACATCAACCATTTTCACACATCATATTTTGCTAAACATTTACTTGAAAACAAACACCATTCAGATTTCTCACCAACCCTCTTACATTGACAACAAAAAGGGTGCAAATTAGACTACTTAGAACTCATGGAAATAATACATTACAAAGTACACAATTACACACTCACCAACATTTACCTCTTCCCTAACCACTCCCCCCGCGTGAACCTGCTGCCTCTTCCTCCTTCACCCAATAACCCTTGACTCAACTTTTGAACTCTTCCCCTTGTTTTTATTGGTTGTCTGCCCAACTGTTCTCCTCTCCTTTTGTATATATTTGCTTGCTTGTGATTTGTGCCTGATGATGAACGTTTAGTTTGAAACCATTTGCTAATAAGTCTGTTCTGTAGAATTTGCACAGTTATTTACCATGCTTCCTAATTTAGTTCTGTTAAAGAAACAACCTCTGCAGGCAATTAAAACAAATTTTATGTACATTTTTTTTGTGGAAAAGTATACTAACTGATTATCCCCATGTATTTATATGGGATAACTCATGAAATGAAAAACAATTGCCTTCGTCATCAAAGGGATGTGTTGTTTATTTTCAAAAACTTTAATGAATTTTCCGTGTATTTTATCAAAGTTCTTGCAGTTTCGAATTTATATGTATGTTTCATGACTAAAATAAGATTCTATGATTATTTTCCTTTCTTGTGACACTTGTCTCAATTTCGTACGACCATTGTTTCTAATTTAATTTTGTGAAAGGAACAACCTCTGCAAGTCATGAAAACGTNTTTCGAATTTATATGAATGATTCATGACTAAAATAAGATTCTATGATTATTTTCCTTTCTTGTGACACTTGTCTCAATTTCGTACGACCATTGTTTCTAATTTAATTTTGTGAAAGGAACAACCTCTGCAAGTCATGAAAACGTACTTTACGTTCATCTCTTATGGAAACGTATTATGGGCTTCTGGGTTTGAACCCGGGCCTTTACAGAGATGAAAATAGTTTTCCTGGGGGTTTCAGCATACTATAAACAGAATACAGTTTGTTTCAGATCTCTAAGTCAAGCTGTTTGTGAGCTAGATAGGGGAACAGATGGACGGACATTTGCTTTTTAATAATGTGATTTTACAATTTTAGTTACAATTTTTGTGATTACTATGAAAAATTCCCTCTTTTCTCTCGATAGCTTCTACAGTAAAATATTTGAGGATCAGTTTCATATGTGTTTGGAATTTCCTGCACAAAACAGATATATTGTGGCATTTCCATTGATCTGTGGACATTTTCAGAGCTGTACTCATGAACTTTGTCCAGAAGAGGTGAGCAATAATGAATAATGTATAAAATAGTTAATGTATTTGCTACTGGTCTTGTATACTAGTTATTTAAGGATGTATACTTTACTATGTGATAAGTCTAGAAAATTATTGTAAACTGTGTTTAATAATTTATTTATTTTTGTCATGCATTTTCATTTAATTTTTATTAATTTTAACTTTTAAGTATTGAAGAACTTCAGCTTATCACAGTGTGAACTCATGAATTATAAATTATATTCATCTCCTACTGGGCAGGTTGTCTACCATTGAAATATATTGCCCCAATCTTTTTATGTTTAGCTCCTTATGCTTTGGGAAGATGTGGGTTATGATTGCAGTTACATTTGACTTTTTCTCTTTTGTTTAATTTGATTTGGAACCTATAAGAATTTACAGTCTGCTACAATCACCATATACATTCCTGAATCTTGTTTATTTTGGAAGTCAATTTCTCTCTTTAACTATTTCAGAGACATCACATTAGGGAAAGAAGCTTATCTGTTGTGAACATGTTTCTTGATGAAATGGCAAAAGAAGCCAAAAATATAATAACTACAATTTGTGATGAGCAGTGCTTAATGAGCGATAAGGTAAGCAGTATAATGGAAAACATTAAATCGAGAGACTTTTTGTGTTCATGTATGTAAGAATATTGATGGAATTAAATTTCTGATTTAAAGCTGCCAGAAATATAAAATTCATTAGGAGGTTCTCAACCGCAGTGAAATGTTTCTCTTTGACTGAAATTAATTTAATTTCAACACAAATATTGAAAATCATGATGTAATCATTGCATTTCATCTATCAAATGTAGAAGAAAGGCTATGCATTAATAACATTTTCATAGGTCTGTGATGAATTCAAATATTTTTGGAATTTAATTCTAATGTAATTTAATTCATGACTTAGGCCATCATAATCATCTATTACAAAGCTTATTTCTTAAAAATTGAGTTCATCTACTAACTTCTTTTACAATACTTAATCTGATAACATTTTAAGTGAAGTGTTAGATTCTAAAAAATTGTCATTCATCGGATGACATACTCATTAATTCACATTTCTAAATTCCTTTCACCACCTTTATTCATCTTTAGCATTAAATCTGTATTGCTTTTAATCTTTTATGTTATGTTTGTGTAGTCCATCAGTGATCAGCTGTATTTATTGCTCCATTTTGGCATCAAATTTTCTTGGGCTATTTCTTGATACGCTTATTTATTGGATAACTTATTAATTGGTGAATTTTGATAATTTTGTTTTTCAGCTATTGCCTAAGCACTGTGCTGTTCTTATTTCACAAGCTGTGAATAGAAAGAAGAAAGATAAAAACAAAAAAAGCTCACCAGAAATAGCAAGGCCTGGTGTGGAAAGTTACAGAAAAACTCGTGAAGACTTGACTACGTTAGTGCACTCTTTATCTTTAAAATTAAGTCTTCTTTTGAAAAGTTTAATACTTTTTCCTTCATAGATACATTATTGTAGTAACAATACATTTTCAATCTTTTGATTTTCAATGGTGAAAAGTTAATATATTTCTATAAAAAGTGACAAAATTTTAAAAAACTGTTTTTAAGTCCTTGGAAATTTGTTTCATATCCAGGATGGACAAATTACATATGGCCTTAACTGAACTATGTTTTGCCATCAATTACTGTTCAACCATCAATGTTTGGGAGTACACCTTTGCTCCTCGCGAGTACCTACATCAACACCTAGAAAATCGCTTTGCACGATCATTAGTTGGTATGGTCATGTACAACCCTGATACAAGTGAGATAGCAAAACCATCTGAGCTCCTTGCAAGTGTTCGTGCATACATGAATGTTCTTCAGACTGTTGAAAATTATGGTTAGTAGATTTTGATTAATGCATTGATTCATATAAATTTTCCATTGAGTAATTGTAACCTCTATTTTTTTATAGTTCATATTGACATAACCAGAGTTTTCAATAATGCTCTCCTTCAGCAAACCCAGCAAATGGATAGCCATGGAGAAAAAACCATTGCTACCCTATATAATCAGTGGTAAGTAACTTAGTTGTCCTATAAGTTTCATTTTTTCAGTATTTCCCTTTCATTATTGTTTTTATCCATAGATATGATTAAATATTGTTCAAAACACAAAACTCGGAATAATGTTCATCCTCAATGTATTCACTGTTATATATTGGCATTTTTGATGTAATATAAATCATTATATAGGTGGTCAGTTGTGATAGGATTGGAAAAAATGGTTATTAAATAAAAAATGCTCAATATATACTTCTGCCAAAATTACTGTTTGCTCTGCTTACTTGCCTACTTTTATTCTATTTGGATCTTTTAGTCAAGAAGAATTCTAGGAATTATATTTGTATATCCACTGTTCTACACTCAAACAATAAGTTAAGTTTTCATGCAGTAACTTCAAACTAATAACCTACTATTTCCATTGGGTAGTTTGTAATGAACGAGTTATACTGTTTCTTCTGTCTGCTGTTGTTGCATAAGTTCTACATGCATAAACTTTAGATGAGTATTGTCATTTTCTTATTAGACATTTAAAAAGTGCAGTTAAACTTACTTGTGGCCTTTTCTCACCTTTTGAAGTAGGTATTTGGGAATCAGGAATTTCTGCGTATATAAGAAATATAGAAGAATACATGCATGTCATTACCAAGGCACAAACAAGACACAATAAAACAATAGTTCATTATGTTTGACACAAAATTGTAACCATCACAACATTGCTGATATGACAGGCAATATTTGCAAGTATTTCCTTCTGAAAAACTACATAAATATGTGGTCATTTAGGAAAACTATTTCAAAGTCAACTAAATATCTTCCCGGAACAGTATATGAACAAATTAAACAAGAAGTAACTGTTTAATTCATGTCCCTAAATTTCGCTGTGAAATGGGAAGAACACAAAGGTGCATTAATTAATTATTGCAATTATTATAAAATAAATCTCCTTAATATTTAAGAAATATCGGTGGCTTAGTAAGACTTAAGAAAAATTAAGGAAATGTAGTAATAGCAGTATTTTTAAAAGTGCTTTAGCCCCCACCCTCACTAGTAGGCCCCCACTGGGATTGAACATACATACATACATAAGTGTTCTACCTTTCGGTAGGTCCATGTGCCCTAATATTCCCTATTCATGGCCCTTTCCTTCGCTACCTGGTAACTTACCCCACCCTTTATGTCATCTAACATTTTTGCCTTTGCCTTCCCCTCTGTCTTTTCCCTTGCATTCTACCCTCTATTGCATTCTTCAGCAATCCCTCTCCTCTCAATATCTGACCCACCCATTTCTTTTGTCGGCGCTTAATTACTTCAATTAAAACCCTTTCCTCCCCAACCATTTCTAGCACCTCTATGTTTGTTTTTCTATCCACCCAGCTCACCTTCTCCATTCTATGCCACACCCACATCTCAAATGCCTCCAATCTTTTGATGTCCTCTTTTCGTAAGGTCCACGTTTCACACCCATACAGCAAAACACTCCATATCAAGGATTTTACCAATCTTTTCCTGATTCCTTTATCGAGACCCTTTGTCATTAATTCCCTTCGCTTCATAAAAGCTTCCTTGGCCAATGCTACTCTTTTTCGAACCTCATCTCCACACCTCCCATCCCAAGATAGAACACTACCCAAGTACGAGAATTTGTCCACCTGCTCTAGTTTTTCCCCATCGACCCTGATCGTTAATTTAGCCTTCTTTCCCTTAGTGAATCTCATTACCTTAGTTTTACTTACGTTAATTTTCATTCCATATTCCCTTGCCTTATCGTTTAGTGCATTTACTAGTATTTGTAAACCCCTTTCGGAATCGCACACAATAGCTTTATCGTCTGCATATCTTACTGACTTTACTACTTTCCCTCCAACTATCACTCCCTTGCTTATTTCTTCCCAAGCTTCATTCACCATTTCCTCTGCATATATATTAAAAAGCGATGGTGATAATGGGCATCCTTGTCTTACCCCTCTCCCTAACTCTGCCCATTCCGACTCTCCTTCAGTTATTCTAACTCGCGCTGTTTGATTTAAGTACAAATTTTGCACCAAACGCCTATCTTTCCAGTCCAACCCAATTTTCTTTAAAATTCCCATTAATTTTGGCCATTGAACTCTATCGAAAGCCTTTTCAAAATCGACAAAACATGCACATATATCCTTTTTAAATTCCAGGCTTCGTTCTACTAGCACCCTCATTACCCCGATTGCATCCCTCGTTCCTTTCCCTTTCTGAAATCCGAACTGGTCTTCTCCTATTTGTTCCTTAATTTTTCCTTCAATTCTTCTATTCAATACTCTTAGAATAACCTTTGCCGCGTGAGATATTAAACTGATTGTACGATAATCCCTACACTCAGAAGCATTATTCTTTTTCTGCAAAGGAATCAGGATTGTCTTAGTAAAATCCTCTGGCCATTCCCCTTCATCATAAATTTTTCTACATAAATTATAGAATTTCCTCTTACCCTTTCCCCTCAGGTTTTTAAGTAGCTCAACTGGTATCTCGTCAATGCCCGTTGCTTTGTTTCCTTTCATATCACGCAAGGCCCTATCAATTTCACTATCTAATATCCCAGGTCCAACATCATCATCCTCCACTTCTTGTTCACTTTCTAACATTATGTTTGTTGGCTTCATGTCCTTCCCATATAGTTCCTCGACATATTCTTTCCACCTTTCCCTTATGCTGGCTGGATCTCGTATAACTTTACCATTATTATCTTTTATTGTGGTTGTTCTGTTTCGTGTTTTATTTCCCGTTAACTGTTTCACCTTTCTATACATTAAATCGACCCTCCCACTTTCGTCCAGCTTTTCTATTTCGTTACATTGTCCCTTCCACCACTGTTCCCTCGCCCTATTTGTTTCCCTTCTCAGTTCGTTGTTGAGAGCCCTATACATTCTACGTCCTTGTTCTGTGTTAACCCTTTTCCATTTCCTTCTTTCCTCCATTTTATTTATCATTTCTACCGTCACCCACGGTTTCCTAATTTTGTTTTGTTTGACCCTTCCAATAGTTACTTGCGCACTATCCTTGATACTGTTTTTAATCTTTTCCCATTCTCCGTCTATAGTAAGTTCCCTCCCATTATCCTCTAAGGCCTTACTGACTGACTCTTGGAACTCTCTCGCTTTCCCATTTTTAAGGGCTTCAAGGTTCCATTTTGGTGTAATTTTTGCTCGAAATATCTTTTTAAACTTTAGCTCGGTTTTCATCATGACCAGGTTATGGTCTGAGTCAACATCAGCACCAGGGTAACTCTTTGAATTTTTAACACTATTTCTAAACCTTTTTCTTACCAAAATGTAATCAATTTGGTACCTATCCGTATCTCCTGGCTTTTTCCATGTGTACCTCCTTCTATTATGGTGCTGAAAAAGTGTGTTTGTGATACAGAGGTTATTCCTCTTACAAAAGTCTACTAATTTCTGTCCCCTTTCGTTTCTATTTCCTAGTCCGAACCCTCCCACTTCTTCTCCATCTTTGCCTTGCCCAACTACTGCATTCCAGTCCCCCATTACAATTAGGTTTTTATTGCCTCTAACCCTTCCCATTACTTCTTCTATTTGTTCATAAACAAGTTCTACTTCATCATCACTATGTTCGCTAGTGGGCAAGTACACCTGAACTATCACCGTGTTTACTGGCTCAGCCTTTATTTCTACTGACATAACCCGGTCGCTTATTAGCTCTGTAGCTATCACGGCTTTTCCCGCTTTCTTGTCTAGCACTACCGCAACTCCCCTCTGGCTAGAATTTCCCCCACTGAAAATTACTCTGACATCATCACTCCAGAAATCACCCCCATCCTTCCATCGCACTTCACATAGCCCTAGTATGTTAATGTTGGACCTCTTCATTTCTACCTTTACATTTTCCAACTTTCCTTTCCTAAGCATTGTCCTAACATTCCAGGTTCCCACCCTTGTTTCCTTGGCCATCTTCTCTCTTCTTTTCTTGTCGTTTCCTGGGTAAGGGTTTCGTGGAATGACGACCGAGATAGCCTTACTCCTATCACTGCCGGGCACGACACTCCCCGTAGAGGGTTGAGTCCCGCTTACGCCACTTACAATATTCTTATATTGGCACATCATGATTGCTTGGGATAAGTGTGGTAGTCGAGGTGGTTTCCCATTGCCTTCCTCAACCTTTCTCTTAACGTGACACCACCATCACCCATAATGGCCGCCCCACTGGGGTACAGACGCCTTTGCAGCCGCCTCACTGAGGTACAGACACTGCGTGGACTACCTTTCGTCAGGCCCCTACCTATTGACCATCCTGGCATGGGTGACCCTACCAGGAACATAGTTCCCGCCAGTTACGCTCTCTAGGTCATAGGAACACGCAAGCCCTTCCACCACGACAAGGTTGTAGTCCAGAGAAGGGTGGGATTGAACACGGGACCAAATTCTAACGTGTTACCCACTTGGCTATCCTGGAGCCCAATTAAGGAAATGGCTATTAAGCATGGTGTAAAGGCATGACTACTAAACGTAGCATTTAAGAATGGTAAATTAAGACTTAGGATGAAAATTATCATGTAGTTTTTGAGTTATTGACCAAGGATAAAATTCTACTAATTAAACTCTGATGACAAGTCTCCATTGGAATTAGGAAATAACTCCCTTACTGGAAAAATCCCATAGGATAAGTAATAATGCAAATATCTAGTGTTTCTTATGATTACTATTATATTTTTTGGTCTATTTACTTATGATATATGTGACTTTTTTTATTATTCCTATTATTACCTTGTATTATATATTTTAAAAAAAGTCTTGGTTCACATTATACTATTCCATTCAAATTGTATTGGATTTTTCCAGTCACATATATATTTCATTTTGGTTATGCATTTAGATTATTACGATTATCCTCATTTTTGTCATGATGCTCATCATTGAATTCATATTATTGTATTGACTTTGATTTATCTTATACTTTAAGTTTGACATTATATTACAGGTATTCAGAAGTCCTACTCCGCAGAGTGACTGCTGGTAACATATGCTTTTCGAATAACCAGAGAGCATTTGTTAGCCTAACTGCTGAAGGAGCTATGCCTTTCAATGCTGAGGAGTATTCAGATATCAATGAATTGAGAGCTTTAGCTGAACTCATTGGCCCCTATGGAATGAAATTATTGAATGAAACCTTAATGTGGCACATAGCCAGTCAAGTGCAGGAATTGAAGGTTAGCTCTTATGCTACTTATCTTGCTTACCAACATATTCAAACAAAATAAAACCAAGTATCATTTCCCTTAACATGTTCACTGTGGCTACCTCCATTTCAAATGCATTTATCACTCCAATGGTGGAGTGATCTGCAGTGAGTGTTAAGAATTGCATTTTAATATTCACATCCGTACCTTCAATAATGGTTATTTAGTGACTTATTGAAAGGATTATTCCATTCATAATTTTGTATATTTTTTTACATTTATTGCAGAAGTTGGTTGCGGGAAATAAAGACGTTCTTGTGGCCTTGAGAACAAATTTTGATAAGCCAGAAATCATGAAAGAGCAATTCAAAAAGTTAACATGTAAGTGTTTAGAGTTACTTTATTGTTAAGAGTTTTTCATTAGTGAATGAGTTCTAAAGCTATATAAACTCATTTTCCTTAACTTAGCCATAGAAAATTTCCAGTTGTACAAATTAGTTATTAATGTAACTGGAAAGTTGATCCTATAACATTTTTCAGATATTATTTAATGCATTACTTTAAAATGAAATAAAGAAAAAGACTTGGTGATTTCCACAAGATATATTTAAAGACACTACCGGTTTCGGCGAACAGCCATCATCAGGTGAGGTTAAAAAGTAACATGCAGGACCTTATATAGGGGCTAACTTGGAAGGGAGAGTAAGGAGAGGGGAGGGGTTAGGAAAGGTAATTTCATTGGTTAGGTTCGCCGCACAAGTGATTTCTATTATTTCCATCGCATTCAACTTCTTCCCTTTAGGCAGCCTGTGGAGAAGATTCGCAGAAAACGTGCTCTGATGTCCATTATCCACCAAATGGGTTGCAAAGGCTGAGGAAGCAGTGTTCTTCAGGCGGTAGCACCGTAGGTGTTCTTGCTCCCTAATCTTAATCCATTACTTATCCATTACTTAATCCATGGCTGTTCGCCAAAACCGGTAGTGTCTTTAAATATATCTTGTGGAAATCACCAAGTCTTTTTCTTTATTTCATTATGTCTTTCCACGAAGTACGGCCAGAACGAGTTGGCATTACTTTAATTTATAAGGTGACGATTTTTTTCATAATTTAGAATGAATGTGGGTTCATCTCATATTCTCAAGTATAAGAATAACATTTTTGAAACATGATTAATAGCAACATAATAATAATGAAAATGCATAATTTAAGCTAATTACAGTTCATACAGACATGCTACAGTATATTCATTTTGAAACTCAATACTGCATTTAAGTGTCTTTAAAATATGATGAGAAAAATTCAAGACTAATCTTCAATGAAAAATTCAGCATTGGACGACATGAAACAACTTCAATGTGAACAAACTGATGTTTTAGGTCAGGTTGGAAATGCTGATCAAACATTTCCAAATTGCAAGGAATACCTTATATAGGAATTATTAGGATTATTATTACCTCCATTAATTAGAAAGTTACAAAATCAATTATCATTATTTCAACAGGAAATGAAAAATAATAAATACAGCAATGCTAACTTCACTTGCCGATGAAAGACCTTCATTTTTTATTTCCAAGAGGTATAATTCCTCATAAGAGATGTTGCAGTTAGGGATAATGTTCAACAGCAATAAAACTGGATGGATAACTTAAGAAAAACTAATTATCTCTTGGTTGTATTAAAAATAGAATAGACTGGGGCTTCATTAAGGCTAAGGGATATGTTAACACTTAAATACTTAAACAGGCTTTTAACTCAACTAACCTGCCGTGATTTGCACAGTGTGTTTTCACCCAGCCCACACCCCAGCTGACTTCCAAATGTGACATTATTTTTCCTGGCTTGGTTTGATGACCCCTTATTCTCAGTAGCTGGAATTACACATGTTGAAAAGTGAAAACCATTCATTTCTTTTCTTTTTTGCTGAATTAAGACGCTTTTTCCAAGACAATGCGTTATTTTCTGAAGTTCCTGTTTTTGTAATTTTTGTTTGGCTAACATTTGAAAATTTCCTTTCTCTATTTTTATTCCATGACCTACTAACACTCAGAGAGTGTTGAAAATTATTGATGAGTTTGTTTATGCAATTTTATTTCTTTTATACTCTTTTATGATGCCTGTAACTACTTAGTTTCCCTATCCTAAATTACTTTCTGTTAACTATTTCACCTTTGTAGTAAGAAAAAAATTTCCAAAGTTCTTAATTCCCACATTTTTGGTATAATTTTCGTCATTCAATTAGGATATTTCTTCATACTGCAAGGTAGTGTATGCACAGCAGTGAAGATTGCAAATAATCACTTCAAATGATCACAAACACATTTCGCAAGGTACTACTACTACCACAAGGAATTGCTCCTTAGCAACTTTTTTCATGTTATTTTCATCTTTACACAGTGGGAAGGGACATAGAAACAGTTACTCTGCTTTCAGATAATTTCAGATCAAGAGCTGTGTGATTCAGACAGTGAAATTTGGGATGCTTCTGCACTGGAATCGGAACACAATATCTATAGAAAGTAATTTATTAGCAATTCAGATACTGAATATGCAACTAAAAAAAGATACTTCTTTGATGGGTGAAAAGAACAGGACCAAGCAGAGTACTATTGAGCCTCAGATTGAGAAGATTGGTGAAACTGCACAAAAACATTTGCAAACAAGAGATGCAAAGCCACAGACAAATAGGAATACCTTCCTTGGCTTCTATTATATTTGAGCAGCCCAGGTCGCCAGATCTGTGGGGATTGTCTTGGCATAGAGATACAGTCAATTCCACTTAATTGGGACACATTGGGACTTAATTGGCCCAATTAAGTGGCTGCCCCAATAAAGTGAATTTCTATAAAAAAGGAATATTAAAGCATTTCAACATTTTAATAAGTTATTGAACAGAAATATGAATTACAGGAAAATAAGATAAAATACGAAGAAAATAAATAAAATAATTATTCATAGGTGTCTCTCATACTGCCTTCAGTACTGCCACACCGTAAATTCCACATTGTTCGATTAAAAACTACAAAATTTTAGGCAAAAGAAAATTATTTCATAACTTTTACAACTGATTATAAATTCTTTAGAAAATAATAGATACTATGTACTCTCAATCTTAATGGCAGGTTAATTAATCACAATCTTATCACAACCGCCACTGGAAGCTGGAGGGGTATCAGTCTAAATCTAGTTGGCGCCTATGCACCCTTACAGTGGTTCTATCTCATGTATTTACTTGTACTTACGTAATCGCGAGTTTTTCATAGGCGATGACAGAAGACTGTCTGGAAGCTTTCATCAGTTATTGTTCCGATCAAGCGGAATACTGTCCCAACTAAGCAATTAAATTATGTATTACCTTAATAGTTTGGTTTCCGTTCCTCAAGATTTGGCCCAAATAAGCGGCTGTCCCAATAAAATGGTGGCCCAATTAAGCGGAATTGACTGTATTTTGGTCATCCATTAACTATCAGAGATTCATATATTTCTGCAGTGCCTCTGATTTGGTGATAATTGGGACAAAAAAAATAGGAGGAAAATGGCAAATTGGCACCAATACGAGAAGTATTCAAAATTTTCGTAAAGAAATTTCAATAGCTTTATAGCATCAATGAGTTTGTCACAGTAGACAACTTTTTGGGGCAGATGTTCCTTCAATCATTATTTACAGAACAAACTGGCCAAGCATGGGGTGAAGATTTTCACTCTAGTGGATGCTGGAGTCTAGCATACACAGAAGTTGAAAGAGGATCTTGTAAAACTGTCTGTCAATGTGATTATGATTACAAACATAGCAGCCAGCGATTGGCTTGTAAGATTGTTACTCTTAGAAGACTTTGGAAGGATTTACACTAGTTGGAGCCATTCGGAAGAATAAGAAGGAACTTCTCTCCCTAAAATTGCTAAGTGAAAAATAGAATAATTGCAGTTTCTTTTTTAATTGGGAGAACATGAATCTGGTGTCTTATATCCCAGAAATGATTTATCCATGGGCAAGTACGTAAAAACCAGAAATGATTATGAATTATAATTCTACAAAAGGTAGTATTGGTTCTGTTGATGAAATGTGTGGAAATTATAGTGTAGCAAAAAATAAAAGAAGGTGGCTGGTTGCAACTTAATATCATTTGCTTAACACATTGGGGATAAATGCCTCAATATTTTTATCGGAGAATATATCCTGAGGTGAAAAGATATACCTATTTCAAATATTGCAAAGAGTGTACTGCTTCTTTCATTTTCTATATCGAAGTTTAATTTCTTTTCTTCGTTTTGCAGATATTTAAATTAGTAAAATATAANCAATACCTATTTCATACCCTTATACATTATATCTAGAAAGGTCTATAAATAATGCTAAATAGCAATAATCATAAAAATTTACTAGAAAAAAGTGGTTGACACTAAATTTCCAATTGGATGTCTAAAACACACCTTCCAAGTCTCCACATTACAAAATTGAGCCTCATTGAGTTACGGCAGGTTAAAGAGTGTAGTGTCCACCCTAAATACAGATTGATGACCATTCCCAGTGGCATGATATCACCTTAAGTCCTTGATTTTGTTGTAAAAAAACCATTTAAATACCATCTTTGGCAACTGTGCGGGCTACTGTCAGTACCCCACTATGCCTCTAACTCCTACTGGAAACGATTGGTGGATCTGCTTGGAGAATAGAAAAAACTCAATAGGAAAAAATCATTGGAATCCATTGTGAATTTTTTTAAGAAGTGATGTGTTACAAACCACCTTCATGGTACCAAGAATAATATAATATGGAATAATGACAAAGTAAATGGGTAGTTTTCAAGTCTGAGTGTACATGACTGAAACGTTTAAAATAGACTGGTAGACATGAAGCAATAAATATGAAATCTACAACATGTAGCATTCGTTTTTAAAGTAAAATTTTTATTGTATATTTTCTAATATGTATGTAATTCTTGTTAAGAAGCCCAAAGAGTTACTATTTTCACTTTCCTCCAGGTAAATTTCATTAAGTTTCTGATATGAAGTATATAAAATTTTTTAAACAGCTATAGAGGTAATTCACAACATGCAACATTTCCACTCTATCTCAAAGATTATTCACTGTCTGTGTAAATATTTATTTCACCTTTATTAATACTATCATGTTCCTTTTAAGTATCCTGAGTTTTTGTGAAAATGTTAAAAATAAATTTTTCCTAATCTAAAGCGCTGAGAGTGTAGAATAGTCTTAAAGTCAAATGATTTCACATTCAGGTAAAAATGGTAAGCTTTTAAATGGGAATTTTTTTACTATATCAATGCCGAGTTAATCACATATAGATGACCATCGCAAAATACAGATGTTCTCTATTTCAAATGATACAGTTACATGATACAATTTAATCAGTCATTATACTATGTCAAAATTCTTCATTTTTCAGCTGTAGACAATGTTTTGCAAAGGATGACCATTGTAGGTGTCATTTTATGCTTCAGACATTTGGCACAAGATGCATTAGTGGATGTGTTAGAGGAAAGAATACCATTCCTATTAAGTTCCATTCTTGATTTTCGGCATCAAATACCAAATATGGATCCAATGGTAAGTCAATGTTTAGAAATCAATTAGAACATATTTTTTGCAATGATTAGGAGTTAAAGGAATACATTTCTCAGTTGATTTGTATTTGTTGCATGGTATAGAATGATGGAAAGATGGCTATGAGAATTATGGCTTAATGATATAGTAACATTAAACATCTTTATTGAAGGGCAAGATTGATACTTCCCAGTCCCTTCTTACATCTAACCCTTTGTAACTGAATATTCAAAAGATATGTACCTCATCTAACATTTTTTTATTGCTAATTAAATTTATTACTTGAATCTAGATATTGTAGAGAAGATGAGGGTGTTAATGTCATTTTTATCATGCTTTTCTGTTGGCTTGGTGAGTTATTTAAGATGTGGAGTGATAGTGATGAAATTAACCTGAAAAGGATTTGTGTTTTGTCATATTAGTGCCTCAGCTATATTTTCAGAAGCCTTATCATTACAGTAGTAGTACTAAACTTAATTAAGTTTAAATGGAGAAAGAAATAGACTTTTCCATGTTGAAAATACATTTTGGGATCAATTCTGGGCACTCAGGTAACCGCAACCCTGATGCACTTGTGAATATCTGTAATCTGAAGTCTCAAAAAGCGAGACACACCTGTGTATATCCGTTCAAGTCTCTCATTTTCACTATGGACTAAACATACCTGTCTTTTTCCCTCTTCCTCGCTAAATGATTGTTTTAGTCACTAGAGTCCATAAACAGACCTATTAGGTTGTATGCAGCTGATTATAGAATGAATTGCCAAAGAATAAAAGACTTTTGCTTCTGCCTGTCTATGAAATACTTATTTCAGTGAGTTTATGAAACTTTCACAAGTAGTCTGTTGTAATTTTCATTGTATGCTTCTTTCTTGCATTCTATTTCAACTGCAAAATGAACAGTTTATTTTTATGAAGGAATGAATGCATATAAATGCAAAATTATGTCTAATGTTTATCCCCACAAAATACCTCATTGTTCATATTATAGCAGCTGAACTATCTGGCTACTGTACGAAGATTTAATTCTCTTAGATGCAATCCATATAATAATAATTATTGTTTACTACTTTGGTTTATAAGTATTATTTTTTTCTGCAAAACGTAGATATATATATTATCTATCATGAGGGGGATATACATATCATATGTCTGAGGATACTAACTCTGATTCTGGTGATGAAGCTTTGCAAGTCAGAGTCTAAATAGTTTCCTTTTATGCTGGTCAAGTAACCATTTGGGATAATGGGATTGAGAACCTTTCCATGATGTCTCAACTGGTCAGGATGTTGATGGAGGTATTGATTAACAGTGAATAATTTTGAGATACATATGGATTTGTGTAGTAGAGGAGAAAAAGAATACTGCCAGCAATCAAAACAACATAAAATGAAGAAAGGTGTTCAAATTTTCTGCTCATCAAAAGTGAATATTGGTGCTCGTAAGAGAGAGGTGACACTGCTGCTTTCTATTCACAAAGTTGTAATGATACATGTAGAGAAAATAGGAGAAACAAACTAAAGTATAAGGTTGTGACAGATAATAATTTACGTCGGAGGGAGTTGATAGAGTAGATCAAAATTTGATGAATATCCCATCCATGAATTTTATACCATTTTCTTCCTTTATAAAGTTGAAAGAGAATGTTATTGAAAATTTGTTTGTTGCATTGTTGAAAAGAAGTATCAAGTCCATGAAAGTATTTTAAATTAGGTATGCATGTATTTCTGTTATTGCCTTTTACTTGCAAAAAAATGTTAAGTTGTGATTTTTTCCTCATATAATGTCAATACATCGTTTTTATTCATCAGGCACCCGATTTCCAGTCAAGTGGACTGCCCCTGAAGCTATAGTGTATGGACGATTTTCAATAAAATCTGATGTTTGGTCCTTTGGAATTCTTCTCATGGAGCTGTTTACTTACGGACAAGTGCCTTATCCTGGTATGTCTCTTTTGATTTATTTTTTATCTTCTAGGCTGCATGTATTTTTGTGTGGAGTATTTGAAATATGGTATATATCTTATGTTTAATTAAGCAATAATGAGTTAATCATTTGTAATAGTTTTAAGATATGTTACCTTGAATATCCAGTATTTTGTGTAGCATGAAAGTAATAGGATTAAGATAGTTTCTGGGTCTAAGTTAAGAGGAAGTTATTATGCTGTTAAAAGAAACTCTCATAATTTCACAAAATAGCTAGTAATCTAGTCCAAATCTATTCAGTAGTGAGAGAGTGACTTTTCCTTCTGTTTCATAGAAGTTAAACTAAATGTATACTGATTATGTGTGTTTTACTTGTATGAGAAGAAAATTGTGCAAGACCTCAATAGATGTTAACAATTCAGTGGAACATGAAAGAGAGTAAGGAAACTAGTTTGGTAGAAAAGAGATGCTCAGGAGAGATTAAGTTTGTTTCATGAGCATCAATAAGATAATTTTTCAATAATTTCAGTCATTCCATTTGCAAAGTTAAGCTATTTTCATATTATATTTCATCTTATCAGTTTCTGTAGGAATGGGAAAACTTAAGTAGATAGAGGGGATCTTCTAGTAGAGGATGATTAATAATTATGTGATCTCCGTAATCTCTCCCTACTTTTCTGAGAAGTATCCACAGATGATAGAAAACAAATTTCATTCACTTACTTTGTTATATGCTGTGATATTACATTTTGAGAAGAATAAAGGAACTTTATCTTTACTTGACCATCCTATGAATTGTTGTCAGTGGTTTCTCTGTAGTTAACTTCCTTCTGGAAATGAATTGAATGAACTTGGTTGACATCAGAAAACCAGCTGGTATTCTTCTGCTATTGAACCTTCTGTTTTCCCCACTCTAAAGGAGAACATAATTTATATAGCTGAATGGTGGCTGCTATTACTACTGCTAAGCAGTGCTCTATAACACATTCAAAAATGAAAACTCCTTAAATATTAAAATCTATGCTGAAATCTATTCAAAATGTATTGTCTTTGCTACTGCACCTTGAATTGGTTTTAGTTTAAACTTGTCTGTATTGCAGAATTTATTTTTGAACTTGTTAGATAGAGGATTGCACAGATATAATATAATTGTAATAGGACTTGCTTTAGGCATATGACCATCTAGTGTTGAATCTGTTTATGGGGTAGACAGGGGAAGAAGCTTCAATAAATGATTATTTGATTAATATGTCTTGCACTTTAGGCTGAAGTCAATTCTTGAAAATATGATAAATTTTAATTGTGTTGGCAAGCCAAAAAATGAGTGATTTGCTAGTTTGCAGTCTTTTACCAGAAGTCCTTTTTTTTTAACTGGTCCCTCACAAATAGGAAATTTCTAGAGGACTTTTATGTTGCAGGAATGCATGGACGTGAGGTGATAGAGCAAGTGGAGAAGGGTTACAGAATGCCCAAACCAACAAATTACCCTCTCCCTGATGCCATATACCGCCAGATGCTGCAGTGTTGGGATGCAGACCCTGAGCGCAGGCCAACATTTGAGTTCCTGAACCACTTTTTTGAGGACTTCACAATAACTTCAGAGAAGCCTTACCGTGAAGTTAGTGACTGAATCTGCATGTAGTATACTGAATTACAATGATAATCAATTTATCCTGTCATCTGGGATGGAGGTTCAAACATCTATTGTCTGTAATAGACCATATTATTGGTGGCAAAAAACAACTATATTTTTTTTATAAATGTCTCATTGATCTCATGTATTGCCCTGCAAAGGAAAGTATTTGATGTGTGAGAGTAGGAAATGTAGATCATCACAGATGAATTCTGCTTGTATAAGTTTAGAGAGGGTTGTTTTGTATTGGAGCAAGACTGAAAATATTTGAAAGTGTCGTATGGGTGCTTTGTGTAAGTGTTTATAGAATTTGTGTTGTGACAGACAGTTCTAAACATTGACTAAGTTCCCAAATGATGCCTGCAGTTATACTATAAAGAAAAGTACTCATTAACTCATTATTACATTTTGAGAATGTTTATCACTTGGAGTTGTTCCAGAAACCTGCATTTAATGCATGTGTATGTCTGTATGTATTTATAATCTTACATGCTGACACACATGTTCATATTTGTGGGATCACAGATATGCCCTGACAGGTTTTATATATGATTTTTGTTTGCTGTGATCTTCTGGAGAACAAAGTAAGTAGGTGACCAAATTGTGGGGATCTTGAGATAAGGAAGCCCAACAATTTGAATGCACATGATTTTGTATGTATTTTTTAGATTTCACCATGGTATAATGTGACATGTTTCTACATTGTCTCTGAAAATGAACCTGACAATAATCACAAAGTAGGAGATGAGTAGACAGATGCACTGATTGACAAAACCATAATTAAATTGTTGAGGTTCACCAGTTTCTGGACACCGGATTTAATTTTTGAATAATGAAATCTATTTTTTCACCAAGTTGACTCTAGAATACTGAACATATTCCTTTGAACTTCCATAATACTAACAGCTTGTTTTTTTCCAAATGTACCAGATTCTCATTTTTGAGAGTCTTACTGGAACCCTTTTTATGATATTTATTTTATGGTTTTTGCTGATTTTTCAGCTTATTTCTTGTTGTATTTCATATTTTGTTATTTAAAAATTTATAAATTAAAACCCTTATTATATTATCTTCTAATCATACTGCATAATCCTTGATACAAATTATTCTGAAGCTGTTTGAGATGAAATGTGATGCATAATGTTTGTAGGAGTATTTACAGGAAATTTTTTGCCATCTTACATAACTTCATTTTCACTCTTTGTTATATACAATGGAACTCAGTGTTTCCACCAGATATTTTCTGAATGAGAAGTTCAAAGCCTTTATAAATCTTCCTGAGAATTATTGTTTGTAAAGATTTTTGCTGCATTAGAAGATTTGATTGCTTAGCCTCTTGAAATGTATCTTTAAGAGTTCCACTGTGTGTATTTGCNTAACCTGAAAAGGATTTGTGTTTTGTCATATTAGTGCCTCAGCTATATTTTCAGAAGCCTTATCATTACAGTAGTAGTACTAAACTTAATTAAGTTTAAATGGAGAAAGAAATAGACTTTTCCATGTTGAAAATACATTTTGGGATCAATTCTGGGCACTCAGGTAACCGCAACCCTGATGCACTTGTGAATATCTGTAATCTGAAGTCTCAAAAAGCGAGACACACCTGTGTATATCCGTTCAAGTCTCTCATTTTCACTATGGACTAAACATACCTGTCTTTTTCCCTCTTCCTCGCTAAATGATTGTTTTAGTCACTAGAGTCCATAAACAGACCTATTAGGTTGTATGCAGCTGATTATAGAATGAATTGCCAAAGAATAAAAGACTTTTGCTTCTGCCTGTCTATGAAATACTTATTTCAGTGAGTTTATGAAACTTTCACAAGTAGTCTGTTGTAATTTTCATTGTATGCTTCTTTCTTGCATTCTATTTCAACTGCAAAATGAACAGTTTATTTTTATGAAGGAATGAATGCATATAAATGCAAAATTATGTCTAATGTTTATCCCCACAAAATACCTCATTGTTCATATTATAGCAGCTGAACTATCTGGCTACTGTACGAAGATTTAATTCTCTTAGATGCAATCCATATAATAATAATTATTGTTTACTACTTTGGTTTATAAGTATTATTTTTTTCTGCAAAACGTAGATATATATATTATCTATCATGAGGGGGATATACATATCATATGTCTGAGGATACTAACTCTGATTCTGGTGATGAAGCTTTGCAAGTCAGTTTGCTTTGCAAAATAATTTACTTTACATCTACATCTCCATAAATACCCTGCAAGCCGCCTTCTGGCGTGTGGCAGGGGGTGTAAACACCAAGAGTAGAATTACCTCTTTAATTTATTGTTATTGCATATCGTTCGCAGAAAAAATGAGTCCCTAAAACGACTTGTCCTCGCATCTATTTCTCTTATTTTATGCTCACTGTCGGATCGACCGAAGTAGCAGGGGGTTCGCATAATACCAATTATGTCTTCCGAAAATGTATTTCCTCTGAATTTATCTAACAATCGCAGCCTAGCTTCTAATCTCTTTTCTTTCAAGGATTCCCAACCTGCATCTGAGGGCATTTGCGTTACACTTGCTTCTCTATCATAGCACTTTTTAACAAATCGTATCGCCTTACGCTGCACTTTCTCAAGTTCACGAGCGTTCATTTCATCCACTGGGTCCCATATACTCTCCGCATATTTAGGATGGGACCTAACTAACGTAAAATAGCATCGCTCTCTAACTTTTTCATCGCACCTACCTACAATACGCTTTATAAAACCATGATTTTTACCTGTTTTACCGCATATTTTTTGAATGTGTGCGCTCCAGTTTAAATTATTGGTAAGGGTGATTCCAAGATATTCTACTGAGTCGACTACATTTAAATTTGTTCCACTAATTTTGTACGGGTGGTTCTGACACAATTGTTTCCTTTTGAAGAAATTTACTACGGAGCATTTATCTACATTAAGATCTAGTTGCCATTTTTTTGCACCACATTTGTATATGAGCTAAGTCGTTTGAGAGTGAAGCACTATCTTTGTCACATGATATTTCTCTATATATTACCAAATCATCCGCAAATATCCTCACATTGCTATCGATCTTGTCGCTTAGGTCATTGATATAAATGAGGAAGAGTAAAGGTCCGATTACGCTGCCTTGAAGCACGCCTGAAGTGACTCTGACTTTATCCGAACTAACACCATCAAGTACCACTTGCTGTTCACTCTGGTGTAGAAAATTCTTGATCTATTCTATTATTTCCTTGATGATACCTGCTAATTTTAGTTTGTAAATTAATTTATAGTGGGGAACCCTGTTGAAAGGTTTCTTGAAGTCAAGGAAAATTGCGTCCACTTGCTTTTTACTTTCAGCAGACTTTTAGATATCATGGACAATAGAGCTAGTTGAGTTTCGCATGATCGGTTCTTTCTAAATCCGTGTTGGTTTTTACTGAGGAAACAATTGTTATCTAAGAACTTCATAAGGGAGCTAACAGCGACATTTTCCATTACTTTTCTGGAGAGTGAAGTTAATGAGATGGGCCTATAATTTCCTGGGTTCTCCCTCAATCCACATTTATAAACAGGCGTAACATTCGCTGAATTCCAATCTATTGGGACTCTACCTTCGTGTATGGACTTGGTAAATATGATTTTGAGATAAGGGGCAATGCTTTCTGCCATTTCTTTCAATACTCTAGCCGGAATACCCTCTGGACCTGGCGATTTGTTTGGCTTAATATTACGTAAGAGTTTTGCAATTCCATCTTCGGTAAAGCATATACTTTCCATTTACAATAGCGTATTAATCTCCAGAAGGGTATCTCTGCAACTATCATAATACGCTTTGATAAAAGATATTTAATATGTTCACTTTCCTCTTTGCATAGCAAACTTTAATATGGGTAAAGGAACCAGTATGGATACAGGGATCAAGAACCTTTCCATGGGATACCAAGTGGTTAGGACACTGATGGAGCTACTAGCTACTATATGGGTTATTGATTGACTGAATAATGTTGAGATACATATGGATTTCTGCAAAAGAAGAGAAAAAGAAAAACACTTATAATCAAGACAACTGAAAATAAAGAAAGGTTTTGAAAGTTTGTGCTCAACAAGAGGGAATGTTGGTGCTCTGGATGAAACATAAGAGAGAGGCAACACTGCACAGTGGTCCCAAATCGAAAAAAGCTGGCCAAAATTAATACCGTTGATATTTCACCCAACTTAGATACTAAAATGGCCCATTCCTATTGTTTTTGATCTCCTAAATCCAATTTTGAAGTTATTTTTGTCGTATCATTTCATTTAAACATTTTATGGAGCTATTAAAATTTAAACAATTTTTGAAAATCTGACGTTAGAAGTTTTAGGGATTGGCAGAAAAGTAGCTACATTTTTGGAACCTATAACAGCATAATTTTTACAAAACAAATTTAAAATTGTGCTTATAAGGCCACGATAGTGCAACGACATGAAGTTGACGGGATTCGAACCCGCGACCATCAGCATAGCCGGCAAGCAACTCAACTAGGAAAGAACTATAAATTTACTGTAATTTTGGTTTCCTAAAATTTAATAAATTGCATTTAATTGATATTTACTGAAATACAGGGTATTGAAGAGAAAAATATATAGATTTTCAGGTTATCATATTTATTTTGTCAAAAAAATTCTATGAAAAATTAATCAAAAAACAAACTCAATAAAAACTATCGTCCGAAGACACCACATCTGACTCATTGTCGCTCAGTGAATCAATTATAAGAAGATTTTGTACTTCGTCTGGTAGGCCGACCTCGTTTCTTTTCGGTGTCCCTGACAAAACGGAAATGTAGGGGTCAGATGTTAATAGGAGTCTCCGAAAGATATCTTCATTTGTCGCCATTCTTGAAGACTTTCTGGCATGATGTTCCCGAAATCTCCTCATATCTTTATTCCTCGCCTCTATTGCTTCCTCTGACAGCTGCCCTATCGGAAGAAGAGAGTCCTTTGCGATGGCAGCTCCATGAATTAATAATTTATGTACTGTAGGTGGCATATAGTACCATTCATACAGCTCGACGTACATATCCGCGGTTTCCATGCAGTATTGGGAAAATGTATCGTAATTTATTTCATGGCCACTAGATAAGGCTTTTAAAATGATAGAGAAGCGATTTATCAGTTTTTCGTCGATACCTGTAAGGAAAATTACAATACTATGAGAATATATTACATTTTATATATCCCAAAATCGGTTCGTTAGTTTATAAAATGAAGTAAGCAGTGTTGATATTAGCTAAGTACATTTGAGAGTAAAAAAGTAATTTCAGATTCGTTACTGTTATGCATTTACCTGTAATTTTAGCTGACAACTTGGCATCCGCAAAAAAACGCTTAGCCGTATTTCCGTCATTCGACGTTCCAGAACCTTGCTTTGGCACGTCAACAATTAGCCCCATTTTCGCTCTGAATTTTCTTTGAATTTCCTTTCCTTCAACAACACCGTGCTCCCATCGCTAGCTCTTATCTGGAAAAAATCACAAATTCAATTTCATATTTCTTTTTTACAAGTATGATCATTGAGAATATGCAAAGATTATTTTGACTAACTGACCTTCCATTTTTCAATTTTCAATCGGTAACTAATATGCAAAAGGCACTTGAAACNGTTATCATGATAATAACTGTTACTCACCGGATGTGCAGGGAAGATATTTGTATACATCTGCAGGTAGTTTTAATTTCTGCTGTAACCAGCTTCTGAATGTTCTTCTGAAATTATAATCTGTCCGTGAGCTTTCCTCCCATTTCCTCAGGTATTTGGGAAAAAAAGTTCTTTGCATGAAGCGATTCAAAATAATTTTCGCATCCTCGTAATGGTTTAGACGGAATCTTGCCAGCAAATACTCTATGACATATTTCTTTTTATTAGCCAATGAATCTAGTTTTCTTTCTACAAATTTCTCGTGCACCTCAAGGTGCATTACATTTGCGAAATCCATAAAACACGTTTCAAAGTTTTTGCTAAGGAGTAATAAGCGGATGCACCGCTTATTACTCCTTAGCAACTTCTCTTAAAGAAAAACCAATCAACTCTAGAGTTAAATATTAAGCTAATGGAGCATAGTATGTTCTGCGATAATTCCTGGGAATGTGAGCGGAAAGAAGTATTAAATGAATATATGTTCTTCAAATCTCCTAATCGAATTTTGTGTGTGCGTTAAGATCTTATCGAGGCTATAACTAAAAATCATAAATGCTAAGGAATGAAGAAAGAATATTCTAGTTTCCCTTGCAACTTTGTTCCACAAATTCCGGCGAATATGATACAATTTAAACATAAATGCCTTTTCCTTGCCTGCAGTTTACTTCTTT